>MEJB01000028.1:2557912-2569649 GCA_001752375.1 Rhazya stricta | reverse complement strand
AAATCAGAAACGGTGAGCAAGATTTGTTGGAAAATTTGTCCGAGAGGCATCTGATTGATTGACAAATTTTTGGGCCTAGATTGTCTTGACTGTTTCTTAGGCAAGAAATTCATCAAATGAATCCACAAATACTTACTTTAAATCTTCATTGTCTATTCCACCAATCATGAATCCATAATGTTGCTGCAAATCCTTATGCTTGTATGAATAGAATTTATCTTTAAAGAATTCTTCTCTCATTATGTCAAAATTTTTTTGTTGATAACCAAGAAAATTCTTATGTAACAGACCAATAGCATGATCAAAAGTCTATTGAACAAAAGCTTGTTGTTGACAAGCACTAAGACTAATCCAATAGGCTTTTAACATACCTAAAAATTCTATTGTAAATTGGCTAAGTATAGCAGCATTTGATTCATGGGTCTTCAATTTTTCTATCTATAACCAAGAATGAAATTCACTAATCCGATTAAACCATTTTTGTAGGGGTATGTCATCAAGAGTGAAAGATCTGGATCCCAGGGAATGGACTGGAATAGATTKTGGTTGTCCTTACTGGAAATAATTTGGACTTTGGCTTTCAACTTCTGGTTCTTTCACATATGGTTCATSTAGATTAGGTGCTTGGAAGTGGATGCCAGAATATGCAGATTGTTTTGGTGCTACCATGAAAATATCTTGCAGYGAAATGGACTCGATGTCAAAAGCTGAGACTGAGGTAGAACTTTCTGAGCCATCAAGTAGTGGTAAGAGTTCAGAAAGAGATGGTAGCTCATGTTGCTGTGTTGTAAGTTGCACTACATGCTCAGAAATGGAGAATTCTTGGGATTTTCTAATGTACTGCTTTTGTYATGGAGTTTGAGWTGTAGATGGATGAGAAGTTYGAGGTCTTGGTGAGTCAGATATTGTCAGTCTAGGGGTTGGTGGTCTAGAATACTATCTTTTAGGTTGTGATTTGGGGARGGAGYTGGAAGATTGGATTACTAGCAATCCTACAAAGAAYGGATTAGAAACRYGTGGGAAGTACTATATCATAGGTTGGGAGGSGGCTGTAATWGAGAAAGGCYTTTGKAAAAGTTTACCATTTTGGAAYAGATGAGGAAATTATTTTTYGTATTGTGATACTGAGATTGTTTTCTCCTTCTATCCTCTTCTCCAAAGTACCTTAGTTGATTTTCAAGATTTTTCTTCTCACWTTCCTTGGCATAGAACAAGGAAGAATTGACATCTAATCTTCGTGTCATATTCARGAGTTCTTCYTGAAGAATGGCATACTTTGGCTGAATTTCAYCAATGGTGCTGAATATGAAATCAACTTRGGTGGATYCTTTCTMATCTAAGTTGGAAAACTGTGAGGATATCTTTGAAAGTATTCTATTTTGGCTCAAGGAGTTTTCAGTCTACRAGTTTAGAACTTTCTCAACTGCTGAAAGAGGTCAGTGTTGTCCTAAAGAGTCAACAATATTTGSAGTAAGGATCTTTGGTGATATTGGACATTATCTTTTGTGTATCTTTTGAGAGGTGGGATTTTTTKTGATTGAAACATGGTATCATAGGTAAAGCAGGCTCATTATCTGTCTCAAGGAGTAAACAAGATGAGGAATTAGGCTATGGTGTAGTAGATTTAGGACTATCATATGTGACATGGTGGTAATCAAACTTGCRACTAGYTTTTCCTAGCAATCCTACTGTAGGATCTCCTACCTCATATGTCTTTTGAAGAGATTTTTTAGATTTGCATCTAGATTTTTTTGATCTAGATTTCAGCTTTTCTTCAATTTCAAGACTAGATAGCCATTCCTGCTCTTGCTATTTTGTGACAGTAGCTGCAATTACAAAATAGATCCCATCTGATATGACCATCCTGGTCTTTATATTCATAGATAGGTCTACCGTCACGTAGAAACATGATGACAGAATATCGGAGGATGGAAAATCTTGTAAAGCAAACTCGGTGGAGAAAATAAACAAATGGAATTCACAATAAAAAAATAAAAAATGAATTTCACAAGATTCCCCTAAAAGAATTAGAAGACTTTTCTAGATTAAACAATTTCTCTTTCTGGCTCCGGTTTTGTATAACCTCAATTACTAATTTAAAAATAGATTGCATTCAAATTGCACAACACGAAAAAACATTGTTTCAACTCTTTGACAACATGAAAAAACCAAAAGCTCTGCCCTTCCATCCGACATCCGAGGAAGGGCAGAGCTTTTGCTGTCCCCTCCAGTCAAGAATTGGGGCCTCAGTAGCATTCAAGTAATGCCCTTTGATTTCACCGGTTTCAGCCTGTGCTTTATAAATGGCTTCGGCACAAAATAAGAAACGATCTCTCCAACGCATAAACGGTTGGGAGTTCACGTTTTCATCATCCTTGGTAAAATCAAGTCCACCACGAAGACATTCATAAACTGCCATACCGTAGTTTTTAGCGGACAACCCCAATTTCGGTTTAATAGTACATCCCAACAGGGGACGACCATATTTGTTCAATTTATCTCTCRCAACCTGGATGCCATGAGGCGGACCTTGGAAGGTTTTAATATAAGCCGGAGGGATTCGCAAATCTTCCAGAGTTGCCAATGTAGGTGATTCAGCTTTGAAAACAGTTTCATTATGTCAACCTGGAAGTGAGGTGTATTTGACATTTGTGGTTTGGATGGGTTTCTYAGAAGTTTGATGAAGCTTTTCATAGCCAGTGATCCATCTTTCAGGTAGGAGTTTGACGAGCTCATCTCGAGAGATTTGCGTGGGTGTTTAGACTTGGTTTGGTGCTATAGATGCAAAATTTATTTCCACAAAAGCTGCTTCATTGGAGGATGGTAATGCCAAGTCAAAAGCATGATTCTGGACTCTATAGACTATTTGGTAACAAAGTGRGGCTTGTACTGAATCTTTTTGCATATTTAAGCCAGTGATTTTGACTTGCACCTTGKGAGCTTTGAGAAGATTTAGATCTTGAAGACTGATGTTAAAATTAGGAAACCAAGTTACCATGATTGTTCATGCATTTAATGTTGTCTCTATGATACCAACACATGCTTGCATGTAACTCTTTATCCTGGAGTCTAAGAGTGTTAATCTTGCTATGGCAGCAAGATCTTTTCTAGCATGAAGTGTAAGATTGATTCTGATTCCTCCGAAATGAAGATGTGTGTAACCCTGTAGCATCCAATTGGGATATTGAGGGATACAAACTACTCTCTGAAGTTGCTAGAATAGAACAAGACAAGAAATTACTCACTTGGACATATTCTTTTATCTATAGTGAGGATGAAGGCTTTATCAACTGGGTATTAGCTTTTGGGATGAGGGACGAATATTTCTTAGTAAATATATAGTAGAGATTTATGAGTCGTAGTTGGGTATTAGGAAGGTGTTCATCTGGTATATGCGAAATCTCGTAAAGAGAATCAATATTTCCAAAAATGGAACGCCGAGATCTGGAGGAAGGTGAATAGATTGAGATGGAAAATAGTGTATCTATAATAGTTGGGGTGGATGAAGTAGACATCAGATAATCAAATATTCTCTATCCTTTCGAAAATGGTTAATAAATCTGATTGATATCTAATTGATCAAAACTCAAGTGTCACCTTGAATACCAAGAACAAGTGAGACAAGTTCATTGGCTCTAATACCAAATCCTAAATACCTTATGGGAGACCCCTTTGCAAGCCCGGATACTGTGACTTAATGAAGGTTATTCTATTCTAGGCTACTTTCTTAACCCTCGAAAATCAACTAAGGTACTTTGAAGAAGAGGATAGAAAGAGAAAACAATTTRATTATCAGCAATATCAAAACTAATTTCCTTCTCTATTCCAAAATGTTAAACCTTTTCAAAKACCTTTCTCAATTACAGCCCCTTCACAACCTAGATACACTACCTCCTTCTAGTCTCTGATACTTTCTTTGTGAGATCTCCAGTATTCCAACCTTCCACCTTCGTTTGCAAAATACAACCTGAAAGACAGTATTCTAGACTACCACTCCCTAGCCCGCCAACATCTGACCTACCTAGACCTCAACCTTCTGATCCATGTACATTTGAACTCCATTACAAAAGCAATACATTATAGAATCATAGGAATTCTCCATGCTTGAACATGTATTGCAACTTCTAGCACAACAGCATAAGCCACCATCTTTTCTTGATCTCTTACCAGTACCTGATGGCTCAAAAAGTTCTACCTCAATCTCAACTTCTGACACTAGTCCATTTCTTGGCAAGATATTTTCAAGGCAGCACTAGAACAATCTGCACATTTTGGCATCCACTTCCAAGCACCTAATCCAGATAAACCATATGTGGAAGAACCAGACATAGAAAGCCAAAATCCAAATTATTTCTAGCAAGGAAAATCAGGACCTATTCCAGTCCATTCCCTGGGATACAGATCTTTCACTCTTGATGACATACCTCAAGAAAAATGGTTCAATCGGATCAATGAATTTCATTCCTAGTTATACACAGAAAATTGAAGACCATGAATCAAATACTGCTATTCTTAGTCGATTTATAGCATGATTTTTAGGTATGTCAAAAATCTATTAGATTAATCGTGGTGCTTATCGACAATAGGCTTTTTGTTCAGCAGACCTTTGATCATGCTATTAGATTGTTATATGAAAATTTTCTTGGTCATTAGCAAGAAAATTTTGACATGATGAGAGAAGAATTCTTGAAAGCCAAATACTGCTCTTACAAGCATAAATATTTACTACAAGATTATGACTTCACGGCCAAAAGATTATTTGCCATTAGTGGAATAGACAACGGATATTTGAAGTAAGTATTTGTAAATTCAGTTGATGAATTCCTTGCCCAACAAAAAGTCAAAGACAATTCATGACCAAAATTTGTTAATCAACCAGATGGCTCTCGAACAAATTTTCGAACAAATCTTACTCACCATTTCTGATCTATGTGCTAAATAACAGCTGCTAAAAAATTTCACAAAACATGCAAAACAACTTGAATCAGCTTGCAACCTAAATTGCAGATAAAGTGACCAAAGATAGGATGTGACTATGGACTAAAGAAAAAATGCCACTATAAGAAGTATTACAAGCAGAAATACTAAGGAATCCAAATTCAGGCACTGGAAAAGAAAGAAGAAATTCTTCAAGAAAAAAAGTCCAAGGTAAAATTTGATAGATGTTTCTTCTGCAACAACAAAAGTCATTACTCAAAAAATTGTCCAAAGAAGTCAAAAGAGAAGAAGCAACATCTGATTGCCTCTATTCAGCAGTATACAAAGGTAGATCTTTCTGATCATGACTTTGAATCTGTCTTATCTATTGATGATGAGTTTACTGTAGATGTTCTTTGTGTTATCACTGATAACATTGAGTGCTCAAGTCAAGAAGATAATTCAGAGCCAGAACTAGAGGATGACTTAGATGATTACAGTTCTCAAATCTTCAAAGTCTCACCAATCCAACCCAAATCTAAAACCATTCCACCATTCCCTATTTCACTCTTCCTATTTATATATGCCAGACCCATTCACCTCATTGCTTTCATTAATACAGCAGCCTCTACATCCATTCTGAATCCAAAAGTACTTCATGATACTTTATGGCAGCTGCATGAAAGAAAACTTGAAGTAGCTAATGGCGAATCATATACTATTAATTTAATTAATAGACATATTACACTAGAAATATTTCCTGGATACACCATAAAAACTAAAGTCTTTAGAGATTCATCTTTTGAAAAAGATTTAATTTTAGGATTTGACTTATTCTTAGCATTGCAGAAGCGCGACAAAGTATTTCTTGGGGCTAATGGAATTCAGTAGAAAGATCAGTTCAAACCTTTCATCGCGGTCCCATAGTTATATCACATTGTCACAAGCAAATTAAAGATTTCAAATATATGCTAATCACTTCAAATCGCACAGAAACTCACACATAATTTATGGATAAATGCTCTACTCCTTTATAGATTAATCCTCATTTCTTCATTCATTTACCATTCAAATTAAATGAAGATATTAATCCTACAAAGGCTAGTCATTTTGGCATGCCTCAAAATCTTCTTCAACAGGCTATTACAAAATGTCAGGAGTTACTCAAGTAAGGACACATTGAACCATCCAAATCTCCTTGGCCATGTGAGGCATTCTATGTTAAAAAGGAGAAAAAAAAAAAAGAAAAGAGGAGAACAAGTCAGAATAAAGCTTCAGTTAGTTTTCGATTACAGACCACTAAACCTTTTCCTTGTTGACATGAAATTTCCTTTGCCAGATAGAAAACCTCTCTTCAGTAAGCTTTTCAAAGCCACATGGTTCTCAAAGTTTGATCTTAAATCTGATTTTGGGAAATTGGGCTTCCATCCAGAAGACAGACACAAGACAACATTTTGTATAGCAGACTATCACTCCTAATGAAAAATTATATCATTTGGGCTTAAGACTGCACTATCCTTATTTCAATAAGCGATGGTAAAAATATTTGAGATCCATCTTTCACACGGCTATTGTCTATATTGATGACATCCTTCTATTTTCTAAAGACTTACAAACTCACATGGGCTTATTGCACAAGTTTGTGGATATAGTCAAAATGTATAGTATCATGCTTTTAGCCCGAAAGTTGAAATTGGCCGAACCAGAAATTGAATTTCTTCGTATGCACATAAAAGATAAGTTTATTGTCACTCAACCTCATCTGACCTAAACCTTTCTAAGGTTCCCAAACCAATTCCAGTCCAGACAAGAAGTCTAGCAATTTCTTGGATTAATTAATTACACGTGTGACTTTATTCGAAAGTTATCTCAATACACTTCTCTTCTGTAGAACCAACTAAAAATGAAACCTTCACAAGGGACAAAAAAATATATTGAGGTCTCATCTAACAGTTACCGCCATTATCATTTCCATCCACAACACCAAAGATTCTTCAAACAAATGCAAGTGATTGCTTCTAGGGAGCAATTTTCCTTGAAGATCACAATGGTCGAAGAAAAATCTATGGTTACAAGGGCAGTAAATTAAAAGAATCTGAGTTGCATTATTACTCTATTGCTTTCACTTTTAATGTGGAGAAATTGTTTTCCTATCTCTGGCTATGTGACAATGGTAGAGATATTCSTCCTTAAATGAAATATTTCTACAAAATACTTTGTTGGTTTCAAGACCTAGGATGTTGGTACAAGTTTATTGCTGACAGGTACAAAAGATATATAGTTATCAAACTACACAGGCTCGTGGTAAATCTCATGCCATAAGGGTAACCACCAAGTGTTTATGATCTTCCAACTTGCGGGATAATAGGATGGCATAATTTTAATATTGCCAATCCTTTATTTTAGCACTATAATCTAGAAGATAGAACTTGATTTTTGTGTTCCATGGCACATTCTAATAGAGCTGACGTTAGTCTCATCCTTGCAACAATATCATTACATCCAGACAGTCCAAATCGCCTATATTATGCAGAGGTGTTATTGTATTTAGAATCTCACCTAGAAAATGACACCTATGATCGAAATGGATGCAGGAAACTCATTATCTAGAGCTAATATGTTCAGATGAAGATTTTGAAGGATTACCATTTGCTTACATTCTTATAGATAGTGACAACGACTTTAATTGAATATTATTGAAGATCACCGGAAAAAAAAATGAAAATCTTCCCTGAAAGATTGATTTATGTATTTTCTCTTTCAGTGTCAATGTATTGTCAAATTTACTTTTCAATATATTGTCATTATCAATTTAACTTTYCCTATAGTTTTATCTATTCACATTTACTTTTAGCATGTGAATACCTTTATCTTTTGTAAGAAAATTGTATAAAGTGTGTTTGAAATTCGGAATCAAAGTCCAAAAGTATCAAAATACCAAGGCCTTCATTATTGAAGGGCATCACTAGGTTGGCAAGCATTCTCTTGCAAGAGAGRATGTCATTCAATAAAATTATATTTTAAATCCTCTCTTTTTTCTAATCCAAAGAAGCTCTGGTTATGAGTTAGACTTGAAATRTTTTAAATAATTTCTCYTAGTGTCCAATACCATAGTGAGAGTATGATCTGAGCTTGCAACTCCYGTTGATCCTTCTCATTAGAAATRGCCATGGCTTCATACCTAGATTAAACTTYGCGAGATAAGATCTACTAGACAAAACGATATTYATTTAATGATTAAGAGGCAGCCTTGARCATGAAAAGCCAAGAGGYCTAKGAAGGTCGCCTAGCATAACCTTCATTAAGTCATAGTATCTAGGTTTTTGCAGAGGGGTCTCCCATAAGGWATCTAGGATTTGATATCAGAGCGAGTGAATCTTGTTTCACTTATTTTTTGTATTCAAGGTGACACTTTGAGRTTGATCAATTAGATATTAGTTAGACTTATTGGCTATCTTCAGAAGAATAGAGAATATTTAATTATATAATGTCCAGTTCCTCCATACCAACTATTTTAGATTCACCATTCTCCATCTCAACTTACCTTCTTCATCTTCTTCTAGATCTCAACCTTCCACTTCTGGAAATATTGATTCTCTTTATGAGATTTCTTATACACCATCAACTAATTCCTTAGCTTTTTTTACCCCTTGAGACAGATGATGAGCTTTCCCATGATAGCCATGTTTTAGCCAGAAGAATTCCCACCTCTCAAAACATACACAAAAGATAATGTCCAATATCATTCAAAGATCCTTACTCCAAATATTGTTGACTCCTCATGACAGCACCAATCTTGAAACACTGAAAACTCCTTGAGCCAAAATAAAATACTTTCAAAATATATGCTCATAGCTTTCCAAATTAGATCAGAAAGTATCCACCAAAGTTGATTTCATATCCAACACCATTGCTGAAATTCAGTCAAAAATTGCTATTCTCATGAAAAACTCATGAATATGGCACAAAGATTAAATATCAACTCTTCCTTGTTCTTTGCCAAGGAAAGTGAGAAGAAAAYTCTCYAAAATCAAATGACATCTTTCTATTTTCTTCTCTAATCATGTGAAATTTTTTTTTGCTGATGTCCAAGAAAATMGTCATGTAACAATTRGATAGCATGATCAAAGGGGAGGGTATAGAGAGCAYGGGAATTATATCATGGATTATGGGCCTCAACCCCGATAAGATCTTTTCGGTGTTTGAGTYSYATTTCCTTCAACTTCGTTTCCTAAAAAGGCRTATGGACTCATAGTCGCACTTTACTCCATGGATTCAWCATTAACGCTCTACAATTGCAGTAGTTTTGAGATGTTTGAACAATAATTAATATTTATATCCATACTTTTAACAATTGAACTTTARAAACCTTAATGAATATAGATATAAGAGCAATGTATAATGAATGTTTCTTATTAAATCATATAACCAGAGTATGTTAATCTCAATAACTAACCGATCTAACGACTTAATAAATTTTGAAGGTATAGCAAACCATTCAGGAAAGGGAATTCTATGGGTGGATTACACCGCTCAGAAAAGGAAGAAACACTTCCAGTAGAAAACATGCGACCATTTWTGAAGATAAATTATATAAACTTTTTTAAGATGTCATCTATGGGTCAACCATAAAATAATTATAAGAATGAGGAAATAAGAAAAACAACCCTGTACTTTGGGGGCAGTGGTAGTTCATCCCATCTATTTTGAATTGCATTGAACTACATTCTGTATTTGGATGAAGTTTCCTCATGGTCATCAAATCACTTTAAGCAGATAAGCAACAGAAGACCTGTTCCAGTCCTTGGGTATTTTATATAAGATCAATAAACTTTGAGTGTTAGACACAAGTTCAATCCCATCTCCATAATAATGCCTTCAATAATTAATAAAATACAAATTTACCTAAACAATCACTGTATATCTATAAATCTATATTTCAAGAAAAGCAGATGGATTCAGAGGTATTACAGTATCCGGAAAATCAGTTCTCTGTCCAGCAAGTGAATAATACGCGAGAAAATGTGCTGGATGTTGAACAACATTTTCACCATTTGGATCATCAGTAGGAATTCTTCTTGTACGAATCAACTCAATATTCCAAAATGGGCGCATCATGGCTAAGAGATCTCGGCCATCTACAGATGCCATATATCCTTGCACCCAAATGTACTGCAGAGAAGTTAACTGCAGTACAGCCGTAGCAATTGCCTGTCCACTGAAGCAACAGCCCCTCATTTCTAGCTTTCGCAGGCTAGGACAGCCCCTAGAAAACGCCAATAGTCCTTCATCAGATTCCCCAACATGACCAAGAAGCATCCAACTTATTTTCGGGCTGTACTGCCCAATATAACTGAGGCCAGTGTCTGTCAGACCCCCCGGCCTAAGATAAAGGCAAAGTCTCCTAAGCTTAGAACAACCAATCATTAGCGAACGAACTCCATTATCAAGAGGCAAATCTGTTACTTTTTCTTCTCGAGCAAGCAAGTTTAAGCGAAGATCATAAAGGTTCTTTGAGCATTTGCCTATACATTCAAGAGCTTCATTGGTGATGTCAGAAACATAAACAACCAAGTACTCCAGTTCAAGGCATCCCTGTGCCAGAGCAATTAATCCTTGCTGTGTGACAGCACCTTCTTCAGCCTCCAATTCTTGTTCATCAGCTCCTCGCTCAACCCTAAACCTCTTCAACCTCTTGCAGAAAAGAGCAAGAGTCTGCAATCCTCTATCTCCAATCACGTTCCTTGTCTGCCCCATGGAAAACATTAAATGTCAATTAAATTAAAATCTATTATATTTTCTCATATCACACCCTAGGCTTCAAATATTAACTTGTCTGCAACTTCATGGTTCAACTTTCATTCTTTTCTGAGACAATTTAATATCAGAACATTATACTCTTTTAAAACTTGAGATTTTATCTAAAAGATAGGTTCAATATGAGTGTTAACTTTGTTATTGACTACCATAGAATGAACACAAGCATTTCAAGGCAAAATCAATGTCCTTATATTAGCCGATAATCTGTAGCTTAAGRAGCTTCCATGTATATCCATTCAACAATTTTAGTCCATTTTCACTTTCTAAATTCATTTTCACTGTCTTCATTGGATTTCATTCAACAGTAAAAAACAATCTTCCAGCATAACCATGATAAAAGGAGGGTCCAGAGGTACAATTAGCCTACGAAAGTGATAACACTGAAGCAATGAAGGAGAAAAGTTTCAACGCAAACTGCCTTCCAAATAGTAGTACACATAGATATAGCTATAGATAAATATAGAGGTAGATATAGATAATACTAGATTTAATGCCACTCGACSTATTCAAGTTGGAATCGTTCTCGACTCTTTTGTTGTTCAAGTGTTCCATTTACATCAGGTAATAGAATGATTAAAGTTTTAGAAGACATCGGCGTCCTGATCACTACAAAAGAAGTTACACAAATACTCTTCCCTTCATAAATTTTCACATTACAAGTTAACTAAACAATAYAAGTCCCACCATGCAGCATCCCAATCCAAGAAAACTCTATGCCACACCAGTTGCCACAACCGATATTGTGCTGCCCGAAATAAAAAGTTCACTGGCACCATATAGGCCAGAATTCTGGGATCCCCTTGCCTACATACCATCTAAGTTTTCTATTGCAAATTCCTTGCAAAAAACAATCAACATAAATATAGGGCAAAAGATTAACCAGAATAATAGGGAAGGAAGGTCAGACAGATGAGATGAAAACTGAGGACTGGTAGCCTAGAAACATCAGCAAGCCCAAGGTGAATTTGCAGCCTAAGGAAGCGGAACCATCCCAGTTTCA
>MEJB01000028.1:2523947-2556879 GCA_001752375.1 Rhazya stricta | reverse complement strand
AGAACATTGAACCTGCATAAGTAAAGCAAGTAACCGAGTACCAGATATATTAATTGTCACGTCTTGCAGCTTAGCAGTGAATTAGAGTTAGCAAACGTTATTCCCAATGCATAGAGGACAGGCAACTAAAGATCAAATCTTATTGAGAAAACATAAAACGAGAAAAGAAAGACATTTTTGCCACAAAAATGTGCTTATTGCCAATGAGCCTCCAACTGTACACAAGATGAGAGGAAACTTTTTGCAATAATGATAGTTTCACCAAATCAATTGTCAGTCCTCAACTCACATGTAGAGAAGTACGTACCTAGTAAAAGAAAGTAGCAGCCATAGTGGGACAAAGCAAAGCTGATATCCCCAATAGAAAGCATGTATTGTTATGAATTTCAACACCCTAATAGTTTTTTAGCATGTGAATGCACAAAACCCTCAAAAGAACTGTAAACTAGTGCACAAGAGTTCATAACCAACAAGATAACTCGTCAGAAACTTATCTACCTAAAGTTGACATATTATCTCCTATCGATTCCTCATAGAGTGGTAGTCCACGAATTTCAGTAATTCACATCAGAATCTATTAATTTATCTGGACAATCAGTATAAGCAGAGAAGTTCTCACTGAAAATGCCAGGAGACCACCATAAAATGTATCCCCAGCATCACTGCAAACACAGCCACCAAGGCTTTGAGCCYGTAATTCACACACACAAGGCCAAAACTACAATCCGGATATGCTCTCCCCTACGAAGCATCTAATGGTGATCAAATGGAAGTCCAAAATGAACTCCAAGAATGCATTTTTAGRGTTCCATTCCTCCCTGTTTGGGCTCAATCTCGAACTGCCGAYCTTGGWATGCAATGTCAGTTAAATCAGACAGTTAATGCCAGTTGCCACATCAGGTGGYATCCGGATTCGGCCTCAATAGACCACTTACAGTGGTACAGGGARACGGGGCCCCGTAATTTGAGCACCCAAACTGTGTGGCAACTTATGCAAAAAAGTTGTGATTTTATGTACAAAAACAATGGTTTCATATACAAGATATTTTAGCTTCTTCCACAGACCACATGGGGCCACGATATGTGGCACCCTGTCCACATTGAAATCATTTTATAAAAAATTTGAATAGTGAAATTGCCCCAATTAGGAAGTCCCAAATCTGTGGTGCATGCACCATATGGCAGTCCGACTTCAGATGCCACATCTTCATAGTTTACATGGTTGGGCAAATTGTGCCATTTCTTTTCTCCATTGTACTCTATTACTAGATCTATATTTCGTGCCCTTAAAACTTACTTAGTCCAAAGATTTTCTTTTGATTTTTTCCCCTTTCCTCATTAGCATAAACAAAACATTGACCTCTAACAARATAATTACATYACTAAGCAAACAAATATTCTTTTTAAAAGCTTTTCTTCTTCTGCACATTCAGAAGCTTAAAGCAGGGTATGCAAGAAATAAATAAATAAATAAAATTGCCKAAACCTGAAAAATCAAATTGATTAAAACTGATTTGATGGTCCTTATATGCATTAGTTTGGCATTGGTTTCAAAACTTCTAAAACGCAATCTTTTATTCGGTTTAAGACAATCTATAAGCCAATCCCAAGCAAACAAAACATAAGGTACTACATTAACAATACATATATATATATATAAAATATAATTTTTACACTTCGTATTTTTCATATCCAATAATTGGTCATTAAGACCTTCTATTTGATTATCATTGCCATAAAAGTTAGCATTCAGGAATGGTAAGTTCGAATTTATAGTTGATAACTGAAGCCAATAATCAATTATTTGATGCTACAAATGGATAACTCATCCAAATGTTGCATTCTAAAAATTGGACCTAGAATGATAAGTAGATGATCATAAACCAACGATCAATATCAATCGGGTGATAATTCATTATCCTTTACTGAAAGACAAAAAAATATCCATTTAATTCCAATTTAAGAATTAAACACAGACCAACCAAATGGTTTGAAGAGTTGAATGCGTTTCTTTACTTTCAATTTTTTCGATTCAAATGAATGATTTAGATTGAAAAAATTGAGCAAAACCAAATCCAACCATGCAAACCTGCAACTTAAAAGAAAAAAACTCACAATAAAATATCCACCAAAGGTATCAATTCAAGCCACTATGCACCTCCTATGATTTTACCAAATGAGACTCTTATTCACATCATTGATCATAGCACTCACAAACAAGGACAAGGTTCATCAGGAYCCATAAACAAATGTAAATTAACCACCCAAGATGTGAAGTAACCAAAAGGCAATCAAGAACCATAAATCCAGAAAATGAACTCGAACTATACCAGAGTAAACACAAACTCTGTTTCAAACTAGTAATTCAAGCAACTGAGTAAACAATGTTAAAGGAAAAAGGAAAAAGGAAAAAGGAAAAAGAAACGTAAAGTAAGAAGGAAATGAAAGACAAAACATTACCTGCAAGAACGAGTGATATGCAAAAGCCCATCAGTGGAAAAACCAGAGCAGTTGTCAAGCTTAAGAACCTCAAGAACATCGCCCTTTGAATTAGCAAGCAGCCCAAGATCCGAATCACTCACAATCATTCTCCTAAAATTGATCGATTTCAATCGAGGAAAAGCATTCATCACTTCCTCAACCCAAGGAGTAACGTATCCTCCCCAGTCCTCCGGAATCAAATTGAACATGGCGGCTCGTGGCTTCCCCTTAAGCTTCAACGACTGTAGATTGGAAAASCGACGGGAAACCTGCCCCGGCGTSGCCGCATAGCAGTTCCCGACCTTCACGTGCTTGCGCGTCATCCCATCAATGTGATACCATCTCTTACACACCAACGACACTGCACCTCTGTCATGCGGCTCGCACAGAAATGGGATCACAAGTTCTGGAATAATGCTGTAAACACCAATTTCCAGGTTCACTCCTGTCTGATCCTCCATAAATTACAATACCAAAGATTCAAAAATCATCTGCAGTAAACAAACAAGTAAGCAAATATCTCGAACACAACTGATAGCAAAATTCAATGACAATTTGGGTGACTATTTAAGCTTTAAGAATGGCTAAGAACAGCGAAGCAAAGGGTTTTTCCCACAATTGCATTTACTATAATTGGAGYGATTGGAGAAAAATGGATTTCATCTATCGAAAGGTATCCATAATGCTAAGATAAGCAGAGATTTTACTTTGTWACAAATGCAAAGATTATTGTTCTGCCAAATTTTAACTAGAAAGCGGATGAAACAAGGTTCGARTGTTTTACCAGATTTTGATTGGAAAGTAGACGGAGGCCAGCTCGGAATTTCTGTTAACAAAGGTACTCGGAAGAAAGTGTCATGATGTTGGGAAATATTTTGATAGAAAAATAAGYGAAAATGCATAATAAAACAAAAGCATAAGAACTTCGACCTTGATGAATATTGGAGTTGTTTAGATAATTATGTTCTTAAATAGAGATAATATTTTCAGAGTTGAGATCAATTWAAGAGTTAAATGTTTAATAAAAATTATATTCTTAATATATCACGATCTTAAGAAAATCTTTTCAATTTCCATTGTAATAAAATCATCTTAACCRTTATTTTATTTATAAATTGCATCAATATGTAATATATTTTTTTCTAACCTTTTGCCTATGACCATAACACTGCTCTCTTTTTATATGTCTTCCTTTTTGCATATCCAGAAACCTTTAATTGTACAGCAATCGTATCTTTTGGCTAAACCTTTCTTCCTACTCGGGTGGCGATTTTCCCTTTCGAGATATTGTTGGTTTGAGACAATTACTTTGCCATGAGTTATTCTTGTAAATTAACTTTATTTGAAAGGCTCTAGCATGTTTAGTCGGTTTTCTTAAATTTTCTGCATCCTTAATTTCTTCTTTACTCTTCCACTGGTGATCATCACCATGGAAATGCCACAAACGAATTGTTTAATGTGCATGTAGGATATACTATTTGGCTATTGTATTGTGCTTGTTAGATGTCTGATCACCGTCTTATGCTTATTTCAAAATCATGGAACATACGATCTGTGATTGCAGAGATTGTGTGGTAAAAGAGTGAGGGTAAGTAAAAATAGTAATTGATACACTTGCTTTTAATAGTCACTCATCATTCCCATCCAAAACCCCAATCGTCTTTACATCCAAAATAAATGGATAAATCGGTTATACTTGATGAATGAATTTTGGYCAAGAGTYATGAGTAAATTTACATTTTTATTCTCAAAATACTTATCATTTTCCATATAAATGARAAACTTGTATATTATACTATATTTAATTCATATGGAAGTCGATTCTTGCTGAAGAACATGTYTTMTAACTTTGCATTACATTTAATTATGTTTAATATGATTTYTTGTAGGTTAAAACTYTAAAAGGCATAAAAAGGGMCAAAYTAGAAGAAACGAGGAAGAGAAGACATCCTAAGATGAATTTAGAGAACTTTGGAGTTAACCTGCAATTGCAGAAGTTCAAAAGGATAAAAATTTTGTSAAATGTCAAAATTGAACCAGAAAATGGTCCAGACGGCGCCGGGAATTGGTATGAAATATGACGAGAAAAGAGATTACACAATCAGGCACCAACTTTACTAATGTTTGCCATTCTTATACGAGATCTTAAATCCGGATTGGTCTCCAATTGAACCCTAGAAGTCTGTTCCGATCTCGGCTTTGATCATCATGAAGAGAGTCCGGAGGAAGATTCAGGTCAGTTGGATGCCTGGTGGAAGTTTCTGCCTTGTTCATGTCTATAGCTTGTCTGATCTTGGTCGAGAAGCCTGGTGGAACATCTGGGTAATTGTCCTCCGCTTTCACTCTTACCTCTTTCGGAACTTGCAGACTCCTAAATAGGACCTTGGATATTCTCTTCCGCTGGAGCACCAGAATACATTTTTGCTTTTCAGTAACTCCTTCTGCCTCGCCGACCCAACCTCTGTTCACAGGAACCAAAACTGATTACACTAATCTAAACAGCAGATACTCACATCTGCTTTAAATATCCTTGATGGAATGTACTGGGATTCATCATTGATAAAATGCCTGCTATAATTGATCCATGCAATTTCAGTGCTTGAATCAGACGAGAGACCAATTCAGGAAGATCTTTATCACAGTGACTATATTGACATTCATTACAGTAGTCATTTGAGCTCTTCTCCCGAGTTAAAATCAGCAGTTTTTAGCATTTTGTAATATATTTTGATACAGTAAAAAGCTAAAAGTTATTAATTTTAAGATTAGGAGAGCAACCCCATTATCTTGAGCTTTTGATGTTCTTAAATATATTAAAAATTGAAAGTATGGTTTATTCCAACTCAACATTTAGGGAAATTTTTAATTTTTTTATGCACGTCAATTATTTACAATTCTTTATAAATATTTTTAAAACTTATTTTTACTTATTCATTTTCTTTGTTTATTTATGAATTTTTATTTTTACCTATCATCAGTCTTCGCAAGGGAATCTAGTAGAATATGCTTGCGTGCCTTATGCATGCCTCTTACTTAAAGCCACAAATGTGTTTTAAAGTGAATTTTATCATCTCAAAATCATTCCCTCCAATTTTGTCCAATTTTATTAACTTTAACTAAAATATCTTTTAAATGCCTTTGGAATGACAAATTTGACCTTAAAAAGATATTGGTGTCCTTAAATCAAAAGGCTGGCTTATGGRACATGAGTGGATCCACAAGATTTTGCCGCTATGAGTTGTGTTAGGCCAAAAATAAAAATTCACAAATGAAGAATATAAATAATTAAAGAAAGGCCTTAAAATATTTACAAAGACATAATCGTTGATGCGCATAAAAAATTAAGTTCCCTTAACTTTTAGATATTAGAAGCTTTTACCAAGATTTCCCAAAATCTTTTGGAAAGCTAAAGGATACCCTACTTTGATGCAATTGCAACTTCACAAGACGACAGGGAAAAAGATTAGAAAAGAAAAATGAAAAGGAGGAACCTAACAGAGAAGCATAGAAGCATAAGAGAACTATCCCTGGACAATCCGTGGGGATTAGATTGGACGTCCAGCTTGTCGAAGATGGAGTTTTGCCTGATAGAGAAAGAGGCCAATTTCAATCATTCCTTGTTTTCATGAATTAAATGTATATTCTAGTTCATTAGTTTAATTTATGAGGAGATAATTTATATGCTGAAGAGAGTAAATTACTGATTCAGTAAAACACCCATGAATCGATGTGATACGATGAAGATGGCCCAACTTTCCGTTTATTGTTGCAACGGATGAAAAATGTCTATAATCGACTCAGTATAAAAAGAAAAATATTAATTTAAATAACAAAGACTAACTACGCTTGAATTTTTTCAATGAATGACGAGATATAATAAGAAAGTTATTTATTACCGTTGATGCCAAATTTGAACCCATTGAAACAGTTAAAAATGCATAAGTTGACAGGAGTATCGAGGTGGCCTGCTAGTTCCAGGATAATAACTGAGCCATTGAGTAGTCAGCAAACAATCAAGACAAAGCTCCATCAGCACAAGACTTTGGCAATCGGCCGACGCATTATAAAAGAACTCGTCCCTTTTTGCCTATCTTCCTGGACGAGATAGGGTCAGCCAGCTGATCAGTCCACGTGATGGAGATTTTTCGGCTTCAAAGCAGCTCATCGTTACCCATATTCCCCACTYCCCACAAAATTAGGACGTTCAGTTAACATGTAGGTAGTGGCTGGAGTGGTTTCATGTAGCCTTCCTCCGCAGGAAATCCAGACTCTTCAGCTAGGTATAAAAGGTAGAAATGAGACTGAAAATGGGACAACCAACTCCAAGAAACACATCAAATTTATAAATTTAATCTTAATTSTGCAATTTCTAAKTTCAMATACTCCATTCTTCAATTCACAACTTAGTTTTATTACAGCTTTCCTCTAGATTAACAGCTTCACAATAGATTTTTAACTCTGTGGTAGATTTACAGCTTTTCTACAGTTTTAAACACAATGCCTTYCTTTGGATTAAGATTTGAAATTACGTTCAATTATAGATGTTTATTTGAAGRTYTTATCAATCCAGCTGGTGAATAAATCTTAGTTCTTCGTCGATATGTATATATCTTGTTTGGCCATACCAATTACACCGTAGACACTTGGAAAAAGAGCTTTCTTTAGTRATCTCAGGACTCATCTTATAAAGAAGATTRTATATATCTATAGTCATCCGTCGATTATTTAGTCAGAACTCAAACATACTCTTTTGACTCAGATTTTCCTAAAACGAGTAGAACAACTAATGTCAAATATCAACTTTTCAAGCTCAATCCAATCAATAGGAAATTGGTCGTTCACCGACTAACATCTACTGGCAGAAGATATTTTTATGCCAATATATATGCCTTCTGGGATTTAGTAAGTCTGCGTATGCTTACGTTCAACAAATCATGGCCAACAACCATCACATTCCACCTAGGAGTCTTGAGACTTCGAGCCCATCCGTGAAACACCAAAGATCAAATCAGTAGGTGCAATCTGCTTACATAATGAATTAGTCCAGCAGAGCGATCCTAGTACCTCATCAGTTGTCCCCAAGAACAACTGATCCCCATTTCTCTTGCGGCCAGAAAGCATGCAGTTGACAATGAAATGACGCAGAGTCTACTCCAAGAAATATGTCTCCTTCTTGGATCGATGATAAGGAAAGGGATCCAGGACCTAAAGAACCATCGAGTTCAACTTCCTAGCCACATTTACGGGCACCTGATTATCCAAAAGTTGGGCAGACGTAGTATTTCCCGAAACGACCAATTCCAATAGGGTTCTGTAGCCATGGCCAGAAGAGAACAACCCGTCTACCAGCCAGAGGACAGACAGGTACCGGAAGGTCCAGGYGATGGTCTAACTATCATGACTTATGAGGTGCGGGCCCAAATTGTCGCTTCTAATTCCCCTATGATGCATTTGCGGGCACGTCATCGGCAACCAAGGTTATGCTTACCGAGGAGATGATGGGCCTCCAAATAAGGTCGAGCTAGCTTTGGGAACACCGACGTCCAACCATGCAGCTCCTTTTCACGAGCGAGCACAAAATCCCACTTCGCAGACGGCCATATCAAGTTCCCGGATATTAACCAGCAAAACTTATCGTTGGCCACAGCTAGATGCAAATYTGATATCAGATGTAGTTAAGAGGCAATTTGGCATGAATGTCACGGGGAATGAACAGCCAACCTAAAGGAGGTCTTATCCTGAGTGGGTGGAATATGGTTTTCTATTGATTTTGATAAGAATTTATGTATAGAATGTTTCATATATTCTTTTACATACATTGTGTGAATTATTGTAGTTACATTTGTCAAATCAATGAAGAATGAAGATCTCTATGATATAAATGAAGGATATGAAGATTCAAGTACACTAATGAAGAAATCTAATTTATCTACAGGTGATGTTAGGACTTTAGTGTTTATCTTTCATGTATTTAAATTTAAAAATGATTTGCATTGGTTATAACTTTTAAATCGATGTACATATTCTCATTAAGAATTTTTATTAATCTTTATTTTTTATGAAAAAACGATTTCGTGACAAACTTATATAAGTGTTAAAAACCGAGAGAATCTAATAAGAGTAAGACTGATAATAAATAATGTGTATTAATCTACTCTAATTAAACCTGAGCAAATATTCATAATAAATAATGTCCAACAATATGTCTTAGGAGAGAATTCAATTTATCAGTAAAACTACACATTATTTATTATGAATATTTGCTCTAATTGTGTGCACAATGCAAGTTCTTGTACTAAATTGTGTCCACAGATGAGAAAGAAAGTGTTCGTATGCACAATATACTGTCATAATAGAAACTGATTTATTTCTGCACAATGTACCAAAACATTGTGCTTACCATTTTGGCATGCGTATCAACAATATAACACCATAATAAACCCCTAGTGAAACTAGTTGTGAACTTCTACTTATCACCTGCCTTAACGTAATGTATCATTACAAGAACAGAAAATTAATCATACAATCACAATTGAACCTTTTCCCGAAAGTAGTAAATATCATATGCAATTTTAGTACCCACATACGATATTAAATGAAAGTCTCCAACAAAAAAAAAAAAAAAAAACCAACAAAAGCATGGTGAATTAGCTTTTAAAATAATTTTTATGCACCTTAAGACAAGGTGAATGACTTTTAAAAGATTAAAAGCACTGGTAGTGCACAATAAATGTATGTAATAGGTTTGGGWGGCAAATGAGCAAGCTAAAACAAAATAAAGAGAAATTAATGCAAGAGAAATATGAGGATATATAGTSGTTCGATCTTTTTCCAAATCTATATTCATTGTCCAAGACGGGAATCTCTAGATTTCAAGTTTCATTAAGAAAGTCACACAAACTTTCACATAAATGGCTCGCCAACTCTTGAATTTTATAATTCAGTTAACCCTTCAACCAAGACTTGCCCTRAAATGGATTTTATGTATACCGACAATCTTAATTATCACCATACATGAAGTCTTACATCAAAAGAATTTGATGTATCTTAACAATATTGTAACACAAAGCACACTGAAAATCATGCAGATTAAAGAAGAACAGAGAATGGTTACAACGAAGAGCACCATCTCTAAAATTTGATTTGCCGACTGCAAAGCAAAGATTCTTGGCTTTGGGTAATTTAATCCACATTGAAGGCAAAGATTGTTTGAAGGAAACTTTTTGAAATGACTTTATCTAGCATCAAGATGAATAAAATTTTTTCTTAAAAGTTTATAATTACAAAGAGAAAGTACAAACAAAAAATCAATTAATTGTAATAAAAGTTACCATAACTTCTTTTTTTATAGCAATTATTTCAAATAGTAAGAAGTCACGTCCAAAATAGATTGAAATGATTAACTTGTAACAAACGGACGGTCAAAGCCATTGAATCTAGAGTTTTAAGCTGATAATATTAAGTTCCAAGCCCTACTGAAAAGGTTTTGGACAGTTCTTCTCCATGAGAGTATAGGGCGCGATGCATCCAAAATCTGACAATTTCAAGAAACATCAACAGCGGGKTTTCAACCCTCTATACGAAAGCCATAATAAAACAAGTACGTTTTTCAAAAAAAAAAAAAAATCATCAAAACATTTATAGAACAACAACATTTTTAAAAGATTTTAGGCAAGAATCATGAATTTTTAACACGGAATCAAGTCAAAAATTCTAATTACACAAAGAATAAAAACTCTATGACGTAGATACTAGAAATCTAGCTTATAGAACCTTGAAGAGTCTAGCTGATTAAATATTTAGGGGAATGCACGCACAACTCTTCTTTTTCCAAAACCAACTTCTTAATTCGAGCTATCCTTCAAGGTTGAAGTAGTTGATCAATAGATTTCATAGGCTATACATTGTTTCAATTAATAATATAATAGTATAAGAACAACAATGCAAGCTTTCAATAATCAATATAACTTATGTCATTATTAAAATTATATATAAAGAATTTTGAAGTCATTTTTAATTAACATTTTCCTTCTTTTTCATAATGACAAATAATAAGGCATGTTGCATTAGAAATAAATATGGAACAAATTTAAGGGGCATATCAATGATAAGGATATACAATAGCTTATTTTACATAAAAACATAACCCAAAGGCATACTCATGATCTCATTTAAGATAATCAAGTTTGACCAAGGATGAATATCAGAACAAAAGTTTATTGCATAATCAATTTTCCCAACACATATCAAGGATATGAACTTATCATAAAAAAAATAAAGCTCAAAGAGCCTATTGCCTTACAAACCTCCAAATTCCTCTTCCCATATAACAGGAGTAAATTCATGAGGAATGAAAATGATGATTTTCTATTTATTTTAAGGATATCTCACATGATCTTTGGGGCAATGTACACTGTTTGATATTGTAAAAGAGAAATTTAAAACTTGGGAATTTCTAAAAACATAATTTGMATGGGTACATTTGAATCCAAACTGAATTAAGTATTRAATTATGGGTTATTTCAAATTGGTCCTTGAAGTTGTAATTGAATATCAATTAATTGGTTCATTTTTTAATTTTCTTAGRAAAGGACTTGTGAAACTCTAAAACTGGTTATCATACAATTGCCAGTTATAGATTCTCATGAAGCATATCTTAGTATTTATTTATATGTTTGCAGAGAATTCAGCTATAGGTCGGAAAATGGTTAGGTAAAACAAATTCACATAATAATAGGGCAATTTGCAAACCAGCATCAAACCCAAATTCTTTACCAAAATTACCACTTTGCCCTTATTCACTGAATAAAGTTACATTTTGGCCACCTTACATGCATAAAAAATAATCATTGGCCAAGCATAGAGGTTAAATAGAATTTCCTATTCTTGTATTATTCCAATTCTATGACATCATTAATATCCTATTAGAACATTAAAGGAAATCAATTTGAACTTTTCCTCTTTTACTCTAACCGAGAGGGAGAGAATTTACTCTTCTCTATTTACCGCTTGATTATGCTAAGTCTTCTTAGAAGTCTTTCAAAATGTCAAGCATGAATTATTTCCTTTATCAGCCAATTTTCCTACCAAATTTCAGTCAATTCTTTGCCAAATGTATGGTATAACCTTACATGTGAAATGAACTTCCTAAAAGGTACAATTACGATTTGGATTTTCATGGTTCAATTGATCTCGGCCTGAGCAGCTTCTCTGTCCACTTCTCTTCCTTGCTTTAAAGATGCCAATCTCTTAGGATGATTCAGAGAATCAAGTCTTCTTCTTTCCTRCCCTTCACCGGGGTGTCTTCACCTCCTTCCTTTCCATCTTCTCTTAGCCACTTGGCGATCTCCTTCAATCCATCTATTTTGTGCATGCAAGACACCGAGTCCGAGTTGTCCTTTGTTGTTGTAATTCAAGATATTTCTTATGCTACCTGGACTTCTCCCATCCTATCTTCTTTAAATTCAAAACAAGCATCACATCTCTATATTATGTGTCATCCTTATGCTCGTAAACTCTCAGTTTGACCCTCATTTAAACTCCTTACTCCAAGAATTACGCTAGGCACTTCATTTAGACAGCATTTGAGTGAAGTAGTTGTTGGATTACCTTGAGGATCACCGTGTAAACGAGTCTTCTTTGAATGACATGCTAGGAAATTTGGTTTATGCATAGAGGTTGGATTTGAATAATGGAATTAGCTAAGCTTATGGATATTCTGATGAGGTATGCACGAATGTAATCAAGAACTTAATTTTGTGAATGGATAAATATAGAAAAAATGTAACATGAATATGTTTAAACTAGAGACAAGTATAAACTCATTGTCAAGGAATCTTGTTAGGGCATGACCCCTCAGTTGTGGATAAAATGATGAGCTATATATAAATCAAAACAGGGCATACGACATATTGTTAGAAACTTTATCATCTTAGAAATATTTTAAATTTTACCAGGCTAAAAATGGCTTCTAGACTGCAAGTTGTGATCCAATCTTTGAACCTTGTCAATTTTATTTTCCAACCTTATTGTTTGACCACTTTAATAACTTTATTATAATTTTAAGTCAGGTCTTCTTTATATAAATAGAATCCCCTACATCTTAGGATTAAAATTCAGTAGGCCTGATTATCATAAGCTCCTTATAACTCCAGGTATAACATGCTCTTTGACGCTTGCTAGTTTGAACAAAGCTAAATTGGATTCTACCATGCGTYTCTAACCTAATAACTTATGGAAAATGATCCGGCTACTCTAAATATAGTAATTAACATGTATGAATTACTTACTTAGGAATGTTTATCAATTGGGTTGAMAAGAAAGCTCTTAATAAAACTCAAGATATAGTGATTACACTCAACCCTGTCTGATTTGATTCGAAAATCCCATTGCCCATTAATTTGAGTTCTTGCACCTTACTCTTAACCCTAAAGCAGAGACTTCTTGTTTAAATAAATTCCCCATTGTCTTAGGTCATTTTTCACTAGGTCTTGTTAAGTAACTCATTTTAGAACTTAAGTTATAGGCATTTTATTAACTATTGACAGATTATGTCAATTTCGGTCAAGACTTGGATTTTGTAACAATATGACAATTACTAGAACGTTATCATGCCAACCTTTTGAAATTTTTAATAAGCTTAAAATCTTAGAAATCTAAAGATATTAATTTCACGACCTTCGAATAGGTAGAAACGAGTTATGACTACCTTCTSAAGCCCTAATAGTTTAAAACCAATTCTAGAACAACCATGACAAATTATTCCATTCTACTACTAAAGTATAAAATTCCATCTAAACCATAAGTCCAATTTATAACTCTACATTCGGATTCATTAGGARTGTAGGATTTGTGTAGTAYTTAAGCACAATCTTATAGTAACTATGACCTAGTAKGACTACTGGGCTCAAGATACTTCATGATTTGTTTTAGGGCTCGAGAACGAAGGAAATTAAATAGTGTATTCAGTGAGTTCCCTAACMGTGTAAGCTTTTTCAACTGTGTTTATATTTTCAAGTGCATKTTGAAAGATTGTAAAATGTTTCCAATAATGCTATGAGAATTACTATTTGAAATGTTCTACCTTGGCATGAACCATTGTTTCAAGTARAGTAACCTGAATTACATTATTTTCTAAATCTTAATGTACTTTTGATATCTCGTGAAAGTGCATCTTGGAAACAGTGACTTGAAAATGTGCCTTTAATGAGGTAGCATGGTATTGAGCACTTAGAAGGTAACTCTGAGTATTACCTCAACTGGCAAAGTATTGTATTTAGCTGGTCCTCAGTGCAAAGATCTCTTGAACTACCTAGATGTCAGTACTTCGGGAGTTGTCAAATGGCCAAAATTGGTGGCTCATACCTATAGTAGGCCGAGACCATACCGAATTGACGACTGCATCATATTGTACCCAATGGTAATTGTTGGACGCTCGTACCCTTGGTTAAGAGGTTGAACCCAGAGTCGACTGACTCCTATAGCCATGCCAGCTGACTTCTTGTTTTTGATCATGAAGCGCAGTTGTAAATGCATGCGTACTTGGAGTGATAAGGCTGGTAATGCTGACCCTGCAGAGTATAACTCTCACGGTTATGATTTATATATCTTTATATATCTTGACTTTATAAATTACAAGTAATGTTTTGCCCAAATTTTCATGGTATATGTTTAAACTGCTCAGGCAAAGTTCTCCTTTCTTTTCTTTGGAAAATCTTACTTGCAAGAATTGGTCAATTCTTTTGAGAATTGAATTGACATCAAGATTTACGTGATTATTGATTTTACACAATTACACACATACAAGGAACGCACTGAGCCTAACTCAATTTTATCTCACATATTTTAGTGACAAGGATGAATGATTATGTGGTACCGGATGTTCCAAACTTCTTAGCAGTTTATTATTTTATTTTGACTTAAGATGAATATATTGTAATATCAACCAGAGTTTGTATTTATCATTGTTTTTTAGAATTATCTAATAGTTTAAACTTATTCGATCCTTTTGGAATCTGTTGTTCCATTGGGATGTATATTTTATTTCTTTTTCCTATTAAGTTATGTTTTGATTGTCAAGATACWGGTTGCAACTCATTTCAACCTCATCAGCACCTAGGGGCCAAGTGGGGGCATGACAGGGCCTCAATGAGGCATAAAGTAATAATTTGGTCCTTCTTTTCGCCCTCATTGCAACACATTAATGGTCAACCCTRAGAAAGTCAAATGTTAAAGGATTTATGTTGAGAATGAAATGAATTTTAAGGACAAAGTATTGACTCACTCATCATTCCCACCCAAAACCCAACTTTTGTTTACATTTTTATTCTTAAAAGGCATTTCATATTCCATATAAATGATAAACTCGTATTTTATAARATACTTATCCCTATTTAAGTCAAACTTGTTGAAGGGCATGCGTTTTAACTTGCATTATACTTAATTCTATTTAAAATGATTTATTATAGGTTAAAACCATAAAAGGTAAGAAAAAAATGATGAAAAAAGGAAGAGTAGACGTCAAAATATGAATCTAGAGAAATTTGGAGCCAACATGAAATTTTTAGAAGTTGAAAAGGAAGAAGATTTGACTAAGTGTTGAAATTGAATTAGAAAACGATCTGATGAAACCGGCACTAGTTCGTGAACTTCTAGTTGCTGGATTTGGTTGAAATTTGACGAGGAGAGAGATAACACAATCAATTGCCAACACACAAAATTGTAGCCAACACYACAAAGAGAAAGTGGGTGAACCGGCACCTGTTCAGTCAACAATCGYTGCCAGTTCGAGCCAAACCAACAATAAAATTAAAAAGGTGCTATCCGGCACCGATTTGACATTTTATGGTGGTTTTAGGGTTTCTTTTATGATATTTTGAGTCCTAATCCAATTAGAAAACTTCTTTGACTATAAATACATGTTTTGGGATGTAAAAATGTATGTAAATGCACTCCTAAACATATTTTGAACAATTSTTTGATGGAAATTCAAGAAAAAATTTAAGGAAAGGAAGCCGAAAAAGAGCATTTAAGCAAGAAGAGATAAGAAGAGTTGATCATCAATCAGGTTTTATCATACATTTGTCTTTGTAATTATGCTATTGAATTCTATTGGGYGTGAATGAATGTATCTTCWTGGCTAGATTTCTATAGTTGATTAGGATTTATGTTAAGACTAATTCTATTTAATGATTTAATTGTTTCTTTTGTCTCTATTGTTTAAAATTCCCTATTATGATTATCGTTAAGTGTAATTATTTCGTTRTGTATGCATTTATAGTTTGATCACTTATAAATTGATCTAKTAATGAATTTCGGATGATCGGGAGGTGAAGTAATTGGTTAGGAACTAGTTAACAATAACTTGTAGTATTACTAGGGATAAAAATTGATTTCTATTGGGGATGTCCAATAGTAGGTGACTGTGGTTAGTGAAYTTAGAGAATTCCATAAATTGATAATGCAATTCTAATTAATCWAATTCAATAGGGATSTGGTTTTTGTTACTCAAGGTTAAGGGGTTTATGCCAAGGGACCAGCTAAAACTTAATTTAAAGGATTCTACGGTTAACGAACTAGATAAAATRTGGGAATTGTAARGATAGATGTTAGGATAATTTTAGGTCGTTATTAGAATAAGTAATATTGATACTCTAACCAAGTATGTTTTTATAACATTGAATTTGTTGGAATCGAATGGGGTTAATTTCATAATTAGATTTTTAATTAGTGTTCTTTTATTATTTGTTATAATTGACAAAATTCTCGTTCGATAAGTTTAAATTCATAAAATTTAATAGTTTTTATATATAGTTATAATCTCTGTGAAATCGATAATTAATTATCTTAATATACTCCACCGGACTCTAGTACACTTGCTTTGTTTTTGTGCATCATTAAACGCTTGACCATTTGACTTTAAAAGAATTTATACTTAATGAGATGGAAGGAGGCTAAGAGAACAAAATTGAAATTTTGTGACGACTTGAGGCCCTTAATTTAGAAAATTAGAAAATGAGTCGCTTAATTTCTGTCACAATCACATGAACTTTTTTGTAATTAATCCTTTAATTATTTAAGAAACAATGGGAACAAATTATARAAATGAGCTTTGGTTTTTTGATTATGTGTTTGACCCCACTTTAACAAATGAAACAACTTCAACTCATGAATTCATTTCTAAGAACATCTTTAATGCTACATATTGCCGTTAAGTAAATTTTGACATATATATCAATTAATATATGAAATGTCAATTTAAATCAGTTTAATGTTGAATGAAAGAAAAGTATTAAAACTAAAACATTATCTGCAATGCATAACGTCATATGATTTTCATTAAATATATAAAATAATATAAAAATAACTTTTAAAATCTAAATAATATAAAAATAACTTTAGAATTCAAGAGTTATCGTCAATTATTGGCTTAGCATGTTAAACCAGTTATATAAAACTTGACAGTTAACTTAACACGGTTGACATTTATTGTTTCCATGTCAACATGTCATGTCTAAAAATATTATGAATTAGAAATAAACTTATTAGACAKGACTTATTCTAAGAAGTCATGATAGACCGTTTATGATATTAAAAGAATAACATTGGAGATGTTGTAATAGTAAGAGAGATGTAACATTGGAGATGCTAAAAGCGTGATAGCAGTAACATATATATAGTTGTGTTTTTCCCTCTCTTTGTTATTCGACTTTGCAGAGAATCATATAATCAAACACTAGTTTCTTATGGATAGCCTGACCAGAAAACCATGCTTCATTTGACTTATAATGGACGAGCTAGGGGCAATGGGATGACCTTCGACCACTTGGATATTGTAATTATGTATGACGGTGGCTGCAACCATTTTCATTTGAATGAAAGCCATGTCCTTCCCTATACAAGTCCTTGGTCCAGCATGAAATGCCGGAAACTTGTACGATGGTTCATGCTTAATTTGTCCTTGCATGGTAATCCATCTCTCAGGCTTAAATTCCAAGCAATCTTTGCCCCATATTGACTCCATTTTCCCCATAGAACAGAAGGATAGTATCAATTTCGTGTTTGCATCAATATTATGACCACTTGGAAGAGTGTCTGACTTAACTGGAGTTTTGAGCTCCCAGGGCACCGGTGGAAATAACCGAAGAGATTCACAAAATGCACCGTGGAGGTAGACGAGATCACGCGACTCTTCCACATTGAATGACCTCGATCTTTTGCCCTCTTCAATGTGCAATTTAGTACGTATCTCCTCCCGGATCTTCATTTCTGCTGAAGGATTCTTAGAAAGGAGCCATAAAAACCAAGTAAGAGCTGTAGAAGTGGTGTCTCTTCCTGCGAGCATCATATTGAGCAAGATATCTCTTAGGAACACTTTTGATTCACCAAAACCATCAGGTTTCCCGTTGTATGCCTCCATGAAAGCTTTTAGACAATCGAAGTCCTCAGAGCCTTTGAAATCCTTCGTTTTATTCACCTTTCCTTCCTTCATTTCGACACATGAGTAAATATACAGATCAAAAGCCTCCCAAGCTTCGGCCAGCTTTTTCTCTATTCCAATTCCGAGCATTTTCTGTAATTTCCACCAGCTTTCCGGCAATAAATGCCTATACAATAAGGCTTCCATAATATGATCGAATGCRTTTACAGGTCCATTGTATGGTAAATGGATGGATAGGCTTTCTGGATCATGATCAAGTAACAATTTAGAGATGGTGTCAAAATTGAACCTTTGAAATATGTCCTGCAAATCAAGCACGGCTCCTCGTTTTGCAAAATTGTCTAGGACTGGAAAGAGTCCTTTTTCCACTTTCTGCCAGACAACTCCTGCTAGTACATTTCGGAAACTGGCCTGGTACATTATTGACATAAGAGTTTTCCTATGAAACTCCCATAGTTCAGAATCAGCAGTGATAATCCCATCTCCAAAAATATCAAATAATTTCCGAAATTCGGGACCTTTTGGATAGTTTGGAAAGTTTTTGGTAAGAACGTGATGGATGTTGGCAGGATCTGAAGTGAGCAGCATGTCCAGATTACTAAACCACGGACCTTTGAACTTGAATGTGCCTCCATTTTCTTCAAGAAGCTTGGTAACAAAATCGTGGACACAGTGAAGATTCTGCACCATCGCTGGCATCATCCCAATAATAGGCCAGTTTGTAGGTGTGGATACATTCTTTCCGTTCCACCCCCTCCTGAAATAGTATGAAAATAGAATCAAACATAGAACAATTGAGATGATCCAAGGATAAGATTCCATTGGGAGTTACGTATTTGATATCTTGGACAAAGTTTTTGATTTCCCGAGCTGTGTTGCTTTATGTGTTGGAGGATGCTTCAGATCAAAGTGATGGTTCGGATAAACAGGTAAACATTTCTTTATAGCCATCTAGTATTTGGTAGGAGTATTGGTGCGTAAAATGTTGACTAAGATTTTGATGTAAATATTATCCGAAAGAAAGCAGCATGCGAGCCAAGGCCCATAATTAACGAGACATAAATTTCTAGGGAAAAAAAAAAAAGGATCAGAATTAAATTAACATGTTTTTACTTGTTATTGAATGAATTAACAAAATCAAGAAACGATTGTTTTTGAAATAGTTAAATATCTCGATACATATTGTATTATATTAATATAGTAACGGTTGCATTAAAATATTTGTGATTAATCATAACCTCAAATARGATGTACAAATCCGATCAAATTATCAATAAAAAGAGGTAGAAAYATATTCTACAACGAAAATGAATCCTCYGAAATGAGGCCTTGAGTTGAAGATGCCAAAAATGTTGTTATTATTCAAATACGATCGTGAATAAAATATTTTATATAATGAATTCTTTGAAAATCTTTTCAATTCTAAGTTCAAATTCAAGTGAAGTAGTTTATACGTCTTTCTTGACTGACGTGCTAAAAAGTTATACTATTTTCGCCTTGATTTGAATATCTATATTTTTATTTCAAAATTTTTAAAAAATATAATCAAATACTATATTTCTCATCTAAATTTTGATAATTAAGAGATATGAGTCCATTAACACGGATTCTACTGCTAATTTCATAGTAAAAGATAAACTTATATATATTTTTATATAATTTCTCATAAATTTATGTGTCGAATTAAATCTAAATAATGAATTTTTTCGACGCAGAGAATATTAACTTTTTACGAGTGGACGTAGATGCCTCTTATAGTAAAATATGTTCCATCAGTACTCAAAGTGCTTAAACATTTAATGTAAACCAGACCTAGTAGTAACTCATGGATGAACAATGACACTAAATCTAGTAGCTAAGAATACGTGGATTGCCTGCCAATCTCTACCTATTATGTATTAGGTTAGGTGGTTGTATTAGGACTGTAGTTGTAGGTTATATTAGGTTGGATGGAAATTTGGCTATGTCTTTTAGGATAGTAATGGGCTTTTAAGGAAATGCGCCGCTGAAAGAATTGCAAAGGGCAGGGCATTTCAGATACAATTCCTCCTGCCTGAGAAACAGCAAACCAAGTCTATCATGACCGTCGATTATTAATTCATTTTGATTTACATATCGTAATTGAATTATATAGATAAAATAAGAAATCTTTAAAATTTATATACATTAGATGAAAATGATTAAACTAATCATGTTTAATTTAATTAATAAGTTAATTATCTCTCTCTAGTTATTAATACCCTTGTCTCCGTCCTTTCTTTGGATGAGTCCTTTTTTTTTTTTAATAATTTGTTACTACAATATTAGTGAATGGTAAATTGAGGAGAAATGATTAAATAGTTTCTCAATTTTATAATGAAATAAATATTTTAAAACATGACAATTTTCAAATACGACGTGTACAATCCAAAAGGAGGTAGAACTCGGATAATTGTAAATTTATGGACCATCAAGATGAAAATTAACTTTGCATTTAATTCAAACACATCAAATTTGAATTTCACTCCATTCATTATGAACGTGGATCAAATGTAGTTAAAGCTTTAGAAATTCAAAATATCCTTCGTGTTGCATAATTAATGATAATAAATTAAGGGTAAAATTATTTAAAAAATAATAATTTTCAACATAACTTTACCTAATTGACTGTTTTGATCTGGAACATATTTTCTTTTGATTTTTTTTTTGTTTTTTTGGGTTGATGATGCTATTAGGTTTGGGAAATTTTTACTCATACTTACCCACCTCAAAAGTAACAACAAATGAAACTTTTTCTGGGGCTTTATTTATTTAAACGATGAGGAAATCATTTGGCAAAGAATGGTGAATTGTCGGAGGCCCAAAGATTCCAAACTTCAGAATCAGATTCACCATTATAATGCCATGGGGTGAAGACTACCAAAATGGCCGCTAAAACAAAGAATGCATGCGCAGGACACGGGCATAACGAAAATAAATGGGTCTGAAGACATGGCTTCTTCCTTTTCAGAAAACTACTCTGCCCTTTCCATGAAGTCCTACTTCCTTGAGAACATCAGGGATCATGTCCAAGAAATGAATCACAAATACGTACTTTCAGGGAAACGGTGGTTCAGGATAGACTCAAGGATATTAGCTATAGGGATGCTTGTTTTACTCGATGTAATGGGGAAGCTGGGTAAGCTAAGACCTAGGTTCATCTTAACTGGGCATTGGTTAATGCAACGTGGAAGTACTTTGTTCCGAATACTACTATATATCATGACATCCATCTCATTTTAATCATGTCCAAAGTTACATATTAAGCTTAATTTCTCGTATTACATAACCTGCCAGAAATATTATATAGAGTTGAGTCATTACTAATGAACCCTCACTGCGGCGAAATTATGAAATATCTTAGGCCCAGGTATGAGAACAACGTTCCCAGAGGACTTTCCCAACTACTTCGTGAATTGAGTAAATGGGGTGTATATAAAGATGGAAATCTGAATAGACAGATGATCAAGACCTCTGAGCAACTTAAAAATCTTTTTGCTAAACAAGAACCAAAGCAATRGTTGGAAGAAACTCGAAAAAGCTAGAATATTTTCGTAGTCTCCAAGATGAATACTGGAAAGCTAAATGAAGACTAAACTAGTTGTGATCCGGAGATTTGAAAAGGCGTTACAATCAGATAAAATACTATTATGATCATAACGATCAKTGCCAAACGGATCATTTAGTGCTTCAACAGGTAATGATTGACTACTTTGAAAGGCTTTTCCAAGCTAACAAATTTATATTTCTAGGGATATCAAAGGGATCATGAATGGCGTTCCTTTTCCAGAATTACTGATCAAATGGCATAATTTCTCTAATCTCCTTTCTCTCAAAATGAGGTCATGCAATAAATCCATCTTAAGCACCGGGGACTTATTGCTGGGTTTTTTTCAACAATACGGGAGAACCATTACTCCTGCCATATTTATACAATATGTTTTAAATTTCCTCAACAATGGGCAGATTTAGCAGGTATTAAGCATAATTTTGTAATTCTTATTCTTAAGCACATCAAACTATGGAGTCAACAAATTTATCTGGAAACGTACATATTTCTCTAAATATTTCCACTCAAGTTTTCACTAAATACATATTTTTACTAAATTTTTACACTAAATCCATATTTCCACTAATTATTCACTGTACTTATTTGTAAAGTTATTAAATTAACTTATGAACACATTGATACGCGTCAGTGTAGCAGTGTAGCATACATGACAACCATAATCAACTATGGCATGGACAATTTTTTAGCTTGTAAAATGCTCATTTTGAACAAATATTTAAACCAAAATGGATGGAATTCACAAAATTAATTTTCATCACCAAATTTTGCAAACAAGAGCAGTTAAAACAAAATGGAATGAAAATGTATTTTCCAATAATTTGTTATAATTCTATAAAATAATTACAAATACTTATATTGAATACAAAATCATATATTATAGAACAATGTTAGAGTACATATAAATGTTCCTACATCTAGTAATTAATCATGGTCACCGGAGTCACCGTCCAAGTTAGATGATGGCTCCTCCTCCTCGGTATCCCAYTCCACTTCATCAACGTCTTCATCTCTTCAGATTGATCAGATGCGAAGAACTGATGATGCACCTCATCAACCCCCTCCTCTCCTTCTTCTACCTCCTCCTCTTCAGACATATACCTGCCTCCTTTTCGTCTGCCTCATCATCTTCAGAATCCTCTTTTGTTGCATGTTGTGCATTCGATTGAGATAATTTGGTAATTTCCAAAAAAGACTCCCGCGTATCTGGAGAATAACGCAGAAACATAGTCCTTGCTGCGTATGGGTTTTGACGAAAAGGAGGGCACCCGAGATTTGGCTCATGAAAAAAAAAAAAAAAAAAAAAAAAAAGGGGGGGGGGGGGGTGGGGGACGGGTATAATGTTGATACTTGATTCGATTGAATGCAGGCTAAACAGGGCGCATATCTTGGCGAACTTAAAGTGCACGGGTTTGTCCAATACTTCGAGGATGAACACGGTGATTCTCTCACCGGCATAATTGGGTACGGGGCAAATTTGGCAGAACAAAGGCAGAAGGTGATTCCCGATGAAGAACATTAACACTTGCACGTTGTCCACAAGCTTACAAAATAGGAGGAGAGAAGCAGGATGCTAAGCAAGAATTGAAAGAGTACAACAAAGATGTATCAAGATACTTATTTTCAAATTATGTTCGACTTTATTTAGACATTTTATTCTTTTTTTTCTCTTTTTTTATCAGCCAACGATGCTTATTTCAAAAMTAAAATGTTAATTAAGATGTATTTCATCACATGGCAATTGATAATTTGATTTCCTTATTAGTTGGATAAAATTATAAATCGCATAAATCATTATAACTAGTATTTTCCTTATTCAACATAAATCACAATTATAAATAATAATTTGCTTTTTCGTAGCATATGACTTTATTGTTTTATTTGTTTTTCAAAAATAGGAAAAGCATAAATACTAGTTCGACAAGACTTACTCTAAAACCCAACTAATAAGATAGAAATAAGTCTCCTAATTTGATAAGAACTACTACTAAAATCCAATTAATAAAATAAAAATAAATTAAAAAATTACTAAAAAAATAAAAGGAACTAAAAATCTTAAAGACCAAGCTCTTCAGCCCCTCAACTAGTCGTACTAAGTCGGTCTCCTACACCATCGTACATCACTGTGGACTTATTTTTTCGGCACTTTAACGCTTTTGTATTCATTACTTGCAACTTTATACTTCAGATTTGTCGACTCCAGCTTAGACTCATCTGCTTTCTCATAATTACTACTAAATAATGTCATACATTTAAGGTATAAAAACAAAACTTAAACAGAGCTAAATTAACCTCTAACGAGAGAAAAATAAAAGCAAAGGAAAATAGTTAACCACAGTAACTCTAAAATATATCTTTGAATAAAATTTCATGAGATAAGAACTGATCACAAGAGTAAGACTTTTCTTGTGAAGCTTTGTCTTTTGCAATTTAATCAAACCCTAATGAGGAAGAAGATGTTTGAACGGTTATTCTCATCAGAGACATGTCTTAACTCATTGGCATAATTTAAAATTTGAAAGCAGACTAATTAATAGATTAAAATCCATTACAAGCGGTATCAAACCCAAATAAAGTATCAAACCCAAATAAGCTTTAATGGGTATCAAACAACAATGTTTGTGGAAGCAACAAAGTACACATAAACTGCCAAAAGAATATCGAGCTGAAGCTTTAAAAGTTTCTCTGCATTTATTCAGGTTTCCGGCAATTCATAACAATAAATTTTAATAGACCCATCTTCTCCGCTTCAATGCAGTTCGACACTAAAGACAACTCCCTAATGTGCTTGCATCCTTCGTAAGGAACACAATATCATTAGCAATGCAAGTTAATATTTCATAAGAAGATCAATTGATCGATTGACTTACCCTTTGTGAATAACAAGTTAATACCACTCCATGATAATAGTGATCTTCTCATTGCTGGCCAAACTGSGTTAACATATTGAGACCAGTTTTCATACTTAATGTCCTGAAGTTTAGGTTATATATTAATTAAGCTTCTTCATATATTCAATTAAATATTGCACTAATAGAGTTTGTATTACCTTAAGAGAGGAGGACGCACACAGTCTTACATAATTAGCAATAGAACACCATGGCGGAGATAGGGTTTCATCACATATCATTTTCATAAGCTTTTTCTCTTTTGGTTTCAAGGATTGTTCCGTAGGGGAAAGATCCCTATGGCACAATGTGACTATAATAATGGCTGCATCAGGAGCTGCCCCTCTAGCTAACTCATGAATAAGCTGCTAATTTTGAATATTAAAAGAGAAATTGAAAGACAATCAATAAACAAGGGCACAGACAAGCTAGAGACAATTAATAACTAGAATAAGAAAACCTTTTGTTTATCTGCAATGTGTTCTGCGCATGCACCAAATCAGATCAAATTGCTCATCTAGAAATGGCATTGCTAAGGCATCTGCAACTTCAAATGAAACCTGCATTCTTTCAATCTATCAATAGTTTCCAGACAACACCATTATATTGGAAGTTCTACTACTAAATCAAAGATTAATTAAATACATTCTTGAACGTGGTTGAAAAATACGACTCAATCATTTTCTCTTCGGGCTTGGAAAAAGCATATTGCATACAGTCTTTGCCCACCACCCACATTAAGTAAGATTCCTAACCTTGTCCTATTTTGATACATCATTTTGATATCTATATACATTAGGATTGTTTAGGATGAAATTGGTAAAAATATAAATATAAATGTTGTTCAAAGGATGAACATATCATAACTCTTCTATTTTAGGCTTGTAGGTATTAAAATGATCATTTTAGGGTAATGCAAATATAAGTCCCAAATACGTTTCGGAACAAGAATCTTAAAAAGAAGAGCTTAAACAGGCTCCTATTTAACTTAAAATGGTGCCTGATTGTGAGTTACGGTTTTAAAAATTAAAAACAGAGACAAGGCAGTACAGGAAGAGAGGAGACACGGCATTGGTTTGCCAAACCATCGCCAATTCAAGCTTAAAGAGCTCAAACCGAGGCGGGTAGATTCATTATTTTGGTCGTTTTTGACATCTTCTGAAACTATAAACATGTAAGTTTTGACCACAGTTTAGAAGATCAACCTACCATACTTTGGAGAACACATTGGAATAGTTAGAAGGAGCTTTTTGGAAGGAAAAGAAAATGTAATGATTGAAAATTGATCAAGCTTATTGTGTCTTCATTTTGTTTTTCTATCTCCGTCTTCAATTCCTTATTGTTTTTATTCGAATAATAAGTCTTTTATTCTAACATCATGCTGTAACATTTTCAGATGCTATGTTATTAAATTAGAAACTTTTCATATTTGATATATCTTTGTTATTGAAGCCTTGTTACTGTTCATAATATTTGATCATCTTTCAAATGTTTCAAGCATTATTTAATGCGATCAGAGATAATACTTTTGCGATTAGATTAAATAACTTGTGCCATGAATTACATGTAAAATAGATATATATTTACATAAGTTGTGCAATCTTTGCGGACTATATCTTTAATGCATTTTTTTAGGTTAAATTGAGCATAGATATATAACTTAATTACTTAAAGAAATATGTTCTTTATATCTTGCGAATATATATTTGATATTCACAAGTCTGATTAGTCAATGTTTGATATATTGATTCAGGAACATCGATTATATAACATAGTTGAAGAGTTGGTGAATGCACATGTCTTAGACTTTTTATCTATTGATTTTCCTTTTAAAATTGTTTTGCGGTATCATTTATGGTTAATTATGATGTTCTTAATTAGTTAATTTTATCTCAACTAATTGATTGGTCAAATAAAATGTAGGGCTTATAAATGGATGATATTCTGAATTTAATTCTCTATGATACGATATCTTTTATATTATGCGATACAACCCAATAAACTTATTAGGATTTTCCATATCACATTTCACGTAACTTTGCATACCAAAGATGCTCGTTTTACTTCTTCCTACTGTGTTCTTTAGAAACTAATCCCGATCTCTACTGAACATGGATGATTAGTGAAAAATACCTTGTTTTCTAATCCTTCAGCAGTAGTAAGAGCTATGGCTTTCTTAACTTCCCGAAAGCTTAGGGCCATGCCCTTACATTCTGCACCATATTTTTTGGCAAGATATCTGGAAGTTCCGCCGAAACCACATCCAACATCGAGTATTCTTTTTGGTTTCTTCATCGGTTCATCTGCAAATCATTTTATTAAAAGGCAGACGATAAGTTTTGGATAGAAAAGCAAGTCGCTTTAAGGGGAGAAAATTGGAATTCTCGACAAAAAATAAAAAGAGAGAGATCAATATTGTGAGGCAGAAGGGCTCACCAGAAATAGAGGCAAATCGGAGGACCTCCTCAATCATTCGAACTTGAGCAGAGTGCGAACAAGAGAGGGAAACAGCGGAGCCAGGCTCATAAAACCCATTATGAAGATGCTCTGCATACCATTTCTTGGGAGCTTCATTTAACTCATCGTAGTACTGCACCAAACTCTTCCGCAGCCGTTCTACCTCTGCTTTTGAAGAGCTCGACATTGTTCCAATTCTTATGTGAATACAAAGGTTCAAGCAGTTGATTTTAAGTTATAAATACTAATTTGCTACCTCCGAACTCATCCTATATTCGGCTTGCTTCTAACTTTCAATTACCTGCTGTTTATACCATTCCCATGAAGAAAAAAGAAGAGGAAACCTTATCTGGTGAACCTGGATGTGAAGAAGCCAAGAGAAGCTTGATGAATTTGATCAATGTTTGTTAGGATTTCTCTTCTTGTTTAAAAGGACACACGACCTTGACTGCCCCCTCTCTTCCTCAATCTCAAAACATTATTTAATCAAATAATGGACAAAAAATGGCATGTGAGCTTGATGAGTGTTATGTTTGTTCTCTTGCCTTGTTCCAGTAATATAGACAAATACAATGGCTGAATTATCATCTTACGTAAGGATCTCAATTAGCTTGCTACTCTTACTAAACATTTTGTTTTCTTCCTTCCCCTATCTCGTTTGGTGCTAGTCTTATGCACCACAAAATTATATGCTATTAGGCACTACCCTGGAATCCCATATAAATCCTGAACATGTCCATTGTAAGAACCTTGAAACTTATCTGAACTGGGAATATATTTTTTATTTAATTGAGTAGCTAGGTCATGTGCTCTTGTTATCCTCAAGTCAGTTTATGATTTTGAGTTTTTTAAAACACTTAAAAATATTTTTTCTTATCTATTTTGTCAAATGCATTTTTGGAAAAAAAAARTGCATGTAAAACAAGAAATAAGAGAAAGTTGTTTTGAGTGTTTTTAATTAAAAWAAGTGAAAATTTTTAAATAGGATTTTAAAATTATTAATGAAATACATAATATATTTGAATAAAGGCACAAAAATCAAAATTAAAATTTTTTTAAAAAAATAAAAGATAAAACCGATGAACCATGTTACCTAATCTGACCCGTGATTGAGCGACACCTAGATTTGGTGCAAATCAATCCCAATAAATTGTTTCAATTTTTTTCAAAATCAAAATTTTAAGCTAAAAATTTATATTTTTAGATAGATCATAATGATTATTAACACTTAATTGGAAAAAACTTTGAATTAAAATTGCAAACCGATTTTTGAATAAAGAAAAAAAGGTAGATTGTTGGCTAGAGAAAATTTACATAAAAGCCATTAATCAGCTTTATTGGATTATGATCTAATGGATTTACTTGGATTTTAATAAAGCTGTTATTCCAGCCYGATTTTAACTGATTTTAATGGATGTCAGCTTTAATAGTGAAATTTGATGAGCTCCTTCACAACCAATTTTTTCTTATAGAATTGAATTAAATAAAATCTTCTACAAAAAAACATAAAGAAATTTTCGTAATTCATATCTAATATATTTTTTTTATTTTTCTAACTAAAAACATATCCGAATTCACAAAAACATATATATGTGTTATTTGTTTGTGATTACCTGAAAAATTAATATAAAATTTTAATTCCTAAACTCTAAACCCTAAAACCTAGACCCTAACCCTACATGCTAAAAACCTAAATCCTAAACCCTAAACCCTAAAACTTAGACACTAATGTTTAAAGTTTATATCTAGTTTAAATATAAAAATATAATATTTAAAGTTATAATTACAATTTTATTGCAATAAAATTACAATCAAAATTGTATGATAAATCATAAAAAGTCTTGAGAAAAGATTGATTGTCAAGGAAGTTGTCAAATTTAAAGTGATGAAGTAGTATTTTCGTAGATTTTATTATGTTCACTTACAAATTTGACAGCTTACACTTAAATTGTTCGCAATATTTTTTCTTGTTATCTATTTAACCTATTCTTCTAGTGTCAATTATAAAGTATTTTGTCTTCTATTTCGCACATATTTGCTTTAAACTTAAATAAATTCATGGGGTACTATGTGCCTTTTTCATAAACAAAGGCCGTCGGTGTGCCTCCCTTTCAAATGGTGCATTTCGAATTTGATGTATTCATATAATTTGTCGGGTGTATTTACTATCACATTTGACTGATAAATTGAGACTTTGAATCAAATTTGCAGTATATTCGCATTGCTTAGGAGCGAAAGAAAAGACCTTTGAACCCTATAGCGTGTGTGCTTATGTCGAAACCCTTTTTTCTCTTATTGAATTATTCATTTTTGCTGTATGAGACATTCTGTGGTCAAAGATATTAAGATATTTTGATTTTTTTAACACTGTATAATAGGAGTAGGATAAGAATATCAAACTTTTTGATCGGTATTCGCCTTCTCTTCAGAAATTCTTAATTTTACGAAGAGTTGAAATAGCTTTAAATCGATTCTAAAGCGCCTTTTGTCTAAARCCACAAGAAATGATGTAAGTAGTAGTGCGGTTAAAAAATGCTTCTTTTTTCGGCCCCAAACTGTCTCACAAAGAGACAAATTCATCGTTCATTGCTTAAGAAGCCAACATTTACAGTGACAGAGCTCAGATTTTGATGGAATACTTCAGTCAAGAAGAGATTCCATGGCGATCGTTTATTTTTCCAACGATCGTATCACCGTTAAAAGAATTACTTTAAAAATAATATTTTTTTTTAAAAAGAACTTTTCCCTCCCATTCAACTTTACCAATTCGAGGGGGAATCTTTCTCACTTTAAAGTTTCCCATCACCGTTAAAAGAATTACTTTAAAAATAATATTTTTTGAAAAAGAACTTTTCCCTCCCATTCAACTTTACCAATTCGAGGGGGAATCTTTCTCACTTTAAAGTTTCCCTTTGCCGGTATTCGAAATTGGGTATCAAAAGAATAAAATAAAAAAGAAAAAGTGAAATCATCATTAAAGGCATGTCYGCGCCTCATGGAGTGGAGAATTGAGAACCCTTTTGGATAATAAAGGGGAATTCTATAGAATATAGTAATAAATAAAATTCTTGATCCTAACGTTTGACAGCACAAYTTTCAACKTAATAGCAGGACRCCTATACATGTCCCTGTATWCAAGCGAAATGCACATCAACTGCTGGCCTATACTTCTAGTATACATACAATCTCTCTTGTTAGTGCATCAAATAAGAGTTAATTATGATGGTGTGATGTTCACCCCGCCCCCCACCTCCCCGGGTCTCTTCCTTTCTCACTCTCCAGACATTATTTGATCAAATAATGAACAAAAAATGGCATGTGAGCTTGGTGAGTGGTACGTAATTGTTCTCTTGCCTTGTTCCAGTAATATAGAAAAATACTATGGCTGAGTAATTATATGATTTAAGGATCTCAATTTGGTCGCTTGATTGGTACTCTTACTTAACAATTTGTTTCTTCCTTCTCCTATCTCGTTTGGTGCTCAATTGCTAGTCTTATGCACCACAAAATTATTACTTGGATCTCTCGGAAAGCAAGGGCAGATGCGGCCCAGGGTACAATCTGGTGCCTCCATGTACCAGCAAAACAACTATATGTCCCTTTCGAACTTCATTTAGACTATTAGACGYGGTAGGACACAAAAGCTAAAGAGTAGACAATTAAACGATTTCAGARACTCAAACCTCTTGAGGGAACGACGTTTTTTTTCAGGATCATGTATTCCAACGTAGTCCCAACCTCCATTTGGCTTCTCTATGGCCKACTCTCTCATCCAGAACACCAAAAAAAGTAGACAAGAACTCTCTGAAAATGACTAGCGGCAACCCTTTCGCCATGTAACCTATCTCAGAAAAGTCGTGTTTATCTAATATGTTGGCATAAAATTGTTGTATGAGATTGCGGTAGTAAGTTGTTAGTATCGATTTATGATTTTTCTATTTGTACAAATATACACGGTTATAAAATAATATAGCGATAAGAAAAATATCGATCCCARAAGGACAAGATGTTATAGCACACATATGATAATCACGAAAAATGATTTAATAATTTGATAYTCGATAACTTATCTATTAAAAATGTAAAATGAAACTAAATAAAGTAGAATCATCGGGTATGGGCACAATTTGACTGGCCATTGCTTGAGAGATTACACCGTGAATTTCTCAAGGATATCATCGGGTATGGGCACAATTTAACAGATTTTTGTAAGAAGACAATGACGGATGAAGAAAATTAATGTTTGTTGCATCCATAATAACTCTAATAGGAGGAGAGAAGTCGAAAGTTAATGCAATAATTGAAAGATGGCTTGAGACAGACTATCTAAGGTCACTTGATTTGATGGAGAAGKAGAAGTTGGATGGGTTTATATTTCATAGCTAACCATGTGAACGGTCACCTTGGTTATCACGACACTCTTTCAAATTGTCCAATGTCTATATTTTCTTCATTAATTTTTTTTCTTTTTTCCATTTTTCTTTTCAACGTATTTTAATATCTTAATATGTCTAAATTCGACAAGATAATTATAAATACTTATAGTTTGTTTCCGTTTTAGTTGAAGAAACTTAAAAATCACATATATTTTTATTTTTCAACATAAATTACAATTATAAGTAATAGTTCAATAATTACATATGGTTGTAATATGAGAAAGAAAAGGGAGAAGTCTGTAGTTGAGATGGAGAGAGAAAATCATATATTCCAATTATACTCATTTTTTTCCCTTAAAATCAATTATAGTCTTTTCCTTTGATTGAAGAAGATGCTAAGGAGGGATTGATCATATTTCTATTTACTTCCAATTTCAAATAAGAATGTCCATAGGGGAGATCATGTTCGATTAGGACCACTGACTTAGAGTGAGGAGGTATTTCGATTTCACAATGAGATGCAATATTAAGGAAACGCTTCAATTGAAGGACGGCCAACGTTAAGGAGGTGTCTTCAATTTCAAGCCAAAAACACCCAACACCCAGGAGAAGGCTTTGCTTTCGAGCCAGACCACTACCAAGTTAGAGATAGAGAGGATTTTGATTTCAAGTCCTGGACCCACCAACAATCTCTATCTTGGAGCGGCAAGGAGACGCGTTTGATTCAGGGCATGGAACATCACTTGAGAGAGGATAGTCGCATTGCCACTAGCTACTAAGGCCATCAAACTTTGAAACACTTCGACTTTAAGCTGGAATTTGCTTCGGAGGGTCGATCTACACGTATCACGTACGAAGGACGATCAACTTTGAAGCTTTGACTTTAAGTCTTTGATTTCTTGGAGGTCCCAATTTTCTACAGAAGGGGTCTCACTTCACCATCCGGTGGGGCCGTTGTCTCTGCGAGAGGATCTGTAACCTCTGACTGATGCTATGAGAAGGCAGACACGAAATCATATACTTAGGATCTGAGATACAACTTAAGCTTAATGGTTTTTTCTAAGCTGCGTACATACATCCAAGAGGAATTCAAGTCATAACTAGTTTCATCTTTACTACATTTGTCGCTTGCAGTTTTAAGCTCATGCATTTGACAGAGGCAATTTGACCACTTTCTTAGATAGTTTTCAACTTTATCGCAACAGAGTAATATGTAGTTTGAGGCTTAGCACTAAGGACGCGCGAACTTGCAGTTTAAGGCTCATGGCAGCTCGAGGAGCATTTGAAGTTCTGGTAGATACTTTTTAACTCTTATCGATCGAAGTAAACTATAATTTAGACTCGTCTTACGGCGCAATTTGAGTTCTATTTGAGGCATTTAGACAGTTTTAACTCTTATCAAGAGTAATGTGGCCGTTTAGGCTGCGTACACTAGGCAGTGATTTGAAGTTTTTGTCTGTGTTGAACTTTTGGCTTTCTATTCTGAGACCAGAATTGCCCACTATTGAAATTCGCCTCTCATATTTCGGTTTGACTCTTTTAACAATGAATTTCTCAACTTTGATTGCAGAATAGCTTATTTTCTATGCATCGAGGCGGGTACCTACTTCTTGCAAAGGTTCTTTCGGTTGGATTCCTTCTAAATGTATTAGAGGTCGCAGTGGCAGCATCTTGGATGCAACATTGTTGCGGAGCGGTGATGCTC
>MEJB01000028.1:2454990-2508907 GCA_001752375.1 Rhazya stricta | reverse complement strand
CAACCACTGTCTGACTCACGTAATAACTGAACCAAGCTTTTAGTGACCATTTAGAAGGTCATAAAGATATAACTTCGTACCTATAGTCATAACTTCGCTGGAGTAGAGCCATGTTCTCTCTTTCTATTAGTTATTCAAAAGATTCCGAATAGAATTTGGTTATAGGAAATCAGTCTTCACGACACACAAAGAAGTCTGTGACAAAAGTATATAAGTCTATTCAAACCAACAAATTTTTGAAGCGCGATACTTAGATAGACTAAGTCTTCCCTTCTTTGAACGATATTCATAGAGTTAAGTTTTTTAGGTAAAAAAACTAAATAAAGTAGATAAGACATTATGGATTTTTAAAGAAAAAATACTTAAAAACGAACTAGAACATTTAAGCACACGGGTTGATTCCAACTTTTAAAAGATGCACCAATAATAAAATAACATACAAAATTTATTCATGTACTTGATAGTACAAACCACCCTTCATCCCAAGGAACAACTAGCCACTCACGAGAACCCGGATAAGCAAAGAGTCGAGTTTTTGATCTAAAAATGCTTTCTTTGCGCGTATCAAATTAAATTAACCGACCTAACCAATACCTTACGCTTCCGAAACTTTCTAAACCTAGTCCCGGCGTCAAACTCCAATATTCTTTTCCCGCCCTCCTCTTTGGATTTGGAAGAAGAACGAAGCGATTTTGGATGGGATTCGCCGCCGGGGTGAGGATTCTTTAAGCAGAGGCGAGCCCTCGCGGAGAAAGGAGGAGCCAGGTGCGCGTATCTAGTAGCGGTGACGGCGAGCGGTAACACCGTTGTGTGGGCGGCCAGCGAGTTACACTGGTCGGTGCCGTACTCTAAGGCCGCACAGAGCCTACGCTAGACTAAAAACACGGGCTCGATCGCTACAGCGTTAGTAGCGCCGGTACGCTAGACCCGGCAACCGATAGGGTCTACGTAAGAAGGGGACGCGCCAGGAATTTACCGATAGCCTACGAAAGAATGAACAAAACCATTGCGTCGCCCAACGATGCTTGACCGAAATGATGAAACTGTCCTAGCGAACGCTACCAAGTAGGAATAGACGATTACATTTTCCGTCGTAGACTCGAACGACTACAGAACCCACGAGTGAAGGGGAGACAGTTGGTGGAGAAGTGTCGATCCTCCACGAAGACAAGGTCGAAGGAGTAACCATGTTTACACGGAGACCATGAGCGAGAATACGTGCGATTGCCAAAAATGGCATTTACTCGAAAGACCATGTTCCCATGTATTTGCTGTATGTCGAAAAAGAGGTTGGGACACTACAAATCTGTTCAGCGAATTCTACTCTAAGTATAACTATAGAAACACATAAAGTTGTGACTTCTATCAGGTTGAAAATGAGTCAACTTAGAGGCCTGTACCTTTCATCCTTAAACATAATGAAGAATTTATGAAGCATTGCAATCATTCGGGATAGAGGCGTACTATCAGAATATGTGGAGAAATGGATTTTGCAACCCTGATTTTCCCCCAAGATATTCAAACTGCCATCAACCCGATCATAATAGGTGGAATTGTGGGAATAATAATATGTTTAGATTTGCATCATTTTTCAGGAGATAGACATAGTTTATGAGTTGTTGTTAATGTAAATGAACATTTATATAATCTTTTCACTTCAAATCTTGATCTTATATAGTATTATCTCTTGCTTCAAGTTTAATTCAACAAAATGTATTATTCTCTTGATTATTTTGTTTACATTTTCACAATGTATTGATGGAAAATTTGTATATGTTTTTTTTGTGATTGATCATTATAATCGTTCATTTTGTATATGCTAAGATATTGCTTGGAAGGTATTGAAAGTTAATATTGCTTATATTCTTGTGTTTTGGTATTTTGGATAGCATAKTTCTTGAAAATTTCATGAGTTGTGAATATATGAATATGACATTCCAGTGGCATATAGTTTTTCAGAAATACACATTGGATTCAGAAAATGTACAATAGATCACAAAATGTTGGCTTTCCAACGCATTTCGTTAATGCAACAAAAAACCAATGCATTCTGCCTATTCAAAGGCATAWACCTAACGTATTCACTGAATGCGAGGGATCTCRGACTCATTCACTGTATGCAAAGGTTGGTTGGCCAATGCATTCRGCAAATTCYATAGGTCCATTGCTGCTAGTCTTTCTACAGTTACGTTCACTGTGAGCGTCCTTTCTAAAAGGACGCCCATTTTGAGAAAAACCCCTAATCTTTCAGGAAGGAAGYAAAGGTTAAATTAAGGCAACTGTCAATRATAGTGTCCTCTATTTACTTGATGAGAATAAATAAGCCAAATAGGATAAGGAGAAAACTACTTTCTTGTTGGAGTAAGGAACGTAATATTACACCATAATGTCTTTTGGCTMGAAGAATGCACAACTACTTTTCAWGAAATGGTCAATGCAATTTAGCGAAAGACCTTTACTATGATAAGAGAGARAGGGCTGAAACTCAACCAAAAAAGTCTTCTTTCAGGATARATGTGACTTGATGCACATAATTCACAAGTGTACTAGTGCCRAAAATAGTATAGTGAGCGAATCAAGTGTRGATCCCACTGAGATTTTTAATCTAGTACCYAACTRACCAAATTTTTATAATTCAAACATARTGATTATGAGTGCTATAAATTAACAACTACTAATAAAGAAAAGCAATGGAAAGTCTAATTATGAGTTTAACTACTAAAATTCCAAAGATGTTTATATGATAAAATGGAATTGGTTAGGGCATTGATCCCATTTATTCTAATAATAACCTAAATTAATGAAACCTCTATCACTATAATTCTCAAATCCTATCTATTTGCTAATGGTAGAATTCRTWAATTTCAATTGAGTAAAGTCATATCCCTATGTAGACTAGGTTAATCAAAATTGCATTATCGATTTATGAAATTCTATGATTTCACTAACCACAATCACCTAGTCYGTTTAATACTACGAGTTATRATTACCTAGTCMGTTTGATACTACAGGCTATCATTACCTAGMTCCTAATCAATTATTTCACCTCGATCTCCACAAAAACCCTAACCAACAAGAGAGAATTTAGCCGAAGAAAGTCACTGAGTCAACGATTAAAAACATAATAGACATGATTGCAATCAAGGATAGAAAAGAAAGAAACCAATTTGATGAAAAAATTCTTAAGTATCCTGATTGAATCCACCTCCTAACACTYCCAAATGATTGCTCCAAGTTTCTTCCAACAAAACTATGCTAAAGTTATGAAATAGTGCTAAAAGATATGTTCCTTAGGGCTAAAACAAGCCATATTTATAGGGAGAGAAAGAAAATCSTAAAAACTAAGAAAGTCGGGGCCGGATTTTGCAAAAAAAATCTCCTTTTCTTTGTTGAGCAAAAATTCAATTCCAGTATTGATAGAAAATCAGTGTTAAATCCTTCATTCTTCAGATAAAGTCTAATTTTCTCCTCGTCAAGTCAATTGGTCTTTAAGCACCAAATAGGCAATTATGAAAAAAATTGGGGCCGTATTACTTCTAGACAATATTCATTGATGGTTCAATCAATCCGAAGCATAAAACACCTTACGGCCAAGGCGGCTGTACTTCTAGACAATATTCATTGATGGTTCAATCAATCCGAAGCATAAAACACCTTCAAACCGAGGTTGGATACATGCTTTTTGTCAAAATTTCTTCAAACGGGCATCAATATTTTGTGCAATCCTGCTTTTGATTGTTTCTAGCCCAAATCTACACTTTTGCACACCTAATTGGCGATGATTTTMTACAAATACATGGCTAGATTGGTTCTAGAATTTTCAATACTTAGTCGAATTTTTGAGGTTTTCAACTTATGAAAATTATGCTTTGACCCCAAACTTCTCTAAATTTATCYTTTGATCTCTTTTCTCTCTTTTTTCTTCGATGTTTGCCCATTTTCTTGTTTTCAAGATAAAATCCTATAATTAATCATTTAAAACAAAATTAAGTGTAATACAAGGTCAAACACATATAATTTGATGAGAATCGACTTAAGTAAGGGGGAAAATATAATATAAACATAACTTTATCATAACCCTAAAAAGTATTAAAGCTAACCCAAGAAGATTGCTACTTTGCTAGATATGAAAAMTACTGAAGACCCCTACTATTATCAAGGAACTACAAATATTGATAGGTTGACTAARAGCCCTAAGTGGATTTCTTTCAAAGTCAAGAGTAAGAGCTCTTCCATTTTATATGCTGCTTACGGACACTAAAAGGTTTTACRTGGYATGAGAATTGTGCAAGAGCTTTTAATGAACTCAATATTTTCCTTTGGACCCCTCTTTTGTTAGTGACACCCCAAGACAGGGAGATCTTGTCTTTGTATTGTRGTGATAATGTTGCTAGTTCTTTTTATATTCTCATCGGGATTAACCAATCAAACCTAAAAATGTGCAAAATCAAGTTGTAGACCATTAGATAATAGGGCAACCTCCCCAATCCACATAAAAAAAGGAAGATAAATCAAGGAAATTGTGAGAGAYAAAAATATGTTCCAAAATGAATGGTTCCTTTCACATACCGAAAAATTTGATTAACAAGTTGAGAGATAATAGGATTTTGCATGAATTGGCTAATAAAGTGTACACTATATAAGATATCAGGACGTGTAAAGGTAAGATATTGTAGGCCGCAAACAATACTGTGATAAAACTGAGGATCTGAAAAATGCTAGTGTTGAGAGGAGTAAGAGTTTGGGGCCATTGGTGTTAGTAAAGGCTTACAATGACAGATTTGAGCCTAACTAAGCAGCTCTTCGGCATATTTTCTGTGATGCAATAGAAGTCCATGAGAAACTTTACTAACCTCAATCCCCAAGAACTAGTGCAAATATCTCAAATCTTTCATAGCAAACTTCTTCTGAAGACAAGATATATAACTATTACATAGGAATGGTGTATTACCTRCGGCAACAATTATATCTTCAACATAAAGAAGCACGAAGATAGTTCGTTCATTAGATTTAAAGATGAATAGTGAAGGATCTGCTACACTAGAAAGAATCCCAACAGAATYAGGAAGGTAGAAAAGATCGAACCATGTTCCAAGGAGCCTGCCATYAACCATYWAGAGTTCTTTTCAATATGCAAACATAATCAGGTTTTTTAGGGTCAACAAAACCTGGTGGCTGAGACATATAAACAGGTCCAAAAAGATGTTCGTGCAAGAAAGGCATCTCACATCTAGTTGACGGATGTCCCAYCCACGAACAAGAGCAATAGTGAGAATAATATGAATTTTAGCTGCTTAATGATAGGAACAAATGTCTCAATAAAGTCTACACTAGGTACCTGATTAAATCCTTTGACAATAAGACGTGCTTTTAATCGTTCAAGTGATCCATTAGATTCTAGCTTAGCTTTGAATACCCATTTGCTGCCCAATAACATTCATGTCATTAASGGTGGGACCAAATCCCAAGTTTGATTTTGATGAAGTGCTAAGAGCTCTTTTTACATAGCCTTGTACCAAGCAAGATGTCAAATTGTTGACTCAACACTTTTAGGCTCAATGGAAATCGGATGAGCTAAAAGTGCATAATCTGATGATAAATATTTAGGATTCATCTTTCCAATCCCAAATTGAGATCTAGTCACCATGGTAGTCGAAGATGGAGCAGATGCTTCTACTGTGATATTTACTCCAAGAAAGGTACCWGCATCTGATTTGTGAACKCTGCAATTTGATTTTGAAGAGAATCCTCTTGGAAATTGATTGCACAAGATTGTGCTCCAGATGTTTTAACAGGAATAGATGGTATATTGAGTTGACTAGTATAAGAAGGGCTAGAACATGAGCCTGCATTAATGCATGGATCCTTAAAATCATCTGCATAAAAAATTAGTATTATTCAATGAGGAAGAAGATTGCAACAATGAAGGATCACGAGAACCTTCATCAGCTACTTGATATATCGATTTTATATCAATATTATTGATATTTTCTAGATTTAAAATGATGTAAACATCGACGTATTTGTGTTATAAAGAGTATATATGTCATTATTCGTTCGTTTTAATTTTGTAGMATTAGTTAAGCAATTTTGGGCAAAAAGATGAATGATATCTTACAAGTCACATTAATTTAGATGAAAGATGAATTATGACATCACACTGGACCCCCCGTTGAAGTAAACAGACATCCAAAAGGTTAAGAAGCCTAACCCATTCTTTAAGGAAATTTTGAATATTTTTGGTATCTTTAGACGGTTTAAGATTTCCTAATCGATTTTAGACTAATTGGAGGTGTTCTAGAAGTATATAAACTCATATTTGACTCTAACCGATATACTTTATCATTGGCTGAAAAAYTGAAAAAGTTTGGAGCTTTCYGATAAGAGTTTCGAGTGAAAACAAAGGCAATCGGATTGAAAACAAAAAGGATTGAACTTCATTTTGCGGTGATGTTTCTTTTTACTGTTTCATATAAACCGWTGAGTTTTAATTCGATCATGTCGAATTAAGTTTTTATTCTAAGGCTATGATGTAATCTACTCTATTTCTATGTTATTTGAAAATACTTTTTCATTATTGATGTGCTGAGTTACATTGAAGTTTTATCATTATTTTTATTGTTTAATTGAATYTTTGGCCATCTTTTGATTAATTTGAATATGGTCTAGGGCGATTAGAGATAACACCTAAATAATTAGGTCAAGTGACATATCTATAAATTGAGTGTAGAACGGAGATATATCCTTATACCAATTACGTCTTCCTAAATTAAATCAAGTATATAAATAATTTGATTGTCTAGAAAAAAAATGTCGATTATAAGTTGAGAAAGTATAGTTAAACTATAGTTTGGTTGTTTAATAATTAAAGCATTAGTTAAGAAAGTAGATTAGATAACATAGATTTAAATAGGTGAAATCATGTTTCTTAGAACCTTATTTCATTGACTAAATCATCTGATTTCACATGGATTTTAGTAGTTAGTAGTAGAATAATTCATCACATTTGAATCTTCGATTGACTAGATAAAATATAAAACTTAGAAAGAYTGATAATTGCYATTAAATTCTCCGTAGGAATAATATCTTATTTATATTATAAGACTAACATACTAAATTTGTATCATTTATGAAATCTAATCATGAAATGTAGTCCCTTCAAGGGTCACTGCAATTCAAATGAAGTGAAGTAGGATRGCTGAAAGGAAATGRAATCTTCATAAGAAATAACATGTCTTGAAATATAAATTCAACCCCTTGGAGGATGATAGAAATGATAACATTTATAAAACTCAGAATATCTTAAGACAATGCAGGGAAATGATCAAATTTGGTCTTGGCATATGATCGAAGATAAGGGAAGCACCGTGACCCAAAAAACACGTAGAGATGGGTACTCAGGCTTCTTGCCATGAAGTTTCTGAAAGGGAGACAACAGATCCAAGATTCGAGATAGTTATCGATTGATAAGCCAAAGTTGCAATAAAAAWGGCTTCGACCTAAATCTTTTTGGAACATGACCATGGAAGAGCAAGCAAAAACTAAGTTCTGTGATGTTGGGTGTTTCCTCTCAACCATTTCATTTTTGCTCTGGCGTATGGGGACAGGAGAATTGATGCTTAATGTCGGGAGAGCAAGCAAATAAGCTCCAAATATACCATTTTGAAATTCTCCTCCGCTATCAGATCGAAAAATCTTTATTGCTACACCACACTGAATTTTTATAAATTTATGAAAATTTATAAACATTCAAAAAAATCTGATTTCATTTTGAGAGGGAAGAACAAAACAAATCGTAAACATTCATCAATAAAGATGGCATAATATTTGAAATGTTGAAAGGATGAGATTGGTTCAAGTCCCAAAAATCACAATAAACTTTACCAAAACATTCAATACAATGTTCTTCAAAAGATAAAAATTGACAGTTTGTGCATAAAGGTGCAATAGTCTTATTTTTAATGGAAATTAAGTGTTGCCTCTTCAAGAACTCAAGACTTCGATGAACGAAGGTGTCCTAAGCGAAGACGTCAGATGTCATTTAACTACTTGACACCCATTGGATAAGTAGATAGACTGCAAAATATAGAGGCCTCCTGATCTATTCTGTGATGCGATCACTTGTTACCAAGAATTGGTTCATGTAGGAATGGATCAGTGTGCTTAATCACAAACCCAGTTGAAGAAAATTCAAAATCACATGGAAATTTGATGTTAATTAGCTAATTGATAGTAATTTTCTTTTCATTTCAGGAACAACTAAAACTTCTTGAAACTTTAGTTTACCAGCCCCAACTTTTAAATTCTTGTTCTGAGTGTGTGATTTGCAAGGTTTCACCATCTCCCACCATAATTCCAACGGATCCGAAGTGTGCTTGAATAGAATCAAGCTAATAATTACAGCAAATGCTTGGATCACATCATTTGGCTGATTGAACCTTTGGTAACAACGTCGAGCACTATGTTTCATTTTTCCACAGATTTAGCATTTAACTTCCTTCTCATTCTGTTGTTGAGTTGAAGAGTTCCTTTTTAATTGTCCTCTATGAATTGGGTCAATCCTCGATCTTTATGGTTGGCCTTGTTTTCATGCATTCTTCCTCCCTTGGGAATGTTTATTCAAAAAAAACCAAATGTTGATTAGTTCCATCAGAACTCGCAGATTTATGAAGAGTTTTTAAAGTGTCATGATTACGAAGAAGTGGAACTATCACTCTATAAGTTGGAGTAGAAAGTTTAAGCGACACATATTTAGGACCTAATCATTTCAATGGAGCAAAAACCTTTTGACGATTAGACATAAGCTTGCCTATAGCTAAGAGATCATCACGTACATATTTGAAAATCCTGAGATATTCAAACATATTGTACCTTCCTTAGCATGATATTTTAGTTTTTGAGAAAGGAAGAACTCYTGCTCTTGTGAGTCTTGAGGAAAGGAGTCAACCAAAGCATTCCATACCTCTGCAGATGTTCTTAGTCCAACCAAAATGCCAAGTACTGAGAGTGTGTCGGTAATCCGTCTATGAAGCAATCAGTCTGATTGRCTCCATGGTGTGTAGTTTAGATTTTTGAAGGATTCTATTCTCTTCAGTGTTTTCTGCATTTGAGGTTTCAATATATCCTTCTGGAATTGAGAAACTTCCTGTCATGAAAGCTAATCATTTCTTGGCTCTCAATCAAACCCATTATTTGAGTTTTCCATGGGCAGAATGTTTGAGTTTGTCAACTTATTGGACACAAATTTTGCAATGTTAAGAGATGATAGATAGGTATATTTTGCAGATGTTGAAGAGGCCATTTGTCTCTGATACCATAAAAAGGATTTCAAAGATATAAAAATATAATAAAAGAAATTTTATATTTGTATATTCACGAAAAATTATATAATTATCTGTATATATATTACGAAACCAATAATTGTGTATGTTGAAATCATATTATATAATTGACTTTACACATATACTATGAACTTGTCAATTATATTCCTACAGTGCTGCTCATTTGTACATTCAATCAAACTTCAATATCCTTCAATCTAGCCTCAGTGGTATCCTCCTTAAAGACCACAAGATACATGTGTGCCAATCTACAAGATACACATATGCATCTCTTGTGTATCATCCTAAATTTATTGCCCTAATCCATGTAATTTATTTATTCGGTGATTATGTAATGTTATCTAATTATATTAAGTTCCAAAATAGTTGATATATAGGTGGATAATATAACCATCTATTTCTGTCAAAGGTTAATCTAACTTGTCTTGGTTGAAATGAACAAGAGTAGCGCTAACACAAGACAAAGAACTTCTGGTTACCCTTCCTCTCTCATGCAAATGTCCTCTATGACTRTCCGGACTTCATCTTGTCTTTTCTTCTTGCTCGCTTCTTATAACTCTCAAGCTTCCTCAACCAAAGACTACACTCATCTCACCTTCATCCCTTCATTCCAATTGAACTAGAGCCTAAACAAGACATAAAGGTGATCTTTGAAAGTGTATAGCACAAGAACATCAGAGTGAAGAAAGTTCTGCTAGGAGCCCCTGACTACATGGAGTTGGTAAATTAGAACTGTATTAGTTGAAAGTAAATTGTGAAACACTGTTTTGGATGCCTGTCATAAGTTATTAAAAGAAAATGATTTCCAGCTTTGCAGAACACATGGCACACACCAAACTTATTCAGCTTAACTCACAATTAGTCACCATTTTCAGGCCGATTCCTAGTGACATAGCTATAGTGCCAATTCTTGAACAAGAATTGAGTGATTTTCCAAGGCTTACTGTCAAGAATTTTCACAATGGAACCTAGGGAAGGAGCAAGGGATGTCGCAATAAGATTTCTTTTAACCATACGGGTAAAAAGATGAACCATTCAGACAAAGCTACTGTATTATTGGATTGTTCTCTTCACAATGACAATGACAARGAATCAATTCCCACAAACATAGGTCTGCCAATGAATATAAAATCTACAAGCTAAGGGATGTCCAGAGTTGAGAGAAAAGAGCTATATAATTTGATAAATCAAATTATGAGAAGGTAGATATTCTACAGAAAATTAATGTGAAGACTCAAACACTATTGAGACAACAAACGTAAAAGAACCCAGATCAAAACCGATCAAATGGGTAAGAGCTCAAGAGTGATTCTTCAACCTCCCGAAAACCTTGGGAAACAGCTTCAGTTTGATTCTGTGGAAGAGGCAACCTCCTCACCTCAGTCATATACCTATCAATTGTATCAATCAGCAAATTAATAGGAGTTATAATATATGAAAATGGCAAAGTACAAAAATACTATCAAACTTGCGAGTGTGCATTGTTATGATTTTACCACAATTCATATGTTAAATGATAATTCAATGATTAGAAAGCATTCAACATCCACCAGAATTCAATGAAGGGCAAAGATAAGTAACGTGACCACAAGCCTATTTAGTGTACAGGTAAATGGCATTTTGTCCCCTTTGACTGCTAGTCAGAGGCTCCAAAGATACATGGGCCATCCCCATCAGACAATTAAGAGAGGCTCAAACATATACGAGTCATTTTCATAAGCGCAATTAACAGATGCCCAAAGTAGATCATATTTCTGATCGGAAATCATTAAAGAATAAGATGATAGAAATCAAAAGGAACTTGGGGAAAAAATCAAGCATAGACAGAGGTGTATAAATCAGTTCACAATCACAACTGATAAGATGAAAGGAGAACAAAAGCTAGATCCACGAGAAGACTTGCGTTTTAATGTGCCTGCTAATTCACCTGGATGTCAGCAGATTCCTAACTAACAGCAACACTTGTATAAGGGAGAACTCTACTATTCTTTTCCTTGCAGCATAGTAATGGTGTTTATGAGTTTGCAAATAGATTATGATTTGAACATCTCATCAAACAGAAATAAATATCTTCCACAAACTCAACACTTCAGGTAAGTATACTTTTCTTGTAAACCTTAGACTGCCATAACATGTCTTAATTCCACTTCCTTTATTCTGTATTAGCYAGAAGATATACTTAAACCTAGTTATTTGAGGAAAAAAAAAAAAGAATCAGAAGAAACCTGTTTGCTGCACTTGTGATCTTATCACGAACCCCTTGATTAATAGTAGTAGTTTGCCCAAATGAAGATGTCCCTCCAAGAATTAGAGAAGCTCCAGTAGAACTTGTATTCAATCGCTGTCCAAAGACGGACATTGACCATTCCCTGATCACCGCAAGCACAGAGCGGAGAAGGCGTAACCTTAAATTAGGTGATGGCAAGATTGCTCCYCTGGATAATAATTGATCGTAAGTATTTAGTACAGGTTCTACTGCACCCTTGCAAGCAGCTAGAAGAGCTCTTGCAATATCTTCATCTCCAACAGCTTCGACCCCAGAAGCCACTCTCTCCTACAAGGAAATATCAGGATAAAACAACAATATCAAAAGAAACGAAGTCATAATGCCAAGAAAAGAATTTGTTCCAGACAAATTAGAATATGAACAAGCAGAACTTTTGTCTTTCTTTGGAAAAGGAAAAGGGCGAGGAAAAGGCTAAGTATCGACATAACTATCAAGCAAAAGAGGGGAGAGTACAGCAGGTGTCAGTGGTTAGGGCCCCTACCAAAGCAGCCTTCTCAAGCTGCAGACATAACGTATCCAAAGGTAAGACAACTCCGTCTCCAGGAAAAACACGGGAACCAACTCTTTTTAATACTATACAAGCTTCAGCAATGCCACCCCTTGAAAGAGCTTGATCAATTAGTCTAGCCCAAATCTCTCTAACAATGCTACTATCAGCATCACCGGAATAGCTAGCAAAGTACAGCATTTCCAGACATATCTGCAAACCCAAAAACAAAGGAAGGATAAATTGAAGTAATGGATATGAGTAGTATGCCTTGATGCTGCTATCCCAGTGTTTATTAAAAACTGAATTCCATTGTGTAATGGAGAAGGAGAAACAATAGTTTCTGAGCATTATCGTAAAAATGAGTGCATACTGTAATTTTAAAGTCAAATTACTTCRGGACTATCCAATCCCTCTAGATTGTTAATGGATATGTAGGACTCATAGAAATAGTAAAATTACCATTTTAGATTATACCTTGGCATCGCACTAGGTTATTGCATAAAATAATTCTGTTGCAATGAGACAGCAATATGGGAGTTCAAATGATGCTAAAGTATCTACTATTACTGCAGATGGGATATAGTCATTGCCATCTGGTAGACTAAGGATTGCAGTAAAATAAGACATGCTGTTTTACTCCTACTGATCTCAAGCCAATTTTAGATGACGAAGATTCAGTCGTTTTGGTGCCTATAGTTAAGTGCGGTTTATCCTGTGCCTTGAGGTAATATATCCTAGTGTGTCTTATTCTGGTATATATGGTTCAAAGAGGCTGTGTACCACGTGCATTTATCGTACGGTATGAGGAATCTCTCAATCATATATTATTTTCAGCGGCAGTCTAAAMGTAGTATGCAGGTAGCAAGCTAGGAAGAAGGAAAGAGAAAAATTAAAGGTAAGATGGGATACAAAGGATGAAACAGATATATACAAACAGATAATAGTCAAATGAGAACAGAAGTTATACTCATGAATAACAGAGTCTAGTTGTAAGAAGTCCTCCTTAATTTGTTCCAACAAAACCTTAAGCTTATTTATCTAAATGTTGTATTATCTCCTTTTCATAGTTGGTTGGATTCTTTTAAATAGGATCACCATGTGCGCACCCTCCTAATGAGTAGCACATGGACTGAACCCGAAACCTTTTAATTGCTCTCCTACCAAATTGAAAGTCACCTCATCCAAAAGTATTGGGTTTAGAGAAGAGTGATGCAATTTGTCTATCCTAAAAGTTCATACGTCATTATTTTGTAACTCTATTTAGCAGTTTTTCTCAGCCACCACATAAATTTCTGAATTCCTCTCTAAAAGCACAGAACAATCAAGAAAAAGAAACTGCTGAAGTCAAGGTGAGAATGGAGGAACTTTCATTGCTCCCYGTGGGCAGAGGGATGAGGGTGTCTGAGGAACTCGATAACTACCTCCCAAAGTTCAAATGGAACAGCATACTCATTGTATAGTTGAGTGATACTCTTCAAATCCAACGACAACTCCTTGGTCTTTTGTCGTATTGTTTGGATGAACTCCGGGGTTGATGAAAGATTGTTTTCTTGTTGTAAGTCACCCGGCACAGATTCAGATGTGCTAGACGAAGCCTCTAGATTAGAGGCTATAGCTTCTAATTCCTCTTTGATCCTTATTTGGAACTGAAGGACAGCAAGTTTTCCTTCAAGCAAATCCAGAAGTCCATTGTCTAGAGAACCACGAGCAGGACCACTCAGACCTTCAATATCAGTTGCACTTTTTGCCTGAACCACAGCATTACTCAAGTAGTGACGCCTGGCACCAACAAATTAAAGGAGAATGCCATTCATYAGATTACATCCTTGCAATTAGAATGAAGACATTAACTTAACTATGTTGACAGACATGGGTTGCAGAGCAAGCAGATTGTTTTTAAAGCAGGAAATGTTTAATAAAAGCACAACTGACAAAAACTGTGGGATGAATTATGCTCCACTTGGATTGGAATTTTTTTTTTTTTAAAAAAAAAAGGTTCATTCTCAGACAAAATCTCATTTGTTTAATTTTTTAAAACAAAAATAGAATTTTTACCCATTTTGAAATCTTATTTGTTTTGGTTTCAAAGGAAAAAAATTTTCAAATAAAAAACTATCTACAGTAAACTTTTTTCAACAAAAAGGCCAAACTTTTTCTCTATCAAAAAAACCAAACTTGTTTCTCTATCTTTCATCAATTCCTCTTACCCAATACACCATCAACCATTGTGTGTCTGTTCTTCATCRGTAACAATTGAATTTTGGGTATTACCACAATAATACCCGGATGTTGAAGCAAAAATATTGAATTTGACAAATAAATACCTGGATATTGAAGCAAAAATCTTTGAATTTGACGGATGAATACTCAGGTATTAGCCCAAAATACCCGGCTAAATGATTTTGATTCATTGTTTATGAAATTGTTTGTTTCTCATCTTTCAAAAATTTCCAATCCAAATGAGCTTTCAAAACAAAAACTTTTTTATTTCCATTACAAATTTGAATTTCAAATTTTAAAGTTTTCCCCATTTTTTGCTTTAAAAACTTTTTCTCAAACAAAAACCACTTTTTTTCATTTCAAAACTCCAATCCAAATGCACCCTTACATTTCTTATACAAGTACACAGCTGAGCGATCCAAAATAAGTATGTTATTTGAAAGTAAAAGAAACGCATCACTCCCTTTCCTTCACGCTAAACAAAAATGTACAAGGAATTTACAGCTTCAGATGATTGTACTACAATTACAACTCCTAAATAAATGCATTATCCTGTATACAAACTTGCAGTTATGCCGTAAGACTTAAATCAAGACCCTATTTCAAGTTGACAATGGCTGAAATTTGACTGAATATGATGACATAAACATTATAATACATCATCATTAATTTCCATGGACAATAGAATGCTATTGACTCCTAGTGCTTTTTCAAATGATTTTGCATAACATAGCAAATTTTTGCAGAGAAGAAATCTATATTTCGTTGCTTTGATGTGATGGTTAACAATACAAAATGTTGATTCAGAAGTCAAACATCACAGAAGACACCCAGTTCTGGATGAAAGAGACTGATAATTACGTATAACAGAAAGAAGTATTAGAAAGATGGACAATTATATTGTATAAGTATATTTGTTTGTTACTACTAGCTTAAAATTTCTTCTGAGCTAGTAGTTCCAAAATAGACTAATAGACAGATGAGGAATTAGATAAGAGCTAGGAAGGTTATTATTTTAACAGAACTAGCTGCATAAGATGCATGTCAGCCGATATTTAAAACCTATAAGATGAGTAAACAAAAGAAGAGTCAATTAGTAACATCAAAAACGTCAAACGTATCGTATAAGCCAGACACGATGAAACCATTTGAAATGGGCAAAATGGTGTCCTGTCACTACGGCGACAGAGACACAAGCCACATTTGCAAGGTTTCGCTTAAAATATTCTAACAAAAAGATCCAAGTTAATATTCCTTTAAAACATATGGCAGATAACAAATACATAGCATAAACCACAGTATCAACCTATTGGAACTCAAGAGGATTTCGGCTTCAGGCAACAAAATTTCTAGTATGTGCCAATTATTGGAACGACCTCAACTTACCACAAATTATTATGTCATTTTATTAAGATATCCTCATAAGTATCTCATTGACAATTTGAAAGACCATGCATGTTTAAGTGTGTGAAACTTTTATTTTAGGTTAAGTAATACTCTCAATACAAGAGATTCAAGACCTTTGTACCATCTTTTTCCTTATTCAACAGATTATACCTTTTTTCTTCTTAACCTATTTGAATAAATATAGTTCTACATGCTAGCATACCATGTATGTAATGTCCAAGGCACCCCAGATATGGTTTTTACTACTATTTCAGAAATCATGTCAGCATGTATATCCAAAGTCTGTAATCATMCTTTTCAACTTCAAATCCCAAAAAGGTACAAGTAATGGGAAAAGAAGAGCCCCGATGTAAATCCTTTTAATCCAATATTCTAAATCATTTCAGAATAAATGTGCAGCCAAGTTAACAGAGCTCTCGCAAATATCACATCTGCTAGTTATTGCTATCATCAGCTTGACAACATCAACAAATCATTGCCACGACCAACCAACAGGACAGAACATGAATGAAGTTTCAGAGCCCCGACATCATTAACATCAGATGTGCAATGAACTTCAAACATCTCTATTTTCAAACAGACATGTCTCCAAGAAGAACCATCCTCCACAAGAAGTGGATATATCAGCTCCAGCAACTGAAGTACATCTATATATATTTCTCAGATCTTCCTCCCCAATATATATATATATATATATTGGGTGCATCCTGTTGTCTGCCTATGATGCAACAGAAGGTGGCTAGTAAAACATAGGTTAATTTTGTTTTTACTGATAGGTAAGAAGCACTATAAGTTGGAAAATAGCCTAATTGCCTTATAAATACCACAACATGAAAAGAATATACAAACCAGACTTATAGGGAACCCTAAGAAAACATGACAAACATGGATATCTACCAATGTATATGTAGACCAAGATAAATAAATTTATTATGTCTCTATTTCCTGATCAAGTATTTCACCTAGAAATCTGGCAAAGGTTGTGGAACACAAAGGAAGAGAATCAACTTATTAATCAACAGAATTGTTCTGTTAAATAATATCTCGTGGACTGCAGATTACTGATTCTCAATACCAGTGTATGCTTCTTCAACATTCTCTTAAGTGTTCTTCCCCATAATGGAAAACCCTTTTCTATACATTTCCATTTCATGCTTGTGGTCTAATATCACTTCTCAACTACTTTATATGTCCAGAAATTCAAGAATGCATGACACCTGATTATAGATACTTCTTAGTTTCCTCTTCACGCTACCATTGAATGACTTAAAAGGATATTAATAGCTCTCAATAAGATAAAGAATGAACCTTTGTTCAAGTGTAGGGGCATTTCCTTCGTCAGTGGAARGTCTTTCAGCTAGTCTTACCAACACATGAGCAGCAAGCACATGCTGCCGCTTCAAAACATAGTAACGTGCCAGAAGCTCAAAATACTTTGTCTGGTTTTTTGGAATAGGTACTCTTGATTGACCAAGTGGAGAAATTGGAGATGTCACCGCTGAAACAGCTTGAACCTAGGTACACAAAATTACATGGTCTATGAATAATAAACCATGATGTTGAATGTCAAACTGAAATAAGTTGAAGACGTTTCCCACGGGTGACATCATGAAAGGGCAAAGACTGAGGAAAAGCACATGATTTGGACAGTGACTTAAATGAGCTAAACATATAATATAGACAAACCTCGTGCAAGGGTTCACGACCAGCACTTTGCAAGAAAGGCACCAAGTCAGGGCCTCCGTATGCCAGTAACTCATCTTCAAGGCCAAGATCAATCAATGTTCGATACAAATACTCATGGAAGACTCTATCAGATGATTGGACTCCAAGTTGAACAATCTGGCAAATGTACTTTTTACGGGAAGCTTGATCGAGATTAGATTGAGCAATAGGTCTGATGGGAGACCCAAATTCCTTTCTTGAAATATCACCCTTTAAAGAACATAAAGCATTTGTAATAATCTCATAGCACTGCACACGTTGGGCAAGTGCATTTTCTCTGGTTGCTGCATCTATTTGTTCATTAAAAGCATCTCCTGCAGGGTCCAATGCCTGAGCTTTTTGCAAAGGTAAGCGAACAACAGCTTCATAGAATCTGCAAGTTCCTTAGCATGTTATGAGGTGAGAACTATCTTTCAAGTCGGAAGGGGTAGAAGGGGAAGAAGGGGCGTTTAAGAGGAAGTACGGATCCTTAAATGACCAATTATGCAAGCACAGAAAAGCATAGGACTCGGATTTAACAGACCTCAAATCTTCGAAACGTTTGCACACAGTACGCAGATCTGCAGACTCCGGAACTTTACTTAGGTAATTGAAGGCATCTCTGGCCAGGTTTTCTCTTTCCTCTGTATCATTAGTAGCTGCAGCTCTCTCAAGACATTCAACAGCAAGGTAAAATTTGTAATCAGACTCTTTGTAATAGCTTGGACATCCCTCCTGTAGTCTAGCACTAATATCATCTACTGTACCCCTGCCATCAGGCCCAGTGTAGTACTAGACCAACAGTAATAAACATGTATGAGAAAAGTCTACTCTGAAGCAACAAAAAACCATCAGAAATGTAGATAAGTGTGTTAGTGAACTATATATGTGTCCATGTAAGTGTCTGAAGAAAGGAAAATTCAACCAAAACTGAAAGATCAGCCAATAGCAGCATATTAGTTACCTCCATCAGGGCGGAAATAAGCATTGTGGCAAGTTTGTCACCCTCCTCCTCACACGCCAGTTGATGAAATGTCAATTGAACTATTGCATGCCTTGAATTTGCATCAAAGCCGTGAACTAAGCGTGTTACATGATGCTGTGAAAGAAGTTGCAGCAGGAAAAGGGCTTCACCAGACCTAAGAAGTAACTGCCTGATACACTCCATTGATCTCACCTAAAGCAAAATCAAATTCATTTGGAAGTTTTTTATGTTGTACACAACAGAAGGAAGGACAAACCCTGAAATTTCAATTTACCTCCATGGCAGCAAGTTCGGCAGAACTATAAGGAAGCCGCTGCCTTTTGCTCGACGAACCACCTTCACTGTTATCAATATTCCGASAGTGAGCACCAAACAAGTTCTGCATCATACTTCTATCACTTGCACCCAAATCTGACCCAGTCCCAATCAGAATTGAACCCGTCAAATCCCCTAGACCAGCAACACAACCATAAAGCCCTCTTCTCTGATTTCTTCTAGAACTTAAGAACTTTTCTATAGAGCGAATTTTGTCTTCAAGTATCCGCATTGCCCCAACAGAGAGTCTGCATACAACTACCATGTTATCAGGTGCAGCATCTGAAGAACCAGTCCCACTTTTTGCAATGAAAACAGGAAGCTCCCACAAAGGTAAAAGTAATCTTGATGAGCACAGGCAGAGCCCTTGATAAGCACCTGAAAATACAGGCTCAGCTTCTTGAACAACCTGCCCCATGCTAAATCCCCCAGCTGGAGATCTAGTATTTGACAGTGCACCACTGCCTTCTAGCTGTGGTAATCCAACTAGTCTTGGATCCTCAAAAGCTTCAGCTGCTTTTTCAGCAACAATATTGCTTATGAGGGTTTCAGTATAGATTACCCTCGCAGCCAGCATTAGACACATTGCAGATGCCTCTCCAGCTCCATAGCGATTGAAAAAGTCCTCTAGTAATGATCTTGGTGAACTTGACTCCAACAATCTCCTCAAGATATCAACCGGTCTGTTGAAAACTACTTCCATCATGCCCATGGTACTGAAAACTACAATTCTCCTTCTAGGTAATATATGTTGGGTTGAAAGATCACCTCTTGCCCAAAGCTTTCCAGATGCCTTTTCACAGGATTCCCATGTGTTATCAAATCCACAGAACTCTAATTGTAAATAGAGTGACTGCACAATGGCAGCTGTATCTGGCAGTGGTAGAACATCTGCRACAAAAAGCATTCTACCTTCAATGGGAAGGGAAGACACTGATTCCCTAAGTGCATGAGAATTCCTAACTCCTGATCCAAAGCCACTGGATGAAGATGATTGTGAACTTGAATCCTTGTTTACAATTAAAAGAGAAGAACTAGTTGATGAAGATGAATCAGAAAGTACAAGTGTTCCAGCAGAGTAATAACCAGATTCTATCTTAAGTGATAGATCTTCATTCTGAGATCTACCAGCAATAGACATGGCACCAAATGCAAGCCCACTACCTACTCCTAGAGGAGGAGAAGGCCTCGTAGTTACAACTTTTAAGCAGCTAGGTCTCTGATGATTGCCGCCAACACCACCCAGACCTCCAAGAGCACCGCTATTTCCACCAGATGGCACAGTTGTAAGGTACATTCTCCTGCCATCTGATAAAATAGCAACAAGATGTAGCCACTTTGACTCTAAGATAGACAAAGGTGAAATGCTAACAATAGATGTTTTAGTTGATCGAGAAGAGGCCCTTGATCCTGCTGGCTGCCTACCACCATAGTGTGGATCCTTCTGGCTGATCAAATTTCTCTCTTCTGTAAKCTTCTTAAATGGCCCATCCCCATTTAGTCCAAAAGAAAATACTTGGATTTTCATCTGCTCAGTTCGTGCATAGAGAATATGTCTCTCGTTATCAACCACCATTTCAACAATAGGGTCAACAGCTGCAAATTTGAATACATTTGGTACAACCCACCTGCAGAAAAAGAAAGAAGCAGTAGATCACATAAGTGAAAAGAAGCAAGATACTATATCAAGTAAGACCCAATGGCAGGACAAAGACAATACATAGACACTAACAAAATCAGAAGTTTTTAAAATACTAGTCAGCAGATGAATATTGCATGAAAAGAAGTTGTGCAAGTATGAAAGATCGTTCATATGAAGCATGACAAAGTTGATTATCAGGCTTATTAGGGAGACAAGAAAGGATGGCAGTACCTTGAAATGACACTTCCCAAACCTGCAGTTAGACAAACTTTACGACAACGTTTTTGCCAACTTGAACCTGTTGTGTATTGCATTTCATAAATGTGACCATCCCGTCCAGATAGAAATATTTGACCCTTATCCGTGCAAGTGATACATGTCATTGTCACTCCATCAGATGGTATTCTATACTCTGGCAATGGTTGAAGGGCAACCTCAGCATATGGATCAGTTCCATCGCCACTCCCAGAACAACAAACTCCAACAAGGATCAACTGATTGCAAGACAAGGCAAAGCATAATGTGACCAGATTAATAACATAAAAGAACAAGATACTTAATAACCAAAGAAATGAAAGAAAATCCCTAAAGAGTTACAAAAGAATGAACTTGATTACAGCAAACAGGAAAACACTAATGGGAAAACAGAAAAACAACAAGATAAAGACACATGCAAAAACGAATACAAACAATATACCATGGAATTGAAGCAAGCATGGTGACTCCAGTAACATAAAGTAAACATAACTACTAGGTTAATCTTCTCAATTGCTTAAAATAAGCCGCTTTCAGCTTTTCTTAAGCCAAAAGATGATTTGTGTTGTTCTCGATTTTAAAGGGCTTCACTACCGAACTAAAGACCTAGGACCGATTGGTCGCCTATGATTTTAGCTTTAGAAAAGCTAAAGAAAGCTGTTTTGGAGAAGCTACTCCAGAGGTGCTTTTAGGAAAAAAAGAATCTTATTGATGCCTGTTGTAAATGGTTCTATTAATTTCTAAAACAGCTCTTTTCAAAGCACCTTTTTTTAGCAGCTTAAAAGTAACTTTCAGCAATCAAGAACAAGCCCTAGGAATATCAAAAGCACTTCAAACATAGGTGTTAGAAAAATGAGATGCATCACGGCACCTTGTGTATTCTTGAGATGAGATCCAAATTACACTCAAATATTAGGTTAGCCAATGATGACCAGATAAAACTTGTCAAACCATCCAGTATTCTGCTTAAAAATTGATCCATTTCCAGAACATAAAYAAGAAATGAATAGAAAATGAAGCAAAAACAATATGGAGGGAGTGGAAATGGTTGTCACAGTACAAGCAAGTAAAAACAGGACGAGAGATTATTGAGGATGCAAAAGTAGACAGACAGAAACAATTTATCTTAATTGAGAGAAATTGTAGTCAATGATTTAGATTGAGATACGATAGCCAGATCAAAATCATTTTAAGGCATAAAAGGGTACACTTTACAATATATTAGAACCACGACAAAAGAGTCAATAACTTAAGAGTAACCACAAAAATTAATGAATAAATACATAATAAAAATTTAACTGCTAAACAGAGTATAGAATGACCGAAAGAGGCATGAGGCCTCACAAGCATCTTTTGTGGCTAGGCTCACAAGGTGTGCACCTTTGATGGCTGAGCCACAAAAGTAGAAGACACTTATATAATTATATAATTTTGTCACCAGGTAATATTTGGAAAAATGCAAATGAGATTTGTTTATTATCTTATCCGCAATCTTTTAGAAAGGAAGTGGTAGATACACAGCTGAATTACAACAAAGCTATAATTGACTTCAAAAAAACTATTCGTATGCAAAAATGATCTCCACAACTATACTTCTTAGAAAAAAAAAAAAAGGGCAAAATATAAAAATCTCCAGCTGTAGGAATTATATGTATTCACAGTAAGCATTATTTTGCCAAGATTTGTAGAACATGAGAGAACAAGAAATGACATTCCTGACCAACACGAAACGCACAAAGTCAATAAAACCAGCTCCTATCCCTTGCTGATAAATAAAGCATCAAAGCCAACAAACTGTATCCACTTAACCAGCCACCCTTTTCAGTTTCCATTACGATAGCCAGCTAAGCTACTTCAGGGAACCCGTATCAAAATGGAGGATGTTAATAAAACGGAGAAGAGAAGAATAAATGTGGGAATAGAAGAAAGCAGAGACAAAAATAATTCACCTATATAACCCCCAAAGGGAGAGAAGAAGGCATGTACTCATTAGGGATCAACCAAGGCTACAGTCYCATTAAAAGTTGAATAAAAAGTTCACAGGATGCAAAAATAAAACCAGAACTGATTAATGGAAATCTCTGCATCTTATTTGATGGTTTTGAAGTATAGACACAGCATAGAGAGATTATTTGTGCTTCTTCATGTGTGCCAATGGGATAAGAAAGAAGGTACAATACAAAAGAGTCCTTTTCTTCATCCAGAAAGCCAAATGCTAGGGAACCTCATAGTGGAAGGGAACTACCATAGTAAATGAGGCTATYAAGTAAAATCAGAGAGAAAAGATTACAGACATAGTAAGAATCCAAAAAGAGCCAAGAGCAAATGAACAAGTTACTTATACAAGCTCCTGATTTCCCAGAAAAGAGTTCAAAGGCTACAGATTCAAATGCTAAATTTAATAACGYAATGCAACTTTTAATGTAAATCTGAGTGGAGAAAGAGAGAGTTAGAAGATAACGCTTGAGCCTATGCTGCCAATTTGCTTAGTAGCCAGTTGCCAACAATATATATCGCATGCCATTAATTTGAATGGCCATAGTGAAGAAAACAAACCAAATGTGCATCCCCATTGCTTCCTGGTTTATGTAAATATTTCTTCTCTTTTTTCCTTTTTCTGGTTAACTCGACCAAGTATTAGAGAATATTATGATATTAGGAAATGAATATTAGTGAAATGAATTCTGCACTTTGCTTGAAGAACGATATATAAGCAATAGGGAATGTGGGAAGATTGTTCTATTCCTTCCCCATAGAACTACAAATATTTTCCATCTTCTGTATTGAGATATTTCCTCCTATAACCTTTGATTTAGATCAATACCTAAGTGATCTTTCATTTCTCTTTTCTCTCATTTTCTTTTCTCCAAACAGTTCCGCTGAAGCATATATGGTGTTTGTGTTGTCTTTGTCCACTATAATTGTAGTGTTACTCGATTTAGATCAATGACTAAGTGATCTTTCATTTCTRTTTTATCCAAATAGTGTTGCTGAAGCATATATGGTGTTTGTGCTGTCTTTGTGCACTATAATTATAGTGTTACTCGTCAGTTATCAGAAAGGAAAGAAATGAAACATATAAAAGTCGAAGGTAACTTTTCCTAGTGGAATTAAGCTTATGAGTTACTAATGTATTAAAGAATTTATGCAGCATGATAGAGGTTCAGGGGGATGATAAAGGTAATCGTGTTCTTGCAATGTCACAGTAGTCTATCATTAAATTCCTAGCAAATAACATCTATGAAACTTATAGAGATCAGGAGAACTTCACTATGATTAGATTCATCAATTCGGAGGAGGTGTTGCTACACTAGTTTCCCTTTCCATCCCTTTATTTACCAAAAGCAAGAAATAAGAAGATTTTTCAATTGGGATTTAGTCAGTATCATGGAAGAAACAAAGTTTACTTCACCATTTGAGCTTTATAAGACTGATATACAAGACAAAGTTGATATTTCTGAGAAATATTGTTTCAACTACATAAAGACCAAAAGAGAATGTCTACATAGTGATATCTAAACAGTATTTTCCATCAATCAGGGAAACATATTAACAATTAAACTGACATTGCATTATGTTTATTAGACATTACCAACTATAATCGTTAAGATAGTCTTGACTGGAAAGAGCAATAAGACATCAAGTAAACCTTATTAAGAACTATTTAATATAATCTCATCAGATCATTTAGTTCAAAATAAAAGGTAATAATTTAAGGCAAGACAGAGTCAACAATCCACAAGTGTGCTCTACAGGAAATTTGAAATTTGTTATTTTTCCTGATCTTATAAACAAAACAAACTTTCAAGAGGTGAAAAGAGAAATACTGAAGCATTGTCCGCAAATGTATAACATGCATAAAATTAACCTTCATCATTAATTATTAAACGACTAAAAATGGAAGCAGTATTAGGTAAAGCTACTTCATAAGGGTAACAGGTCAAAAAGGAACATAACATACCTCAACAGGAGTGGCCAATATTAAAAGATGCTGAATAGCCTCAACAAAGACGCCAGGTTTGGTTTTGGAAAGGCCAACAGCACAAATAGCTTGCTCCTCCACGCTATATTCAGGACATTGGCCATCCCTACATGAAAATAGAATAGTATTTGAACTCAGAAGTCAAAAGCACAAAAAAAGGAGGATTTTCTATTTGCACATTTACTCAGGACAGTAAGTGCACAATAACTGTTTAAAAGCACGTCTCAGACCATATTCCAGATTTGACCAGATTGAAATAGCTCTTGAATATATGTAATCATCACTGAACCACAAAACATCTCATTTGTGACTGCCAATTCGCAACGCTTACCACTTATCAAACCGCCACATAAACAAAGTGTTATCTACTGAGGCCCATGCTCGGCGTATCTCTGGAAATATTCCACATAAAGCAGTTCCTTCTCCACCAGATGCATTATACCTTTCAATAAGTACAGAAGGTAACTCCCAAGTATCCACAACTTCAACTAAGGGAGGCCACTGCAATAAAAAGATGCACCCAAAATTTAGTGCTGCACAAAAAGAGAAAAACGAAAGATAATAATAATAATAATACATCGTAAAGAAGTACAGTGAACTATACTTAAGAAGGTTATTAGCGCAATAGTACTGGATGAAAGATGGAAAACTTACACTACTCTTGCAGTATTGGTGTCAATATGTTCAATACAAATGACCAACTTACATAATTAAATGCAGCCCCATAAGATGATCATTCGTTGAAATTTAGGCCACAAACTTTATTAAACCACAAACTACTACTATTTCTCATATCTAGCCAAATGAATGAGATATAGGTTTTCAGTACATTAAATTACATTTAACATAAGAATGCTCTTAAACTAAATAAAGGAACAAAGATAATATTTAATACAGAAAGAAATTATAAAAGGAAATTTTTCTTTTTTATGAGTCAGATAATACAAGGAAAAATATTCTAAATCACCTTGAACCAGAAACCAGGTGCAAGTTGCACCCATAATCTTGTCAGGCAAAACTGAAAACTCATAGATATGTTGTTTGCATATGCCTTTTGGATGATGAGAGCTACCATTGGAAACAATATCTATTTCACATGCTCCTCTAAYTACAAAACAAGAAATTCCAAACAAGCACACCACCGAAACCAAGTTATTCTTCTTACCAATCAACTTTAACATTTACAATACCAGCAAGAAGCTCGAGTACTATCCCCGCATCATCTTCAACTCTCATCTCCCCCGTTTACTGCATCGACTTCAAATCTTAACTGCCCTAATCAGTATTTTTTTCAATAAATCATATGTTTCATCTTATTAGAATCATTCCCAAAATTCAATATTTTTCACCTCAGTAGAGCACTTGAATGGGTAGTAAATTATCCTTAAGAACGAAACCAGAATTTCTTCTTTTGAACCTTCTAAAATTAAAATCCGACCAAAGATAAATGGGAAGAAGAGAATGTACATATGACATCGATTTTCTTTTCCCGCTAATAGGTCCCTCCATGTTTAACCAAAACAGAATAAAATTCTTAAACATTGCTCTTTTCTTTTCTTTTCTTTTCCTCTTCTTTTGGGCGGGAAGAATAATTAAAGAACCAGTCAAATAATATTAGAAATGCAGAAAATACTGTCATCTCAAACTCATTAACTTCAAAAAAAAATAAAAAAAAAAAAATACCTCTCTAGGATGAGCAGTATAGGGATGGCTAGCATATCTAGAAGCTTCCAAAGCTTCTTCCAGGTCAAGCTGAGCGACCACATCTCTGTTGATGCAGTTGCTAATGACAAGGCAAGCATTGGTGACATCACGCATCACAATTTCATTGCGCCAAGCCATTTCAATCTTCTTAACCTTCACAAAACCTTSAGGTTTGCGTAATTAGCCGCCAATTGCAAAGCAAATTTCATAAATAACGGATTTTTTAACAAGACTTCATGTTCAAATCTCACAAAGAAATAGGAAGAAAAAGTTGATCTGATAGTGGAACTGAATTGAGAAAGCTGGAAGGAGAGACCAAAAGAAGGGATTTTTGAGGGTTTAAGGATTTTGAGTTTCTTGAGTTTCCCTCTCTGCCTCTTCTTTTTTCCGCCCTTTTTCACTCGTTAGTTAAATTTCACTTACAATACAACCTTTCGTTTTTTAGAGTTAGATCCCGGAGTTTTGCCACATTACCACTTAACTCAGTTTTGATTATGAGAATTTTGTTATCAACCACCCAATTCATTTTTTTCTTTTAAAATTAGTTTATGCATTAAAAATGACACATATGAATTACAAAATTCCTCTAAATTCATCACATAATTGGCTAAAGAAAGGTTCGGTGCAAATAATGTGTGTTTGAGTTGATTAGAAAAGAAATACAAACAATTTTGAGGAATAGTATTTTTTTATTATTGAAAAAATTATTTTTTTTTTTTTTGAGAATGGGAATGATAATCAATAAATTGATGATTAATTTGTTATAAGTTGTCCTCAATCACAAAAACTTGAAAACATTAGAGGAGAAATATCTTAAAGCCAAATGTGAGCGACCCAAATGAGATAACCTATAAATTTAAAGGGCTAAAATATATATATATATATTCACCATTGGCAGGAGTTGTCAAAATAGGTTGGCCCCTTCGGACTAACCCAACCCTTGCATGGAAAATGAGGGTCGTCCATGGCTCACAAGTTGCTTTCTAGCTTTCTGAATTGAAAAGGTGCAATTGGTTCAGCTTCACGATTAAAAAGGCGAAAATGAAAAGTTTAGACTCTATAAAATTTAGAAAAGTCATGGAAATTTAAAATTTAGAAAAGTTTAGGTGCAATGCAAAGTCATTGTTTAAAATTTAAAATTTTGGATTATTATTGGATATTAGTAAGAAATTTTCGATGTTAGAATTAACTTGAATTAAACATTAAAATATAAATTAAAATCAAAACCAACATCAGACATAAATACAAAAAGAATTAACTTGAATTAAAAACAATGAAATATAGATTAGAATTAAAATCAACATGAGACATAAATACAAAATAACATCATAAATTTTTAATAAAATATAAGATCTCAATTTCACTTAATAGTAGACCTATAAATTAGTTTAAACTATTAGATTATACTATAAAACAAATAAATAAATTTATTTTGAAACATAAAACGATACTATCGGTCCTTCTCTTAATGCTATTAGCGTTCCAACTATCTCTGTTGACATTTTACCCATTTCCTTTTTCATTTAGAGATGAGAATTTTTGTTTTTTCTTTTGGTAATTACGGGGGTAGCAATGGCATTAGGACCGGCCTGTTTGTTTTGGCACGTGAACCATAAGGCCCAGTTGGTTGATGGGTTGATCCGATGCGAGCTGAAGAGTTGGAATAGGCAGTCCAGCAGGGATCGTTAACTAGGCACGCTAAAGACGGCTTGGGCAAGCCTAGGAGACTTTCTTCTTCTTTATTTTTTTTTTTCTTTCTGGTTCGTCAATTTTATTTTTAAGATTATTTATTTGTTTATTAGATCTAGCTGATTCTTTTTTATATTCTTTTAAATATTTAAAATTTGATTAATGATTACTTAATAATATTTATGAAAATGAAATTATTTGCTTGAAATAAAGATACTSTAAAGTAGTTTATAAGAAACAATTTTATCTAATGAAAATAAAATTTTAAYAAAAATCTACCTTAAAGAATTGGGGGGTTTGACATAGGCTCTTACCTGTTTTTATTAAAAATCAAATCATAGTTATACGAGACAGAGATTTTGTATCAAAAGCCTCCTGAACGAAAAGGTAAACATATTTGATTTACCCTACCTTTTCATGAGGTCTCATTTGATTGTCAATAATTTTGCATTTATAAAATTTTCTCATTATGAAATTCCAATATATCTTGTTCGTCATTATCAAATTCTAACGTCTCGAGAATTATGCTGGTATTTGAAAATGAATCAAATTTCTCAAACCAAGGAAAGTGGTTGCAATCAATCGGGAAAAAGAATATCTACAAAGAGGTAAATGAAAATATGTGCAATAAATTTTAAATACTTTCATAACCCTCTTTTTTTCTCGTCTCCTTCATGTTCTTCTCCTCTAGACTCATTAGCTCTTCCCCAAAAACCCTGTAAACCTCTTTTTCAAGAAATTCTCTGCTCCTGTCCATCCCTAGACATTGCAAAGTGTTTTTCTTTATTTAGATAATCGTCGTTCTTCTATTCTACCTAAAGTCACATATAAAAAGTATATAAACCTTAACAATGTCATTGCAGTTCATGAATAAAGAGAAACGTAAAGAAATCAAGACTCAATAAATATTCCTCTTCTTTTTTTTATAATATAAATCTCTAATTAGTATTTCAATATCAAATAAAAGTTCTTGGGCCAATAAGATCAACATTGTATAATTGTTGACACTTAAAAAATCTATGGACCCAAAGGGTTGATCAGCGTAAAAGGTTAKGAAGTCATTTGTTGAAATTGGTGAACTTTGGAGGATGTCGACGACTTAATAYAATCATCAGCTAAAACATGACTTGCAGTAGCTGATGAGACCCTCGATCGGCAAAAGTTCAAACGAAATGCCTATATTGTTACCTATCAATTGCAGAGCAAATCAACCAAATTAGTCGATCGGTCAAAAAAAAAAAAAAAAAGATACTTTGCCCTTTAGTCGAGACTTTAGGCCACTACTTACCTACCTTGTGCATTTTTAGGATGTCGGCTAACAATGAGGAGTGCACCAAGGAACTGGATAAGTGACCTTAGCTTACTTTATACYAGCAACAAGATCCCTCTCTCCTATGTATAAAAGGAAGAAAACAAGGAGGAGAACCCCCTCCAAGAATCAATTCACACAAAACCAATCAAGTCAAAATTTCATTAGTTTAAAAAGTTTTCAACTTAAATGCATCTTATTTTCATCAATTCAAAGCTTGTCTAGATAAATTTTATGTAGCTTTCTTTGCTTTCTAGCCAATTTACTATTTTTTTTTCAACTTTAAGATATTTAAGCCTTGCTTTGAGATTTGATGTCATTTTCCACTTTCCTAAGTTAGTAAAGTTTATCGTCCATTTCATCAATAGATTTCCACTTGTATTCCATTTGATTAGCCAATTTCCAATTTGCATGCCATTTTTCAGTATTTCCAATTATTTTGCCAAAGCTTATAGTTTCATGCACATTTCGTCGAAGGCTTTCTTTAGTTAATTCAAGAACTCACTCTAAAAAAAGAGGATCTATGGATCTGACAGTCTCATAAACTGCTAGCTAGTTAGAGGTTAGGCCTTATTATGTTGAAACCAAATTAGTTGCGACCAAAGTAGTCGATAGTCAATCTTAACAATAAAAAATTCCAACATCTCAACATACTAGATGACTATTAGCTTCTTTACGGCTAGCCTTCATCGGCTAAGGCATTTCTGAATATCAACATAATTGGTACACCTAGTGAGACCTATTAAGTGTAAAACGGCTCGCTATGGTCAAAAAATTATGACCAAAGACCAGACTAGTCCTACTCAAACTCAAAACAATGTCAGCTAGCTGGGAGCTTTGCTTGAAATAGGTTCGACGAATATGATCTTTACAAGCATTGGAGCAAAGAAATTTTCTACAAGACAGAGGTTTTAGGTAGTTGGATCCCAACACATCAACAAGTGCTCCTTAGTCACAACTGACACCCACTTCTCTTAGGGCTATCAGACATACCATGAGCAGTGTGTATGTGAGTTAATGAAAAATCTCATCTAACAATTTGCTACTGTGTCTATGTTCATGTTGCAAATTGAAATCCAAGCTCAAGAATATCGAAGGCATACCAGACCATCACCTCCTGCGTAGCCGATTATGCCCCAGACATAGCAAATCTTGGCATCTAAGGAAAATCCAGAAGGGGTGTAGCCTTGCTCTATAGCACTACCTCAATTTTTTCAAGGGCCTGTTTCAATGGCAAGGAGAAATGTTCGAGAGCTTGGGGTCAAGCAATTAGTGGTGATATCAATTACCAAGACACTTAAAATCTCTAGCTATCACAAACTATTACGTATTCTTATTCTCCAGGGGGGCTTATATTCTCAATTGTACACTCAGGAGTTCATCACCCTTATTCCCTAAAATCCCTAAACTCCCTATGTAGCACAAGTTGCTACATATTCTTAATCTCCACCCTTATTTCCTAAGATAAAAACTGAAGTTGAACGGCTCCTGAAATGCAGGTTCATCAAAATAACCAAATGCATTGAATGGATCTAAAATATTATCCTAGTCATCAAGAAGAATGGCCAATTGAGGGTATGTATTAATTTCAGAAACTTAAATCAGCCACCCAAAATCAGCAAGATAAATAGGCTCTTGGAATTTTGATAGAAGTGGGCATTCTGTCATGATATGATCAATTTGCAATGGATTCTAATGGTGAATGACTTGCTCTAGTCAGTYGATAGTCCATCTTCTCCAATTGCACACGGTATTTGATGTACTTAGAGTAGAAATTGTGATATTAGTTTCTATTAAAGTACTATCTTTGTAGAGAACATAATATCATTGCTACTGTGTGGAAGAATATCCTAGTACTTGAGTGCTAGTTGGTGGTCTTGTAAGCCTAAAGCTATGTTCTTTGATATACTATAGGTGAGATGTTTTTGTAGATAAATAACCTTGTACATTAGGAATATAGTATCTAATTAACTAAGACAAAATGTTATGAGATAGTTTCTGTGCTTCAATTTGTGAAGAATTAATCACTCCATTGTGATTGTCCAAAAGATAATCAAATGATCCAGGACCCTCGGAACGTGACTTTAGAAATGTTTACTTTTGGGTAGCTCCTAGTGATGAMTAAGGATATTCAAGATTGTCATGGATTATCGGGTTAGAAATCTAAGGATGGTAGATGTCGTTGAGAATGTGTTAGTACATTATTCATCTCACTGATGGGTGTCATAAAGAAGGGTATATTCGTCCATTTACCTATAGGTCAAAGACTATGCTCATGCAATATCGTTCATGGGGTCCGTGTATCCATATGGTGATAAATGAAACACTTAAAATGACGAGATACAACTACTAGGTAGTAAGGGTATTCTAGTCATTTTAATAGCAATGAATAATTTGTCTTTCGGTCTCTTGGGTAGCACAATATTACCTAACTACTTAATTATACAACTGAGCTTCAGGGATGAACTGAGTTAATGAGAGGCATTACTTTATTCAGTTTAATCCACATTTATTGGGTTAGAATAAAATAAGTCCATTGGATATTTAATTAATTACTTACTTGATTGATCGAAGAAAAAAATTAATTAAAGAATGGGCTTAGAGCTTAAAATAAGTCCATTGGATATAATTAATGGGCTTAGAGCTTAAAATAAGTCCATTGGATATAATTAATTACTTGGGTTGATCCAAGAAAAGAATTAATTTAAGAATGGACTTAGGGCTTAAAATAAGTCCATTTGGATATTTAATTAATTATTTAGGTTGATCCAAGTAAAGAATTAATTAAAGAATGACTTAGGGATTAAATTAGAGATAATAAAAAGAAGGGACCAGTCCTGGCCCAAGAAACCAGGAATTTCGGCCTCACAAGGAGAGACCCTGGGTTGGCTGAAATCCCCTCAAGTCTTGGGAGAATTCCGACAACCCTAAGGGGTTTTACTCCTTGGTCAAAATTCCTAGTTCTTGGAGATTTCAAAGACTCTGTTATTTTAGGTTTTCAACCCTAAGACATATAAATTCTATTTGAAGAATCCCCTTGACCTAATCTCTACTTTATTTCTAGTCGCCACTCTCTCTTTCTCCTTATTCATCCTAGGTTCTCTCCAAAACCTAGTCCAAAAAAAGTTCAGTCATACCCTGAAAGATCGGAAGAAGCACCTGCTTGTTGTTTCCATGCATAGAAGTGAAAGACTTGCTAGAAAGAAACATCCCCAGTAAGTTAGTGGATCCGTGCAGCCTTTAGAGCTACCACCTCCTTTAGCTCAGACCGGAGAATTGAGTTAGGGGAGAAATTCAACTCCTCCAACAAGAAATTCTAGTGCCTTTCTTGCGTATAGAGAAAGAAAAATAAGTAAGTTGCTCCTAAATTCACAGTGAGAAGGAAAAAAAAAAGTTCTAATTTTTAGCCTTCACTGCATTTTTCCTTCTCTTGCTAGATCCTACAAGTGGTATCAGAGCCACGATTTTAACATTAGGAGTATGCTAGGGTTAAAACTAAAAAATGTGCTACCTTTACTAATTTAAAATGTTCTTTATGCATTTTTATGGATCCCTCCTATAAGAATGATTTCTAGATCTCTTGTCAACCTCATGAGTGGAGGTATAGGAATTTGTATGTTTTGTTTGTTTTGCTTTATAAACTAGCTTTGATGTAAACCTCGCGGTTGAGGTATAGGCGCTTGTAAATTCGGTGAGGTTTTACACTGGTGTAATTGATTTTATTAGTTTCTTTTATTATGTAAAGTTACTGCCTTTACCAGATTTTTGGAGAAGAATACAGGTGAAGAAAAAGCTTGAAGATTGAAAGATTATGTTGCTGTTTTTTCTACACTTGAGCTGAAATTTCAGAACTAGGCAATGCAGAATTTTACAGCAAAAGGATGTCTTTTTCCAGTGTTTTTTGTGCAGTTTTTTTTTTTTTTTTTTGTTTTTTGGTTGTTTTCCAGCTCTACAATGTACAGATTTAAACTGTATTTTTCCTAAAAGAGATAGGCTGGAATTTCAGAACAAAAATGCACGAAGAGGTTGCTGGAATTTTCTGCGCAGCTTTGACACATAGCCGCCATTCCATGCAAGAACAAAGAAGAAACTGCAAGACTGTTTGCCATATAAATTTTGTAGTTCCTAGGATTTTTGAGAAATCATTCTTGGAGGTTATTTATTTTTCAATTAGATTATCTTGTGATATATTGCATGAAATAAGTAGTAAAGGATGGAACCACCTTAGGATTAAACAAGATCACATTTGAAGTTATTGAATGCTTTCTTATGTGATGTTTAATCTATGTGATCACTTAGGAATAATGAATAGACAGCATGTAATTAAATTATTATGCATTTTCTATTATAAAGTGTGATCATAAGCATCTTAATTCGTGAGAATTGCTTTCTCAAAATAGAATCAAAATTGACATAAAATGTTTTACAAACCTAAAATAATTATGAAATTAGTTTATGAGTCACTHTCTCAAAAGCTATCATCCTTGACATAGAAAGTAAGAACGAATTTGGTATTCCATGATAAGGCTTTTTTGATTGGTTAATTAATGAAATGTAAAATGAACTTATGGATTACTCTCCAATGGAGTAATATAAATTTAGATATTTTACTAGATTTAAAAGAACCTTAAAAATTGCTCTATTAAAATATTTATTTTGAAAAATTAAGTGGGACAAGGGTTCCAAAGACCCCATGGCTTCCATCACACACTCTAATTAGAGATCATGGGTACCCTCACATCATTCTGAGCATGCCCCCCTATAAGATGGGTATTCCACAAGGATCTAGATCTAATAGAAGAGGGATAATTAAAACCTAGGGTATGTATTGTCATCACAAACCTATAGTTGGAGGTGATAATGCAAGATTATCCATAGGAAGTGAAAGGTAGTGGCTGGGCCTCTAGATGAAGCTATTCTTTTGATCATTTCCTATTAAGGGAGTTTAGTTTTTGGTGGTTATACACTTAACTTAGAGATTGATATTCTTCGTATAGGATCTCTATCAGTCATCTAAGAGCCAAATAACATATTATTGAAAATAGTTATAGGGTTATCTATCATCATGATATAATTTGAGCTCATGTGCAATCTTGTTTGTTATGTACCAAAAACACTAAAATTACGTTATTCGCGTTTTTTAGAAATGTCAGGTGGAGATTCCTTCAATGCCCTGAGTATTATTCTCAAGGAGCATAGGCTCACTGGGGCCAATTATATGGAGTGGAAGAGGAACCTGAACATAGTACTCATTGTCGAGGGGTACAAGCATGTCCTCACCGACCCCTATCCCAATACTGGAGAGGGCTACACTGACCAAGAATACCAAACTGAGGCGGACAGGAAGAGAGATGATGAAATGGCTCAATCCTATTAGGCTCCGTGTCTAGTGTGCTTCAGTCAAAGCACGAGCATATACCAACTATGTATGACATGGATTGTCATTGCGAACCTTGTTTGCTGACAAGAGCAGGCCTGCGAGGTAGGAAGCTTTAAGGGAAATCATGAACATTAGGTTGGCAGAGGGGGAATCGGTGGAGAGAACTTGCTCAAGATGATTGCCTACTTTGAGGAAGCCGAGGTCCTAGGAGCTATGATCGATTCTGAGAGCCAGAAACTCTGCAAGATTATTTTTTACAGTTTAAGTTGATGTAAAATATGAACAAAATGAACATGAATTTTAGGAGCTCAAGATAGAGCTCCAAGCGGCAGAGAAGATCATAATCCTACTTCAAAAGTTTTGGTTACTCGTTCTGCACCTTCTTCTAGGAATTGGCCCAAGGCCAAAAATTTCAAGAAGAAGAAGGGACAGAACAATATAGGTAGGAAAGATAAGAAGCCTGGCGTGGCTCAAGAAAATGCTAAGCCTAAAGGAAATTGCTTCAAATATGGGAAGAAGGGGCACTAGAAGAAAGACTGTCTAGCCTTCAAGGCCACAAACAAGTATTGCTCTTTATTTAGAATCCATCAGTTTGGTTGGATCCTCATCCTCTTGAATAGTGGATTTTGGAGCCACTGATAGGGGTTTAGGAGAAAAAGGACTCTAGCTAAAGGAGGCATGGATGCTTGTGCGCAATGGGGCAAGAGTATGGCCCGAAGCAGTAAGAGTTATTCATTTATTTTTTTATTCTAGGATGTTGATTTTGGAAGACGTTTTATATTGTTCCAAATTTGAGACAAAATTTGATTTCAGTATCGAAATTATTATGTCAAGGATATTCTGTTGATTTCCATTCTGGTGTTAAAATCTGTAGAAGTGAAAAATTTATATACTTAGGAAATATATATGGAAATGTCTTTTACATAAATCATGTTAGAAGTGAAATGAATAATTTTGAGACTAAACCTAGTAGGAATAAAAATAAGAAGAGATTATCATCATCTAATGAATCATATCTATGACACTTAAGATTAGGTCACATAAACCGTAATCGGATTCAGYGGTAAATCCATTATGGGCCCTTGAACTCATTGAGATTGGAAGAATGGCCTTAGTGTGAGTCATACCTGATAGGACAGATGACCAAAAGATCYTTTACCCAAAAAGAAGGAAGAACCAAGGAGATGCTGGAGTATATTCATAGTGATTTTTGTGGTCCGATAATTGCACCTGCTGGAGGATGTTACGAGTACTTCATTACTTTTACCGATGACCATTCTCGTTTTGGTTATGTTTACTTTATGAGGTGCAAATATGACTTTTTTGATAAATTCAAGGAGTTTAAGGCTGAATTTGAGCATCAAACAGGTAAAGTAATCAAAATCTTAAGGTCAGACTATAGTGCAGAGTATCTCCTTGGTGAGTTTAAAGACTATCTTCTACATCACAGGATAGTCTCTTATTTAACTTCCTGGTACACCCCCAGCAAAATTGAGTATCTGGGAGAAGGAACCAAACTCTCGTGGAGATGGTTAGAAGTATGATGAGTCATGCAACTCTTTCTATTTCCTTTTGGGATATGCGCTGGAAACAACAGCATACATTCTGAATTTGGTATCTTTCAAGTTTATACCTAGGACACCTATGAGATATGGAAAGGTCGAAAGTCCAATCTAAATCATCTCAAGATATGGGGTCTTCCAGCTTAAGTACTAACTAGAGGAAGTAAGTTAGATCCAAAATCAGATTTATGCTACTTTGTTGGATATCCAAAAAGGTACTAGAAATGGATATTTTTATTATCCTAAGGAACAGGAAGTGCTTATAAATACTTATGCTAGATAATTGGAGTATGATCAATATATGTCCACTAAAGATTCAAACAAAATAGAGTTGGAAGAGAGATTGTTTACAGGGCAAATCTCAAATTTTTATGACACTCCAGTTGAGGTGCCAGAAGAGACACCACTGAGTGTTSCTGTACACTTGGAGCTTCGTCGTAGTAGGAGAGAAACTAGAGTTTCACATAGATGGATGGGAGAGGCTTTGAGCTAGTGTCGGCTATTAGGAACAAGATCCCACTAGATACAAGGAGGCAATTCTTGATGTTGATATAGACAAGTGGTGTCTTATGATAGATACTGAGATTGAGTTGATGTATTTCAATCAGGTTTGGGATCTTATAGCTGCACCTGAAAGGGTGAAACCTATAAGGTGTAAGCAAGTATACAAGAGGAAAAGAGGAGTGTATGGAAAGGTATGGAAAGGTGGAAACCTTTAAAGTAAGGTTGGTTGCAAAAGGCTATACTAAAAAAGAAGGGATCGATTATGTCGAAACCTTTTCACCAGTAGGCATGATTAAATCCATTTGCATACTCTTAGCCATAGTATGTCATTATAATTATAAGATATCGCAAATGGATTACAAGATGGCGTTTCTTAACTGCTGCGTTAGTGAAGACATTTATATATCCCAGCCAGAAACTATATTGTGAAAGGCCAAGAACACATGGTCCGCAAGCTTAAGAAGCCAATTTATGGACTAAAACAAGAATCAAGAGCATGTAAAAAATGTTTTGATGAGTTTGTAAAGTTTTATAGATTTGTACAAAACATAGTGAACTATTGGTGTATAAATGGATGGATAGTTAATATATGTCCTTGGTGTTATATGTTGATGACATTCTACTCATTGAAAATGACATAGGGAAATTTTTCATCAATTAAAGTTTGACTGTCAAGTCGATTTAGCATGAAAGATATGAGCGAAACTAGCTACATTCTTGGTATAAAACTTCTTAGAGATAGGAAGCAAAGAATGTTAGGTTTGTCCCAATCTGCTTATATAGAAAAAATATTAATCAGGTTTAGCATGGATCAATGTAAAGGGGCACTTATTCCCTTTTGACATGGTCTAACATTATCTTTGAAGGATTGTCCTACGACAAAAGAAGAAAATAAATAATGAGTAGGATTCCCTACACTTGGCTGTGAGAAGTCTCATGTATGCCATGTTGTGTAGTAGGCCAGGTACTTGCTTTGTCGTAGGCATTAAGCATATTTCAATCAAACCCAAGGAAAGAACATTGGCGAGCTGTAAAGAATATTATCAAGTACCTGAAGATTACTAGGGATTATAGAGTCAATGATTTGGTTCCTATTCGTTACACAGACTCGGATTTCAAGGCTACTAAAGATGAAAGAAAATCCACTACTGGATATGTCTTTACCTTTTCTGAAGGAGCTATCTCATGAGGAGTGTTAAGCAGTCCTGTATTGCTGACTCTACTATGAAAGCTGAGTATGTCGCAGCATCAAAGGAATCCAAGAAAGCAGTGTGGCCTTGGAAGTTCCTTATGGAACTTGAAGTTATACTATGTATGGAGAAGCCGACTATAGTGTGTACTGACAACTCTAGAGTTGTGTCACAATGCAAAGAGCCTAGAAACCACAGAAAAGGCAAGCACATAGAAAGGAAGTACCATCTTATTCGGAAATTCATTCAAAAGGACTAGATAGCGATGGATCAGATTTCCTAAACAAATAATCTAGTAGATTCCTTCACCAAGCATTTGGCAGAGAAGGTCTTTAGCAGACATCTAAATGCCATAGGGTAGGCACCTATGGACTTTCATAGTCTTTGAATGCAAGTGGGAGATTGTTAGAATGGTATACCCAAAGACAATGTAATATTGTAAATTGCGATAAAAGAGTAATTCCATCTATTCCATCTTGGTACATGCATTGAATTGCATATTTTGTTGGTACAAGTCCAAGCAATTAAGTAAATGGTTTATGTGATGGGTCGTTCTTCACGGTTAGGCACAAACTATGGCTATTTAATTAGCAAGACAAACTTGTATATTAATTACCTTGTGCATTGGGAATATAGTATCTAATTAACTAAGACCGACTAGTACAAGATAATTTTTGTGCTTCAATTTATGAAGAATTAATCACCCCTTGTGATTGTCCAAAGGATAATCAAATGATCCAAGGCCCTCTGAACGTGACTTTAAAATGTTTACTGTTGGAGTAATGAGTAAAGACATTTGAGGTTGTCATGGATTATAGGACTAGAAATCTAAGGATGGTAGATGTCATTGAGAAGGTGTTAGTACATTATTCCTATCTCTTTGATTGTTGTTACACAAAAGGGTATATTCATCCTTTCACATGTAGGTCAAAAACTATGCTCATACAATATTGTTCATGGGACCAATGTATCCATATGGTGATAAATAAAACACTTAAAATGACGAGATACAGCTACTAGGTAGTAAGGGTATTCTGGTAATTTTAGTAGTCATGAATAATTTATCTTTATGTCCCCTGGGTAGCTCAATATTACCTAACTACTTAATTATACAACTGGGCTTCAAGGATAAACTGAGTTAATGAGAGGTATTATTTTATTCAATTTAGTCCATATTATTGGGCAAGAATAATATAAGTATATTGGATATTTAATTAATTACTTATTTGGTTTATCAAAGAAAAGAATTAATTAAAGAATTGACTTAGGGCTTAAAATATGTCCATTGAATATTTAATTAATTACTTGGATTGATCTAAGAAAAGAGTTAATTTAAGAATGGGCTTAGGGCTTAAAATAAGTGCATTTGGATATTTCATTAATTATTTAGATTGATCCAAGTAAAGAATTAATTAAAGAATGACTTAGGGATTAAATTAGAGATAATAAAAAAAAGGAACCAGTCCTGGCCCAGGTAACCAAGAATTTTGGCCTCACAAGGGGAAACACGAGGGTGGCTGAAATTCCCTAGTCTTGGGAGAATTTCGGCTACCCCAAGGGGTTTTACTCCTTGGCCGAAATTTCTAACTCTTGGGGATTTCAAAGACTCATTATTTTAGGGTTTCAACCCTAAGATATATAACCTCTATTTGAAGAATCATCTTGACATAATCTCTACATCCTCTCTAGCCGCCACTCTCTCTCTCTCTCCCCCCTTGTTCATCCTTGATTCTCACTAAAACCTAGTCCAAAAAAGATAGAGTCATACCCCGGAAGATCGGAAAAGATACTACTTGTTGTTTTCATGCCCAGAAGTGAAAGACTTGCTAGAAAGACACATCCTCAGCAAGTTAGTAGATCTAGGTAGCCTTCAGAGCTGCCACCTCCTTTTAGCTCAGACTAGAGAATCGAGTCTGCGGTGACTCCAACAAGGAAACCTAGCACCTCTCTTGTTTATAGAGGAAGAAAAACAAGGAAGTTGGTCCTAAACTCACAATGAGAAGGCAAAAAGTTTTAATCTTTAGCCTCCACTGCGTGTTTCCTTCTCTTGCTAGTTCTTACAGGTATGGTTGATACTAAATTCGGATGAGGATGCACCGGAAGAAGAAGCTACAATTCTTGAAACCCGATGAAGTGGAGTTATCGTCTTTCTCATACCAGTTATACAATTTGAGTAGAGTATCATTAGTTCTCTTTTTAAGACTAGCTAAATATCCCTTAAAAAAGCAAGTACTAGCTGAATCCTCCTTAGGTTCCAAAAAGCTATATAGATATTCTCTACTAGCTTCAAACCCTCAAACATTTGCTCGAGGATCCAAACACAAAGCCAAGCAATAAGGTAAAGACACATCATCATGGTATGTTTTGAACTTTTTTAACATATCATGCCTTATTTTCCCAAACTTGTCATGTTCTAAATAAGTTATTAGTATGTGAGCTACTCTAACTAATGTAGGAATCATATGGTGAGTTGTTGGATAATAGGAGCCGAAAAGAAGTAGTGTGACTTCCTTAAACATTTTTAGAAAAGATGAAACTAAGTTGGCATCCTCAAAATGTTTGGTGGTTAATTTAGGCTTGAAACCTTGAATTTGACAAAATTCTATTAATTGATTTTGGTAAGGAAAAATAGACTCAAACATATCATAAGTGGAACTCTACCTAGTTTCGAAGTCTAGCTTAAACCTCTTGTAACTTAAGCCTTGTTTAAAACACAAGGTTTTAAAATGTTGGGATCTAATGGAAGAATATTTAATAAATAAGACTACATTTCTAATAATTGGAATTAAATCTTCTATATTCTTATATCCCTCCTTAACATACAAATTTAAAATGTGATATGCACACCTATTGTGAAAAATTCTACCATCTAGCATAGGAGACATATGTAATTTAAGAGTATGAATTGAAGCATCATTATTTCTAGCATTATCAAAAGAAATACAAATAATCTTATTCAATATTCTAAACTTTTGACAAATAACAATAATTATTCTAGAAATATGACTAGCATTGTGTGGATATTCAAAACCTATAAAGCCTAATAATCTTTTTTGTATATTCCACTCGTCATCAATCCAATGACAAGTGATGCATATTTATTGTTCTTCTGTCCTACCCTTCCAACTATCGCATGGTAATGAGAAATAACCATTCCCAGAATCAATACTAGCTATAATTCCATCCTTCATTTCTTTGTATACCCTAAGAAGATCAATTCTTAGCGGTGACCTAGGAATCCTTTTATAACTAGGGTTTAAGCAATTATTAGTAAATAAGGTAAATTCCGGATGTTCACCTAAACCAATTGCCGTACCCATTGTAACTACTAGTCTAGCCATCCCTTTCCTAGTTCGTTCATGATTGTAATTAGAATTACCACTAACTATTCCTTCCGAGGTTTATATTTGTGTTTGTCTAAGGCTAGTTTATTTATCGTGGAAGGCTTTCAAATGCCTAGTTAAACATACCTGTTCCCTCCCGATTTTCCAAGTCAACTTGGTTTGCAAATCTTACATATGGCTTTACCTCTAACCATATATTTCTCAAACTAATTCCAACATTCTACCTTCAACTTTCTACATGTTTGTCTTGGTTTTGGTGTTGGGGTGGTGTTGGATGACACTACTTTCGGGTCTGGACATAGGACTAATATCGGAGGTTGGCATGATTGTTTCTCCTAGTTCTTCTACATCCATATCCTCATTTAAATTTTGATCACCTACACCTTGCAGCAAATCTATACTGTCAAAAGAATTAAAAATTCTTTAAATCTTCATGATGATAATGAGGAAAGTCATCTTAAAAATAAAGCTAGGAAAAGTAATAAAGGTAGAAATAAATAAATAAAGCAAGTAAAAAATTAACAAAGTTCGGAATAAACAAATAAAGCAAGTAATAACGAAATAAAGCAAGTAAAAGAGTAATAAAGCAAGAAATAAACTAAAAAAGTAATAAAGCTATAAAAAACAAGTTAAAAAAGTAATAAAGTTAGAACTTAATAAATAAAGCAAGTAAAAAAAGTAATAAAGAAAGAAATAACTTTAAAAAGTAACAAAGCTAGAACTTAATAAATAAAGCAAGTAAAAAGTAATAAAGAAAGAAATAAATTTAAAAGTAATAAAGCTAGAACTTAATAACTAAAGCAAGTAAAAGAAGTAATAAATGAAGAAATAAATTCAAAAAGTAATTAAGCTAGAACTTAATAAATAAAGCAGGTAAAAAAAGTAATAAACCAAGAATTAAATTAAAAGAGTAATAAAAGCTTTATTACTATATATAAAGCTAAATAAGGAAAAATATAGAAATATCTTTATTACAAATAAAGCTAGAAATAAGCTATGAGTGAAAAAATAAAACAAGTACAATGTAATAAATCTAGAAAACCAAATTACTATATCTAGAGAGATATAATAATAAACAAATAAACCTAGGAATAAGCTATGAGTAAAAAAATAAAGCAAGAATAATGTAATAAAATAAGAAAATCTATTACTATATCTAGAGAGATATAATAATAAGAAGATCCTCAAATATGAAAGAAATAAGAAATAAAGTAAATTCTAACTAATTAATAACAAAATTTAAAACTAACTCTTGGAAGCTTTGTTTTCTTTTCTTGAATTTGAACTTGAACTTGAGATAAAGCTTGAACTTTTAAGAAAGACGAACCTTGAGCCTTGATAATATAAGAAGATGTAAGAAGATGAAACTTTAAGAAACTAGAAGTTCTAAATAATAACTTTGCACAAAATGTAAAGGGGGAGAGCTTGAGAACTTGAAAAATGAGATTGAGAGGTTTGTGTAGAAAGATTTAATGATTTACTGGGGTATTTATAGGAAAAGAAGGAATAGAGCTGTTATAAACAAATACATAATTTTGATTTTTTTTGTTAAGAAATTTGATTTATTCAAATTTCAAAAAGCTACTACATAAGAAAAAATAATATTGAACTCAATTAAGTCATAAATAACAATGGCTCAAAAGTCGCAAAAAAATGGTATTTAAGTAAGGTGTTATATGCGCTTCGATTTGTCGGTCGGTGCTTCTTCTTTCTACACATAATCGGCCTGATGCCCTAATCGGTACCTGGACTAGTTAGCTATAGTAACTGAACAGGCCGAGCTCGAACAAGCCCCGTTCACTTGCCAACTCTGAAGGCATTTGAGCAACTCAAGTAAGCACTTGTCTCGGACCTTGTTATCACGGCACCATATTGGACTTTACTATTTGACCTAATGTGTGGCGCAAGTGGTTATGATGTGGGTGCAGTTCTTGGCTAAAGAAAGAAGAAGTTCTTCAGTCCTATTCATTATGCAAGTAAAACTCTCAATGAGGCACAAGAAAACTACACCACCACTGACAAGGAAATGAAAAGGTTACTTTCAATATGTTCAATGCATTGAACTTCCTTGATGAATTAGAAGAGTGTTCCACTATGAATGATGTGGACTCATTTGTTACTCAACATATTGAAGAATGTTGCAACATTATATACTTATATGAAGAGGAGGATYAATATGCCAGGAGTAACTATTTACTCAGCAATGCAGCATTAGCTTGGGTAAACTCTCAACAAATATTCAAAAGAATTGGCCAAAGATTCGAGACACTTGATTTATCTCACAGACATGTGCAACCACTCAAACTATCAACTTTAAAACCCACCAATATTGGAGGAAAAAGCACTACCATCCCACTTTATGTATGCTTACTTAGTTCAAGAAAAGAATTACCTGTGATCATTTTTGCAGCATTAGGAGAATAAAAGGAATATCAAGTCATTTCTATTTTGAGGAGTTATAGAAAAGCTTTTGGATGGATAATAGTAGACATAAAAGGAATTAGCCCCACTTTGTTATGCACAAAGTTATTTTAAGAGAGAATTGTAGCAATTCTTGTTGGAGCCACATAGGAGACTCAACCAATCATGGAAGGAAAGCCTGTGAAAATAAAATCATTAATGTTTTTGGAACATCATTGCATACAAATCAGACCTTGAGCGTTTTGACATCAGCTTGTGTGTTGTTTGCAATTGAAACAATCTTCATCTTATGAACATAGATAGAATAATATATAGTATATTATGTACCATATTATATAAGATATAATGATATAATACAATAAAGGCAAAGTGGTACAAAATTGTACATTCTCTCATCAAGAAAGGTGTGAATATACAAATACATGTTAGTAAAATTAATGAAGTTTAACCTACATCAATATGCCAACACACCACTGCCCCAACTCAATGTGCTACATCGATGTAGATCCTCCATCAAGACCAGGAACCGAAGCAGAACGAAGTTCCCTTATTTATCTGAGAAGAATAGTCCGCCAATAGCAACATAATCAAGCACCATGCCCTATACTCAATATCCTCCTCAGTGGCATCAGACAGAAGTGGTATACTAAGCACTGCTTCTAATGATTGTGCATATAATTTATTACCCTCTATATCAGTCAGTTAGGTCAATAACATAACACTGCACACAAGACTCCTCCCGCTGAATCTTGGAGGTAGTGGCAAGTCAACGGATGATTGGATCACCATCAACACTCAGACCCCATAGATGGAAACATCCTAAAGTGTTATGGTGGCCTTGTCGATGGCGAAATGGAATGTATGAATCTCGAGCTGCCACCTCTCAACCTAGCGATGATCAAGGCATGATCAACCCGAACAAACTTGGCATATATCTGCAAAACTCTGACCATGTCAATCATATCCATAACTCGTGTATCGGCGTGATAACAAGCTGTCAAAGACATTCTATCTATACACATATACTGAAATGGACCAGGAACCAAGGCTCCTTGCCTGCCTATACTAAACTAGATTGATGCTCTTCCTGCAAGAAGATCAACAACAGATCTAATGGGCCGAATGCATATCTATGGGAATAGGAATGCAATCCATCTACTTATGTATTAACAAAATGTAAAATGTAGAATTAGAAAAAATAATTAACAAGAAATAAACATGTGTGCATCTACTCTTGTAAATTAAAACTAAATTTATATGAAGGTGATAATTTATAGTGTTTGATGTAATTTATAATTAGAATTTAGTATATTCACTATAAAAAATGAAGTTTTAATAAAACATATCCTCAAAATGCACTTCAGTAGTAATATGTATACTCAAATGGTTCCATCAAATGGAAATAATTATTTAGTTCCTGCTACTCTGGATAAGAAAAGTCAAGGCCATGAGGTGGAAAAAAAGAATCTCATCATAAGCTTTGGATCAATTAGCTTTTTTTCACCCAAGATGATATTTCAAAGTTACCATGATCATACTATGGGATGACATAAGAGGAAACGTTTTGCCCAAAAAAAAAAAAAAAGAACTTCTATAAAAAGCTTTTTTATGGAATATCACTCTCCGATAAAAAAATTTCCATAAATTAAAACTCGTTCATTGTTAGATTTGRTTCAAACCAAACTAAGTAAGAGAAACACCCACATCCAAAAAGGGGATCCTATCAACTTGTRCTGACCTATGATAAAGAGCTCATGCGCTTGGTTTTTTGTTCATTGGGAAAGGAAAAAAGATTTTGATCTCCAAGTTTAACTCAAACGAGCGCAACGGCATTTCTCTTGAACTAGGGCTTTCGGGTTATAATAATCATTCACCAAAGCATATATTTCCAAACATAATTTTAAGCTATATATGACACAACTAGCTAATCAAGCAGATGCCCAATGACAAGGTATAAGATATTGAACTACAATTAGTCATGTCTAACCTCTAAAGAAGATTTACAAATCAAATTCAATCACCTACCTATATCAATGGAAAACGGGCTCAACTTAGCTCGGCTCGAATGGGCACTGTAACAACAACGTTTTGAGTTGTGTCAAGTTGGTAAATGAACGAGTTTCGAAAATCTCAACTTGTCAAGTCGTCGAAATCAGCTCGTTTTCAGTTCAAGTCAACTCACCAACTAGCCATTACAGCAGAAACGGTCAACTCGGCTTGGCTTGGACGAGCAAGCTCACTGAGTTGATCATTTTTATCCCCAACAACTCTTTTTTTTAAGCTATAAAAAGACAAAATTTCCCTCCAACTGCTAGTTTATATTTTTCCCTATAAATACCCCCTAAAACTCTTAAGATCACATACAATTCAATGACAACTCTCTCAATATCTCAAGCTCTCTCAAGTTCTCTGAAAAATCTCAAATTCTTGAAGAATTCTTGTTTGAAGTGCTCATCAAAGGAGGAGAAAATCAAGAAAACTGCCATTGATGATCAAGATCAAGTGATCAACATCAACTTGAACTTCAAAGAATTCTTGAAGAGTTACGTAATTTGTCTTCAACTTTCTTTTTAATATTAGTTTAGTTTTTCTTGAATCTTGATTATTAATTTTTTTTCTTGATGTACTTGAATTCTTAGTTGAATACTACTTTTTTCTTGGTTGATATACTAGTGTTTTTTTTCCTTAGTTGATATACTACTTTTTTTTTCTTACTTGATATACTAGTTTTTCTTGTCTTTACAAAATTCTTGTTTTTTAATTCTTAGTTTTTCATACACTACTAGTTTCTAAATTGATTTCATTTCTCATGGCTATGCTAGTAACAAAACCTCAAATGATTTTGATGTTAATGAAAATATTAATGTTGAAAATGAAGATCAAGAACAACATAATCATGACGAGCATCATGTAACCAATTTAGGTAGATTTGAATCCACCCCCGATGAATCCACCATCCAAGGTAGTAATAGATCTAAGCAAAAAACAGCTACTTGTTGAAAATTCTTTGAGAAAGCTTAGGAGAAAAATAAGACTATTTGTAAAGTTTGTAGAGCTAGACGAAATTGCATATGCAATTAGCTTCAATCGTGCACGTATATATGGTCTATAAGTAATATAAAGTGAATAGAGTATCAATCCAACGAGAATTGATAGCATAAAAAGTAGTAGCTAACTTCCCAATAAAAACAAGTTGTGATTTGATTAATTGTCACTAAAATAAAGTAATATTTTCTAAGCTTATCTAATTGCTAAAATTGTTAAATCAGAGCAATAACCTCACACAAGATGATTAAAGTCTGGGAATGAGTTAGAGTTAAGAACCATTAATGTATTAATGATCATGAAGCATTTACAACAATGCTACAGCATTGCTGCTGCAGCATCACTACAATAAAGATATGTCAACATCAATCACGTAATCGAAACAAGTAAAGACATGATCATTTTAGTTTGTTGGTCCTTGTTCCTATTTCACTAGGTTGGTTAGCCTTTCTGTGTGATCTAGTTAAGAAACCCAAATAAATGCACAAGTCTCTTATGATTTTATGAGCTAAACATATATTTCCATAGTGTCTATTAGTGGCATATCCAGAAAAGTCCAAAACCATGTCTATTCAAGGAGTCCACTACTTTAATATCTTTCAACCCTCGAGTAGCTATCACATACACCATATATTAAAAAGTACATTTGGATAAAGCATTAAAGATGTGGCTCATAACATTCAATAAGAACATTATATACATTAGTTCATCAATAACTCTAACTTCTACAAAGTTAGTTCACGCTTTTAAATGCTAAAAAGTACAAATACACCATGTTCAATATCACAAAACAATACTAAGAAATGGATAAACAAAGCCTCAAAAAGAGTTGATGAATCTCTTTGGCTAAGATCCCTTGGGTTCTTCCTTTTTTTTTTTTTTCCCTTGCTCCAAGTGTCCTCTTCTTTTTGCTTTTTTTCTCATCTCTCTTTTCCTCCTTGCCACTGCTACTATGTGTTTGTGGATCTAAGATGAGTTAATGTCTCTTGGTCCTTCTGTTTGAAACTTTCTTTGAATGTTTCCCTAGGGTCTTGGTCTAAAAAGTAATACGCATCCTATTTTAGATGGGCAATTGTTTCATAATAGATATGCTTGTCATAATTTATCCGTTAAAGATGGATATGGTAGTATAGATTCTTTAGTTACTAACATTAGATATATACCTTTATTTATAAATCCTCCCCATTTTGGAGCTCAACATTTTAAGACTTTATGTCGCACACATGGTTTATGTTATAGGATGTTTAGGTTAGATTGTGAGACTAGATGGAACTCTACATTTAACATGTCACAAAGTTTTATTCCTTATCAAAATAAACTAATAGAATTTTGTAATTATAATGGATATGAAATAAATTTACTAGCAAACATTTTGAGGACACAATAGTTGTTTCCTCTTTTTTTAACACTTTCAAGGAAGCTACGAAAGTTTTGTCAAGGTCCAATAACTCAGTATATAATTCCAACCTTACCTAAAGTAACTCATGTTTTTAAACTATATGAAGAACATGATACTTTTGGAGATATGACGAAACATATGTTAAGAAAATTCAAGAAATAGTATGATGAAATACCTTGATCATATTGCATTGCAATGTGATTAGATCCCTAGGCGAAAGCTTCTGTTTTTTAAAGTTTGATTGATTATTATTATAAATTATTAGATAACAATTATGATAGTCAAAATTATCTGCTTAAATCTACTTGTGAATTTCTTAAGACTTGGACAAGCTCTGCTTTAGCAGCTATGTTCAATGAGAATGAAAAGGTCAGTTCTTTAACCACTAGCGCAATGGCACATGCTTCTACATCGACGGAAACTTCAATTGAAGAAGGATTCAACCCTCTTCCATTTTCAAGAAACAAAGACAAACATCTTCAAACTCATCCCTTAATGAACTCTTAATCTATCAAATAAGACCACCAGTTGAAGATGACTCTTAATCTATCAAATAAGTGGTGGAAGGATCATAAAAAGACTTTTTCAATTCTATCGAGGATGGCACAGCATATCTTGGTCGTGCTGGTATCAACAATGGCATCGTAAAGTGCCTCCGGTAAGAGTAGATGAAGAAATGAAGTCAGTTGGCCACTTAGTCCTTATGTATACAAGTAATTGGTGGTAAGTTGAAAATCGCAACAAAGATTAATGATCCAAGTTCTTCAAGACGATTTGAATCAAGTGGAAGATGAAGATGAATTTAGATGAAGAATTTAACAATTTATAATTGTACACTTTTTAAATTTTTTAATATATTATTAATATTATTTATTATTAGTTGAGTATTTATTTATTTGTTTTTGAAAGGTTTTGACCTTAAGTCCTCCTCCTATATATTTTTTTATTTTGATTATTAATAGAATTGGTAAAGGTTTATGCCAAGGCCCCCTCCGATCCAAGATGATTCTTTTTTWTCTAAAATATTTAGTTCCTTATTTTTCTTTTATTTATTTTTTACATAAAATTTTTATTTCCTTTATTCCTTACTTAACAGTAACTAATAATTATCAATAATAAACATAACTTCAAATAGGACAACATGACAATTCACGCAGACTTGACTTGCCGAACTCATGAACTAGTAAGTTTCATAAGAGTACCGAGCGAAACTCCAATTTTTAACTCCTCAGTTGCTCAGATGTATATCCTTTAACTTGTAAGTGGTGTGGAGCATTTGAAATCGTGAAAACAAGAACCAAGCAAAGTATATATTAATTGGAATCAGATTATGTGGAGCTAAATTTAGAAATGGACGTCAATCAATATAGAAGCATTATCAGAAGTGCTTTGATAGCAGTTCGAAAACATGGGAAAACAAAGAAAAAGAGTGAGCAGAGCCTATTGCTACTTACCTGACTTGCGGGTCAAATGAAATGAAGTCCGTATGGCATCTAAATAGGGGGAGATTTCTAAGCTATTCAGAAAGAAGAATAGACTTTTCAGTGCACTTGGATCTTTATATAAGTCTATATGGTCCCCTATTAAAAGTAAATGAAACAAGCAAAAGAATTTCTAGAAACAAGAACAGAAATAAGTCAACCGATAACTATGTTAACTACACTTGATATAAGTTAAAAAAGACACTTTACATATCCTAGTTCGCTTCCGCTTTAACATTAACACATGATAAGACATCATGCCCTCCTCAAAGGAGCTGTATGAAAATAAATCTCCAACTTGCATAAAAGTTTCATGTTTTTATAAAGTCCAGAATCCAAAGAGTCTAATCCTAGAAACTACAGAGGCATCGTCAGAAAATTGCCAAACAACCTGTTCTAAGAGAGACCTGCTTCCGTTTCCTGTCTCACCATTCTAGCCCCATCAGAAGGAGCTACATCACCCCAGTTCTCTGGATGGTCAAATTTGCAAGCAGGCCCGTATTTACAGATGCCATACCGACTATAGAATGAGCAGATCGCCTGGTCCTAAATAACCAAAGAAAGGATTAGAAGGATAACATAGGTTGACAATCTGTCGATATAATCAAAATAAAGTGGGAATGGGTCATAACACCTGACGCAAGACAGATCAAGAACGGAACCCAATATATGCATGAAAATTCAGGAGACAATTATGCCCATCTTAAAACAATTCTTTACCAGTAAAAGGTTATAGATAGAGGAAATTTTTTCCCATCAATTGAAGCATACTTCCTTTTCCAAGAACTTACAGGTCTTAGTGGCAAGCCCTTCTCATTCAGAGCAGGTGATGTTGACTTCAAAAATCGAATCTTAGGATGGTGATATCTGCAATTAGATTTGTATTTACAGTCTCCAGTTTTTAAGAAGAAACTGCATTCAGGCTGGCCAGGCCGTTCAGGATATTCATCAATTTGTATCTGCTGTTGATGGTGGGAATAGAAGTTGGTCTCAGTAACTGGATTGTTCATAGTGAATGCCGGAGGAGTAGGTAAACTCCTCTCAGATGTTGTGAATGCCGAAGCCTTAAAAAATAAGGAAATAATTGAAATAAGTACGGACAATAAGACAAATGCATGACTTTAGTAAATGAAAATGAGCAACTTTCTATGGAAAATCATAAATATTTTCGAGCATACAGGACAATTGCATGAAAAAGTCCACACACAAATGAAGAACTTGAGACTAAATGGCAGCTAACATTTTAGAGTAGGAAGTTTGTTTCCAATTACTCATTCTCACATTATTATCTTCAAGTCCATCAAATAATGCATGTGTAACGTGAAGCATGACGATAGACTGCATCCATGAATCTATTTGAAAGCACAATTGTTTCAGTTAAAGGTAATTGCTTCAGATATCTCTAGAAAATTACCAATCAGCAGGCATGGTAGAGCACTAAGTAACGCTGTATTAGGAAACACTGTGCAGTTGAACCATACAGTGTTCATGGCCTCTGGAGGAATGCTACTGTTCTGATTCCACAAAACAATGAACAATGACCTACATTTCTTGTTATAGTGGAAGTTCCTTTGACTTACATTCTGAACTGGGTCAGATTTTGTCCTTCAATGAAGCATGCACAAAAACTTTAAATTTTTATCCAACATAAGCGGCATGTGGCCAGATAGCAGCACAAACAGATCATGTCAAGTATGCATTTAGAAGAGTATTTTCCAAGCAAAGCGAACTCAACAGTTTCAGCTACCCAGCTACAACTAGAAAATCAAAGGAAATTTGACAAAAGAACGTGAACTGATTAACAGTATAAAATGCTGCCATAAAATAAAATGATAACAGCCATTAAAGTTTCAAGATGATACTTACAGTACAAGAAACTCATACAGACACTGTAATAGCCAAGTGAGATTCGTAAAAACCTACCTGATACCCATTCCATTCAGGATTTGATGGAGCAGTGGCTTGGGCGGGTGGAAACATCATTGGAACTGAAGACCAGGAAGGAGGAGTTGACTGAGCAGCACCTTGCAATTGAACAGATCCACCATTACCATAACCAGATGTAGGATCAGTTCCTGCTACAGAGGTAGGATCAGGATGATTAAACCTGCAGTTTGATCCATACTTGCAGGAACCAGTACGCATATAGTAGGGGCAATCCTTTTCTCCCTATGTGAATTTCAAAGTTATTATAAATATTAAACAACAGAATTTTCAAGCCAACGTAGTCAGACGATTGAAAAAAAAAAAAAAAAAGGTATTAAGTATGGAGCCCACAATACCAGTCGAATTGGCAGGCCTAGAAAGTTAAACTCCAGAATGGGAGCCACTGGAGCCATTACAGTTCTCTCTCTGCTATGACTGTACTTACAAGCTTTCCCAAATTTACACCCTCCTGATGTCAGGTAATACTGCAAGRAATCACCCAAAAGAGCAAAAAGAAAAAAAAAATGTTTTTCAAGAAAATAGCAAAAGGAAGTAGAGTTAAGAACAGTAATGCAAACAAATAACAAGAAATAACAAGTAGCAAAGTGAGTTTTAGCGGAAGTCATGACTTCCATATCCCACTTAAAAGCACAGATTCATGCATAACTAGCTTACGTGATATTTGGAACTACACTACTATATATTGCAACTAAATTACAAGAATGTTAAGCTGTTACATTTGACTTCTAACTTTTTGATTTCAAAATATCGAAACTGCAATTTATTTGAGGGATTATGTTGACAAAGCAGCAGGTGACACATACTGCTAGTGTACCTGTTTCAGCCTATAACACTAGGAGATATATCCAAAGAAAGCAATATTAACCTTGCATTCAGTCTGTCCAGGCTGTTCTGAGTCTTCTGCCTTTGGCTTTGCTTTCTCCTTACTAATGCCCTGCCAAGTGACAAGGTTAGAAAACATAGCCAATGAAATGATGCAACTCTTGAAGCAGACATAACTATAAATTATTTTATTATACAAATACAACACGCAACACGTACAATTGCAAAACAAATGATAGAAACTATTTGCTAGCTTTGGCAAGATCTAATAAGATATATACATGAGACAGAACACATAGCAATATTAACAGCTCAGATGGAAGCAGATATCCTGAAAATAAGCAAGATATGAACGTAAAACACGTTGAATGTTACCTATGTGATGGATACACACAACAAGAAAGTAGCACACTAGTTTAAAAAGAGCTTTGGCTGAAAACATAGATTCAAATGTCAGCTAAGAATTTTGAAACACAATGGGCAGATATGTAATATAGAACTCATGAAATGAGATTACTTAAAAAGGAAAAAAAGGAAAAAAATAGAAAAAAAAGGAAAGAAAAGAAACCTTAATTTCAAATATTTCACCTTCCAAACTAAAATACAAGAACAAAACACTGGACTCTAACAACGACTTATTTCAAACAAGACAAATTATATATCCTCACACTCCCTGGGGCCAAACCTCAAATGCATTTATGTTTATATTATCAGATAAATGAACAAAACAAATATCTAATGTAACAAGATAATACATAAAGTTCTAAAATGCTTTTCCATGTTGCAAATATTAGAAAGTAGTTGGAAATTGTTGGAGTTTGAGGGTTTAACTTTGTATACTCTAAGGCTACTATCTATACTAATTATAGTTTTGTACAGATTCTGAAATTCTTATTTTATTTCAAAAAGTATATTTTTCTGGAAAATGTGTTCCTTCTCACACCTTATGGGTGAATGTATAAAACAATAAGTGCCTTTATTGATGCTAGAGCATTTATAGCACATGTTCATGTAAGTTTTGCATAATGGCAGAATATTGTAGACCATGGGCGATATGCTCCCCCAAACAAAAAATAAAACAAATAAAAAAAATAAAAATGTCAATCTGCACCACAAATTTTAGAAAATGTCATCCTATAAGGTACTTGGCCCCCCAAATGTTAGGAAATGTAAATTATAATCCAAAATTCTACAAAATGTCATCTTATATGGGACTTCCAGAGAACAAGTGTTAAGATTTACTATAAGGTGTGGCTCCCCAAAATTAAAATTCTACCTTATATAACTTCCAAAGGATGATGTTAAGGTTTCAAAAGGGTCACCTTGGTTCTTTATTAATCAAACTTTCCCTTGTGACCTACTTTCAAACATAAGTACCAATAGTAAAAGTCAAAATTGAAATCTGGAAAGACAAACTAGGAAAAATACTCAGCAACGTATGCACCAACTACAACCACTTAGGAGTTAACGAGTGTTACTGATAAACAAGACC
>MEJB01000028.1:2393358-2454650 GCA_001752375.1 Rhazya stricta | reverse complement strand
TCTTTGATGTACTAATCAGAAATGGATATCATTTTCCACTTAAGAGTCCATTTCTGTATGACAAATACATCATTCGATATATTGGTAAAGAAATACATCATTTTATTTTCCCACTAACCAGCCTGTAAGAAAATCCAATTCATCGTCAATTCTGAAAATGAAAGCACATGAGATCTCCAGTTGAAACATTAATTCGTCTGAGATAAAGGAAACTGGGCTTACTGATAACTCAGCCAAGAGAAGTTAAACAAATTCAGGATTAATTTCGATAAAGCAGAATTTCCTTAAATAAAACTGACAACAGGGCCCAGCCTAATGCATTTACTGTTCACAGGACTCCTCCAAATTGCAGAATAAAATAAACTTCTAGCTCAGGAATGAATATATGGATAGCAAATTAAATGCTTGTAGATCTTAACACTAAATTCCTTCTTCCAGTGGAATAATCATTGATCAAGCTACTAACTATACAAACTAATAGAAGTTGAAAATGGTAATGCCAGGGTATGTTATTGCTTACTGAAATGGATATTTATAAATCTTCTAGATCCCAATCATGCAGTAAGATTCCAACGACAACCTAGGAATTTCTTCTCTAAACTTATTTATGTATTCATTATACCAGCATTCAAAGACAAGATAAAACTTGTTTATCCTTCATTAGTGCAAGCATAATCTCAATCTTTCCAAATTCAGATATTTCATCAGTTTATCAGACGATTTGATATTCACATCTGAAGTATACACTTAGACAAATATGAATGCGTACCTGATTTCTCCTTCTAGGGGGATGATTAAACTTGCAGTTTGCTCCAAATTTACAGTTCCCAGTCTTCATATAATAAGCACAGTCCTCTGCGTCGGGCCTCAATGGATATATAACCCTCCTACCATAGTTCCTACGACCATTGTATCTACCATCTTCATTGGACATCACATGGTCCCCATCATTCTCCCCTTCTTCAGTTCCATAATTTTCCTCATCTTCACTCGCATCCTCCTCTTTCCCATTTTGCCCCTCATTTTCATCCACATATCCACTTTTGCCTTTGACATCACTGTCTTTCCCATTCACTTCGCTGATTTTCTCATTTTTAATTTCATTTCCCCCTTCTTTCTCGTTAATTTCATTGTTCTTGTTATTATTATTAACCTCTCCAAGCCCCAAAATGAATTTTCCCCCTTCTGCTTCATCGAGATAATTAATCTGCTCATTGATGGAATCCCTTAATTTCACCTCACTTTCAATTACAATTCTCTCCTCCAAAGCTAAATTCATCACCGCCTCATGCAAAGCTTCTCTGTAGATCACCTGATGGATATCCTCATCCAGACTTTCCCTCAGTTCCCCATCTTCGTCGGGGGCATTTTCGGAATCAAAATGATTCCCAAAACCGCCATTCAACTGTTTATGCTGCTGCTCATCCTGAATCTTTAGCTCCTCATCAACCATCACCAGAGAAGCACCATGATCCATTTCTGAAGACTGAAGTGTAGTATTAAACCCTATGTCTGAAGATTTGGGATTTTGAGATTCCTCGTGGTTTTGGAGGGTTTGAAGAGGAGGATCGAAAGGGAGAACAAGTTCATCAGAGGAGTGTGATTCCATTTTTGTTGTTGATGTCCCACCACGGAAGGTATAAACCCTAATATTTATAGGAAAAGTGAAAAACCTTGAAAAGAGACGGGGCAAAGATTGCATTGGGCTGAGTGAGAAGAAATGAAAGAAATGGCGTCAATCAAAAATAAATCTTGAAACTGAAATGTCCATGAGAGTGAGAGAGATTTGATATTTGGTAAAGTTAGCATTGGTATTTGGTAAAAGGGTTTTTAGTTAATTTTAGGAAACTAAGTTTTTGTAATATTCTCTTTCCCACCTATTCAGATTTCAGTCATTAAATGATGATTTTGATTTTTGTAAGAAATTGTATATTTGTTCTTGGAGTCTCGGACATAAAAAAATAATAGCCAAAATTGGCGAAAAAAGTGCTGCAATGATATGGAACCATTTTTTTTGGTTTTCCAAGTAATGGGCTAATATTGTCAAGGTAGAAAACTAATGTAGTTGGGGAAATTAATACGGAAGCAAGAACAATTCGTGATTTCTTTATTTCTTTTTTATTGTCAGGTGAAAGAAATTGTTAAAGAAATTGCTAAAAATGTTGATGGCGTAGAGAACTTTCGGATGCAAAAAGTGAAGAAATTGAAAGTCATATTGCATCATGTTCTATTGTTCCTCCTTAGGCCAATAATTTTTATTTTAAAATCTAGTTTTGTACGTGTGTAATCTAATTCAGTTATTATAWCTACTAGAAAATATTTGTCTGGTTGTGAGAAAAGGAAAAAAGGGGGAAAAATGAAGAGCTCATCAGATCTCAGATGGGGTCATGGAAAAATTTCTTGCTCGCAATACTAGTATAGTTACTTAGTCAATAAAGAATTTAAAAATAAAAATAGTCAAAATGAAAATATTATGGATAAAGAACGTGAAGATTTAGTTCACAAAGAAAGTTTGATTGATCATGGACAAGAAATTTTGGAGATGATGAAGTTCTAATATGAAAGGAAAACATAAAGGAGTACAGAAACGAGTACTTGAAATAAATACTAGAGTTTTTATACTCCATATGGTTGTCACAGTTTAAACCTTACATTATGTGATATGGCAAATTCTTGTATAAAGGCCAGATCATTTTTTTGAAGTTGTACAATATTTGTATGTATTGTTTTCATCTTCTACAAAACGATGAAAAATTTTGCAAGATAATATGGAAGGTCTAACACTTAAACTACTATTACAAAGACATTGGGAAATGAATCATGCCAGTTGGCCCGGAATGTTTCACTTAAATTATCTAAGATGGCTTCTTGTCTGCAAATATGTTCGATGTAGGTGTAGAGAGGTATCCTAATTATGTGTCAATATTTGGCCTCCATTTAGCTATAATAAGTAATGACCGAATATGGTCCGAGGATAATTTTCTAGGACATTGGTGTACTCTTTGCTAGAAAGGAACCTGATTATGTAATATCCACTTTCTAGGCCAACGATATTACAACCCTCTTCAATTTCCATAGAGCCTGAAGTCTTTGTTCCACACCTTTGAAGTCATATTTCTTCCAGGTATTTTAATTATGAGGGCTCAACGCCATGGTTGCCACAATGCTTTGTAAACTTTTTGTTCAATGTCAACTGATGACATGACTTGCCACCAAATTGGAAACCATGGAGGAGTTCTGGAGGGATGATCTCATCATCCTCTTCGTTATCACCAACATAGATGGGTGGTGTGTTTGAGGTGTTTGGAATGCTACCAGAAAGGATTTGTCCATGGAAGGGCTAGTATTTGTTGTGAAGGTGCAGACTGTATCCTCAGGGATATCGTTTTTAGCATATCTTTTGTACTTTTTCATGTTCCGACAAAGTTGGTCAGCTTCCTTTGGTGAGGTAGCGTGTATTTGAGAGGAAATTCCACTTTTTCATTTTCTAGTTAGTTTGAGAGGAAATTTCACTTGTTATTTCTTTCGAGTAACATCTACCCAACAATGGATTGACCAGAACATTGTCGCAAATCCTTTTGTTAACAATGGCAAACAACCTTAGTCAGAGGTCTTTCCCTTTGAAGTCTATTGGAATTGGAAATGGAGAAATATTCTCCTATTTGATCCGAATGCTTCACTTCCCCTTTTGCACTCTCGATGTGTTTTTGTTCTATAGACCGTTAGTGCGACGGTCATAAAGTGGGCCTTTATGCCTACCTTGTGAACATCTATACCTTCTTCTGTTTACAATATAAGAGCGAACCCTTTTACATCCCAAAAGAAAAGACATTCTCAATTGAAAAGTCTAATTTCTATGCAGTGCCATTGTGCATGTAGGTATAACTTTACCCATAGACTCCTACGGAGTGCAGAAGCCTAAGTTTCTTTTCCTTCTAATATCTCCATCCACTTTTGATTAAAAAAAAAAAAAATATCTCACTCTACTTCTCTTCCACCCACAATGATGGTGGGTCCTCTCTCTCTTGTTGTCTCTTGTTGCTCAATGATGAGTCGAGTACCAACTCTAGCAAATTATGAGGTGTTGGAATTGAAGGATCTAGAATTGTTCTCGATAATAACGTGTGGCTTAGTAGGGAAGTATAGACGGAGGCAGAACTAGGGTGGAGTAAGCAGCCGGCTAATACTACCTCCATATCTTTATACTTATTTTGGAAAAGACTGGGATTAATTGCATGGAGAAAAGAAGATAAGAAATAAAAGGGGTTAATTTTGTAGGTTGCATGATGTTGGTTTAAAAATTAAATAAGCGTGAAGATGGAAAACAAAAATTTAATGGTGTCTTGATATGTAGACTGCGACATACTCAAATTTGGTTTACTTGACCGCATTAGTTCCCATACTTTTACAAAGTTCTTATCTGCTTATCTTGTAAATTCTACCTTGGGCTTTGGAACATGTAGGATCTCAAAGAGAAACTTGCATCAATGAAAAATAGGAACTATAAGACAAACTCTATCAATCAAACTTGAAATGCAATTATAAAAAATATCAGAATTTATTTCCTTTATGTTTCAAAGAGGAGATAAGTTGGTCCGCTAACAATTTTAATCAAATAAGGAGATAAAAATACAAAAAATCACTATTCAAAAGAAAAGAAAATAAAAAAGATTAAAAGAAAAATTTACCGGTTCAGTTTGTCGATGTAAGGCTTCTAGCCTAGATTTGAGTACTGCAATAGTGTCATCCGTACYTTGAATCAAAGGCTCTCCAGTAACCTTCACAAAGATACAATCAAGATTAAAAAAGTTGAAAAGAAAAAAAAAAAGAAAAAAAAAGCAGAACAACAGTCGATATCTCAACTATTATCAGACTCTCCAACACAGTTGTTCAAAAACTTAGAACAATTTTACTCTACTCTTCTAACGTAAACATCCGAGCAATCTCTCATCTGTTTCTCATCTCTCAGTGAACTGAAAACCTAAAGATTCAAACTTTGTCTGGCCTTCAACTCAACTCCCAACACCCTTTTTTATGCTCTCTCAATTAAGCCCGAATTTTAGGTTCCCATTTCACAAACTCACGATCTTATTCTAATTGAACCCTCTTTTATCTTAGTTTTCAGAACTCTCCAGCTGCTAATAAATCAAAGCTGAAATCTTCTACTCATAGTTCAGAACTCAAAACAAAAGCATCTAGGTTTAAAAGGTGGTCTAAATTGAAATCGTACCTAGTGGCGAGTTGCCAGTGGTTGTCGCCTTGTCGGAGTTCAGTGCATTTACAAGCTGGACACAAGCACAAGCAGAGCTTAGAGGCAGAGAGTGAAGATGCAAGAATCAAAGATAAATAGTGGATAGCAGAGGTCAGGGTGTCAGAGAAGTACAAGGAARTGGTGACTGTGAGCGAGGACTGCTGAGATAAGTGGTGACTGCCTTAGTGGTGGTACCGAGGTGGTGGTGACGACTGGTGTGGTGTGGTGGTGCGGTTTCATTGACTTCACAAACGCCACACCGCACCAAGCCAAATATCTTACTCTCTATTGCTCTAGTTTTGGATCCTAGGTTTAAGGTTAAGTATTTGAAGTTTTGTTACAACAAGATTTATGAGTCTTATTTGTTGACAATTGCAATGAATCATGTGAAAAGGGAATTTTATGCTCTTTTTAATGAATATTCAGCAATATATGAATCTTCTCGTCATAAAGAAAAAGCTTTGGAGAATGAAAAACTTAAGAGCAATGAGGGGAGTAGTAGTTCTAGTATTTCATTCAAGAAGAAAATAAAGTTAATGGAAGAATTTTATAAGTTCAGTGAGGAAGAAGATTTTATGCATATTCAGAGCGAATTAGATATTTATTTGGAGGAAAAGTTGCATCCACATAAAATGATTGGTAGTAATGATGATGAATTTGATATTTTAGACTATTGGAGAACCAATGCAACTAAATTTCCTGTATTATATTGATGGCAAGGGATATCTTGGCTATTCCGGTAAGTTCAGTGGCATCCGAGAGTGCTTTTAGTACTGGGGGACGGGTTTTGAACAAGTTTTGTAGTTTATTACTTCCATCTACAGTTGAAGCATTAATATGTGCTCAAGATTGGCTTAGAAGTTCCCAAGAGGAGGATGACCTTGAAGCTGAATTTGATAATGCATTTTCTGCTTAGTATTTTACTATTTTTGCTGTAATATAAGAATTTTATTGTAGTATCTGCTATTTACTTTTGATAATAACTTTAGCATATAATAATATGATATCTTTACTTTTGTAGGTTTGAATTTGAACAAATGATGATGCAAAAAAAGAGCAAGATGTAAGTTTTTGAGGCTTCAAAACTATCTTCGTCCAATGGGTCGATATAGTATGTTTTGTTTTAAATATCCAATTATCCATGTAAAAGAGTATGACTTTCTAAAACAGCAGTAGATTCTCATGAAATATTTGATAGGTTTTTACAGCTTTATTATAAACCCATATGCATGCTATGAAAATAAATATATAAATTATTATGAGCATGTCGAGCATGATTTGTAAATTTGTAACCTTTTGTTTTATTCTTTTATTTTGCCAGTTTTTTTTTTTTTTAACCAAATGCAATGTTGTTGTTTGGTGACTATTAGCACTAGAATGTTTTGAAATGCCATCTCTATGATGTGGAGATAGTTAAAGCTTTATATATGGTGTTTCTGTTACTTTGAAGTTATCCTAAAGCTCTTTTTTATTTTAATTATTGTTTGACTTGCTTACAGTTATGTACTTCTCAACACAACAACCTCCTTGTGAAATATTAGGTACAAATGAATATTCTTTTATTTTATCATGCCGTGTTTTTTCCCTTCTAATCCAAACATTAAGTAGGCATTATTTATGAGTTTGAGCTATTTTTTCTATCTTCATTCAACTTGAGCTTACCTTGGCTCCTTCTTTAATTGATCTTTTATTACCTAATTTGTCTAGGTCGATTAAATCAATTAATTTTGTTGCAGTTGGAAACTTTGCTACGTACTGAAGGCAACATCAAGATTTTGGCAGATTAATCTTGTAGTTTTATTCTCAGTTTATTAACTAATAGCTGAATTCTTGGGGYTAGAATGCATTTATGCATTTGTTTTGTTATATGCAGTTGCTGGCAAGACTTATCTATCATTTTAGAGATGCTTATTTTTTATATGTCTTTTGATGGTGCTTTTACTTCCTGTTGAACTTTTGGTTAAGAAGAATTTTATATGATTCTTTAGATCTTATAGAAATTGAAAAATCCTTGTTATTTTCTGTTTTGTTTAGCTATTTCTTTCTTAGAAAACATTGTTGAAAAGTGTTATGTGTCATTTAATATATTGTTTTTCTTGAGAATTTAGCTGGAAATGTTTTTTTGCTTTTCTTTTATTTTGGGTGAATTTGATCATAATTTGAGTGTGAGCGGCTTGAGCTCAACCAAAATTTTTTGGGCTGAGCTTGGGCATGGGTAAGCCCAGCTCACCCAGCCCGATTGACAGCCCTACTCTTACTGTACGTGGTTGTATCGAACTGCCTCAAGAAGCATCATCCTAAATGGAAAATCCACCCTCATAAAGCTTTTTTTTAAAATTTTAAATTTAAGATAAAGATATATACAAAATAAATACATATAATGCTATGAGGGACGTTATTATTTTTTTCTTCCCAAATTTTTGCAAATTTCTCTAAATTTTTCAGCACGATAATAGAAATTGATTATTGAAGTTCTTCCTTCTTGATTTTCAACTATAATCACCCATACAATTATTAACAAATCCAGTAAAATTTGCGACAATTTCATAATCTACCTACAACTCATAAATTCTTTCATTAAATTTTCAAAATTATTTGCAATATGCAATCTGCAACTTAAAGGGTTTTTATTTGTAGATTTTGAAGATGTCATCTTTTGCAGTTTTGGCAAAGAAGACAGCAGAAGAAGGGTGTCGTGGGAGGGTTTCTGAAGAAAGTTTTTCAGTCAACTCACGAATTCCCAGAGGAAGAGGAAGATGGTGGAGAGACACCGATAACATTCCTCCAGCGTTATTCCTTACTTCCCGTATGATGCTTTTTACATATACTAAATTTGAAACACGGAAAAGAAAAAAAAAAAAAAACAGAACGCTTCCTTGAATAGCGTTTTCTATTGATCAAAATCAACAATTCAAAAGGGGGGGAAAAAAAAAGCCAAAAACCAACCAAATGTCAAAAAGAAGGCTACGATGATTAAAAAACCCTGGGAAATAAGATAGGTTAAAGAGCATAAGAGCGTATTGTCAATTTTCCTTGAGTAATGGAAGATTCATATAATATTGGCTGAACTTCACCTGACTTGTGGTTCATATAGAAAAGATTAAACATAATAACCTGAACCAAAGAATACTCCCACATTGGTTCATTTTCTTTATCTCCTTTGTAATGGGAGAAGCAATTAGAGTAATAATAAGGTGTATATGAAACCCTGTGCTCTATGAAGCCAAAATTTGCTTAAATGATAGTTGACATCCAATTGGAACAGAAATGGAATTCTGAATTCCCTCCTTTTGGAGTTAAATTCTCTATCAAGGTTGAAACAATTGATCTACTTTCAGTGAATAGAGGGTCCAATTAGGAGTCCCAACAAAGCAGACCTAACTGTACTCAAAAATTACAAGGGAATGCTAACCCTAACCTACCTCTATTCCTGTTAACTGAACCAACGTTCTATCAGCAATGTCAATTACAACATCAATGCAAACTATCCCCTACCTTTCTTTGAAGAATGGCCAGTCTTGCGCTTGTGTCGACTGAAATCTGACACAAATCGGAATGTTTGGCCACAGCCAGCCTCAGTACAAACATAAGGACGAGCACCAGTGTGAACTCTAATGTGCTCTGTCCGTGCCCATGCCCACTTGAATGTCATCTTGCAACCTTTCCATGGGCATTTCAGGGGGCGGTCATCCACGTGAACCCGACGATGCTGCACCAAGTACTTGTGGGAGAAGAACTTCTTACCACACCCCTTGACTGGACAGATATTTCGTTTATGTAGTACAAGCTCCTGCTTTGAGCTAAAACTCATGGTGCAGCCCTCCAGATCACATGGAAAATCAGCCTTCTCATCCCTTGCCTTTGAATTCTTACAGCCAGCGAGGCCTTTCTTTGTTTTAACACTATTCTGCTGCACACTATTCTGCTGTTTCTTTAATGTTGGCTTGGCTTCAACAGATCTGGCTCCCTTATCTTTGCTTGGCTTTGCAGGTCTTTTCCTTAGACGTGTGCTAGGCCCACCTTCAGGGTCATTTTTAATATCTAAGTTGAACTGTTTCTTGTCCCTTGCACATTTGATACGAGGCTTGGGGTTATCTTCATCCTCCAAGTTCAATTCTCTCTTGCTCCTGACACCCTTGTTACGAGGCTTCGGTTCATCTTCATTCTCTACATTCAATTCTTTCTTGTTCTTCACACATTTCTTCCGAGGAATGGGTTCATCTTCAATCTCTATGTTTAGTTCTTTCTTGTTCTTCACACACTTGTTACGAGGCTTGGGTTCATCCTCAATCTCCATGTCCAATTCTTTTTTGTTCCTCGAAAACTTAATGCGAGGTTCAGGTTTCTCTTTCTTCATTCGCTTGTTTCTCAGATTACTTTTACACTGCTGAAGCGAAGATTCCATTGACGAATCTTCAAAAGCTTTGCCCTGCTCTTCAGCCTTCGGAGACTTTGCTTTTGTGCCTGACCTAACTTCTGCTGCGCTTTTCCTCTTCCTGCCAGGCTTGCAAATCCTAGATGCTGTTTCAACAGTCTGGATGCTTTCTGAGGGTCTTTCAGGCTTCATGTCAGCCTTAACCTGGGATGGAGTCCTCTCCTCCTGCCCATGATCTCTTTCAGCTAAAAATGGGTGAACCTGATTGGACATCCAGATTTTTCCACACCATTTTCCAGCAACCACCATCTTTTTCAGCTTGCCTGACCCTTTCCCATTAAACTCATCCTTTTTAGGGGAAGCTGGAGAACTACGAGCAAATGCATTGTATATGATAAAGTTGTATGGCATTTGCTTAGAGTAGAGGGGAGAACGACTCAGGTTGGCACTATAGTATAGATTAATGCCTAGTTTTACAGCCCAATCTCCATTTCCGTGTATTGCTTCTTCACTCTCTAAAGCTAATCGTATCATTTCTTCATCTTCCGCAGATGCCTCTCTGAATGAGATATCACTCCAAATGTGATCATTGCCCAATTCTTCTGCCATTTTTTTGGCTTGAGCTTCTACCTTGGGGTAGTCTGCGCAGAGAACAAAATTTATGGACTGTAAGAAGGAAACATAAACCAATGCTTCACAAGAAAAGCAGCCTCTCCCCCCTACTGCAAAACATTTCAGTTTTCTGATTGTTCTATCATTCTTTTTTCCTTCTCTTTTTCTTTTCTCTCTCCAAATTGCAAATCCTGTATACCACTATACAGTATTCACACTTCATTAACTGCACATAAATGCCACGAAATGACACACCAAGACTAAGAGCGAAGAATTATTGTGTCCTCATAGTTTTCTGTGCATTATTGTTTTCCTTTTTATACTTTTTCTGGATTTGCAACTAGTGTTGTTCTTTTGAAGCAGTACCAAAGGAGAAGCATATTAATTCACTTTTTACAGTCATATATCCAAATTGACACCAGTACTAGAACGTAGCTTTATACAGGGACCATAATTTTAGCCGTCAAAAATGCTAGTTCTGTTTAAACTATATATCCCACGTGTTGATCCCCCTCTCTCTCTATGTATGTCTGTGTGTAATTGCGGTGAGGTTCTAGAACAATTCTTTTGCCTTCCTGATTGTTCCTTACATATGAAACAGGGACCAACTGAAGAAGAGAGAGAGCAATACTAACCTGGATGGCAAACGAGCAGAATATGAGCCCCGCCAATCGACCGAAGCTGTTTTTCTACTTGTACAGCATGTTGAAGACAGAAAACATGCATTCTAGAAGAATCTTCGTCAGATCTCGTGGAAAAGGGTAGAGTTGTGTTGTCAAATAGTAACAAGCCAGTTGTCATCGTTGTTTCAGCCTTATGGGTGACAGGTATACAACTGGAGGTGCTATGCTGCAGTTTCATTTGATGTATAGACCTATCTATAATATTATCTGATTCTATAGTAGTAAAACTATTTGTCTTGTGCTCAGGAGGCCAGTCCAAAGATTGTTGGCTTCTACTATTTGATTTATTTCCTGTCAGTTCCTGCTCCACACAAGGTCTAATGAATTGAAGAGGAATCTCATTCACACAACCAATCTCTGAATCGGAGATATCAGGATAGCTGGCTGCTTCCTGACCAGTAGATCCAACATTATCACCATCTAAAACACTTTGTGGCAAACCATCTATATTTTTGGTTTTGCAGGAGTCAATATGAACATCTGCTTCAGCCTCYTCCTCCTCTGAGTCAGAAGAATTGCCATATGCCAAAGCCAGAAGACCAAGGGATGAAGTGCCTTTTGGTGTGTCTCCATCGGAAACCACTTCTGCACTTTCATCATCTGTTAGTTGAATTTGTTCAGCAGATTGAACGGGCACATCAAAAAGACCATCCGGGTTCCTTTTATTCATCCGTCCTGTAATGCAATAAACAGAAACAAGCTAATCATCACCAATTTCAGGACAGGTCCACCCACTCAGATATGGAATTTAAAACGTGTATGCAGTCATTGAGCTAATAGCTTTAGAGAACGAGTACCTAATTATCATAGTTTAGGAGGCCCAGGTTCAAACATTAATTCCCCATCTCCCAATAATATGAATTAGAAAAAAAGAAAAAAAAAGAATTTGCATAGTGTGTGTGTATATTATGTATATACATATATTATACACATATAGCGAGAAACTCTATTTGACACAAAAGATAATATCAGAAACTGATACTGACATTAGGTGTAACATTTTAAACATTATTATTGGAAGTAGTACCATGATACGACTCTGACTCTGGCGAATTTTCATCAGCACCGACAGCAGCATTGGTGAAGGCATCACTAGTTTCTTCCCACTCCTTAAACAGACTACAATCAGCTGTAATCAAGTAACGCGCAGCTGCCTCTGTGGGTTGAACAATAGCTGCACATGCAAAGCACAAGATACCACAAGTTACGCATGAAAAGAGCCCCTGCTCAGACAATCTGTCACCCCGAGAAGCTCGCTCTCCTTCAGTTTCCACATTCTTGACTTGATAAGATAAAGCTAAGCCATCAGCCCCTCTTTCAGAACAGAGGAGCCTCTTATCAACACAAGCTGGGTTAAACTTTTCCTTTGAGTAGGATCCCGTCCCTGGCTGGACCCACTTTTTCCTCTCTAGATCATAAACTGAGCTTTTCGTAGTCTGCATTACAAGGTCGGGACTGCATATACCAGAGAACAACCTGGCTTGTAACTGGAACTGCGATCCTGCTTTCAGGTTRGAGTAAAGAGAAGTGCCAAGTGAATTTTCTGGAAGAGTCACAACCGAAGATCCCTCAGCAAGCATATGCAGTAGATCACTGTTTTGCATTACATCCTGTACAAACAAGTCTTTGACCAACAGTTCTCCTTCACCTTTCTTCTTATCCTTTAGTCGTGAACTCCGAGGTTCCAAGTGGATGCTCTTAGGTACTCTGCATAAGCAAAACACTAAAAGCTTAAGGGATGTATAACAGTTTCATTTGTGTTGTAGATGTGTATCTACAATTATTTCATACGACGGAAAATGATCAGCAGAAATGATGGTACAAAAGGTGGCTGCTTTACATGCAAAAAATAATAATAAATGAAATATTGAAAAAGAAGAAGAAGAAGAAAACTTAGCTCAGCTAGCCTGGCCGTAATAAGCACATATTTACATTTTAATCTTCTCCTGAATGCTCTTGCAGAACATTTTAGGTGATTACTTGCACATGCTTGGTAGAGTGAGAATCACGAAATAAATGTTTGCTTAAAAGAACCCAAAAAGGGGGGGGCGGGGGGAAACGAAAAACAAACAAACAAGCTCAACTGCTGAAACAGGGGCAATAAGGTATAACAACTCATGTGAAAGTGTTGAAAGAAGGTTAGGAAAACTATAGAGATAATAAAAGAAAAAGGCTGGCAAGATGACTTCAAGTTGAGGTACCAGAGATTTAGATAGGCAACAAGATTGAACAAAGATAGCTGGCACCAAGGTACCAAATTCGTTTTGGTACAGGAGGTGCAGAATAGGTGAAACTGAAAAATGAAATTCCGGAACCAACTTCCCAAAGGTATGGTAAGCGGAAATGAGTTTTCTTTGTCACAGATGTTTTCTTGGATCTTGATCATTTACAACAAAAATCAGAYAATGATTTCAAATGACTCTTGGCTATATATCAGATGCTTTCTTGGATATACATTGGCTACAATAAAATATATGTGGAGCATATTAGAAAACTAATCAGATGATTTCAAATGAGAACGCCAACAGAACCCAATACCCACTGTGTTTGGACCTTGGACTCCATGAGGAAAAGGGCTGTCAACAGAAACTTGAAGTTAGGGGGGCAGGGGGCCGAGCTATAAAAAAAAATACTTCCTTCATCTGCAATCAAATTTCCACATTTGACTTAGCACAAAAATGTAGGAGAACATTTGGTCATATATGACCAACCAAATTACCCTCACTAATTAATGAGCTTAGTGGTGAAGACCCACATCTTAGTTGAACTCATATCCCTTAAATTAAAAAGGTTAGTTGTGGAAGTTTAGATAGAAAATATGTTTCTTTTAGGAAATTGGACATTCATTTTGGGACATCCCAAGATGGAAATGTCAACATTCAATTCTGGATGGAAGGACTATATGGTAAGGGATCGAGATTTTGAAAACCTCAAAAGGATTTTTATTTTGGATGGAAAAACTATATGTTAAGGGATAGTGTATGAGATTTTGAAAATCTCAAAAGGTAAGTTTTAAAGGACGCTTTCAAAAGATCTGATTTTTGCTAAAGGATATTGTAAATTTTCATACATTTTGTGGATGCAGCTGCCACCCCATGTTCCCCTCCACTTCTGCCACTAAATTGTAAAGGCATCACTAAGTGCAGACCCACATATAAGAAGTTTCATGGAAACAAACTGCAACAATAACATAATACATTTACTCATTATCAGAATGTAACCTCGAAGAAAATGAAAGCGCCAGGTCATATAGCAGCTGAAAGTGTGAAATCATTGGTGGACAATTTATTGATGCCCTTCGAACRGCAGCATCTTTTGCAACCCTCAACCATTCTGGAGTAGCAATATTGGCTGCTTCACCACAATTAAAGCCTATATTGGAAATCACAAAAGCAAATATAAAACTCATCATTCCTAGGAATCCATAATCTTTCTCCCCTCCACCCTTGGTTAGCTACAAGGAGATTTGAACATAAACAAATAGTATTAGACACAAGGATCATTTTTACCATGACTAAACCCCGAGTGATAGGCTCTGGGAAAAGTGACGACAAATTCTCCAGGATTTTGCACCAACCTAATCAAAATGTATGAGAAATTGAGTTTCACTGATGATTCATTTAACATCCACAATGTCAAACAAATAGAAGCAGAACTTACGGTAAACAAAATTTTAATTGTAGCTAAAAATTCTATCCTTTAGTGAACTGAACAGATCTTTCCCAACTGAACCAAATGAAACTATTGAAATTACATTTTTTATTTGGCACCTTGTTCATCACTAATCTCTGTCCACATTTAATTAACAGATTCAAAAGAAGTATGACTTCCAGAATATGAAATAATAGTTATCATTTGAATTCTACAAAATGTATTCTTTTCCTTATTAATTTTTCTTTTTGGACAGGCAGCTGGATATGCAGCTTTTCTACCCTCTTGAAGTGCAGCTTAAATTATGAAACCCAAGCTGACGTTATACTACTATGACCATGATTGATATTCACGGTAAGTTACAACCAGAACTAGGCATACAAAGGACTAGCATGAGGGTTTTCATACTATGCAGTCAAACCTCACCTGCAGCATGGAACACCAGCATCAATAAGTACCTCTGGTGACATGACTGTGGTCTTCTCCCCGAGGGTTGCAAAAGTAACTGAAGGGGTAACAACAAAGTTATTACAATGTGCACATAAACTTAACGTAAACATGTTCATAGATAAACTTGTGTCAAAAGCAAGCAAATTCCAAGAAACTAGTTCATGTAGGAAATGAAAGGAGTCCATGAATTGGAAAGTTAGTCAAGCAATGACTCTAAAATGTAGCTTAAGTCTTGGAGCTTCTAGTCTATGAGTATATAGCTAGAAATATTTAGTTTAACTAAGTTATGTGTTTTATATGAGGTCAAGGATATTTCAGTAATTCCTGATTTGCAGTAACTTTCAGTCTCTAATTATTGTTTTAGGAAGTCTAGATTGTGTGTTGAGTCTTTGCTGTTACAGGTTTAGGGTACTGTGTGCTTTCAAGAGTCTAGATCTAGTCCAACTAGGAATTGGCCTTCAGGCATATAAACAGAGTTCCCTATTCAATAATGTAGGCTCTTTTTAATCGATCAACAGTTCTCTGAATATCGCCCTAAGGTTTAGATGTGACTCCTAGGTTTAATTCCTCCAACTGGGTGTGAGGCTAAGAATCCTCTCTCTTCTTCTCTTTTAACTTTCTTGTTCTCTAATCATATAATTATAACCTAGCTTCTACATTAAAATCCTATTTGTTCCCGTGTTTTGCTCTATTAGTCAGATTTTCCTGCATCTTAATCACTAGTTTCAGCCTGCTTCTTTACAAAAGCTTTGCAGAATTTAGTGTAGTATTGTAGGGCAGCTTTCTTAAGTTTATCACTGGTGTTACCAGTTAATTAAGCAGTGTAAAAAAAAGATTGTGTTTGAAACACCAAAGCAAGAACTAATTCTACACCACCTACAAAATAACAAAGCAAAGGATTTAAATGGAGATACATTGCCATCAGATGTCAACTATTTATTCCTAACATAAGTAAATGTTATCAGTCGTGTTGTTTTCCAGTAAATTCAGGTAATGCAACTGGATTAACTTGCTTCACCATAAGTTTCATTAGCAGTGAGCTTTCAACAACTTCTACATCCTAGCCTCATCGTAACATAACATTCAAAGCTTCTCCATGTAGAACTCAACCAAAAGATTATTGAAACTGAATCATGAAAAGCAACATTAGCCATACCCAAGAAAGGGCACTCCTGAAAGGTCAAGCAAGACACGTAATATAAGTTCAAATTGATTTCTCATTTCTCATTGTTCTTTCATTCAAGAGGTATCTACCTAATGAGATGACTTTGACATAAAATTCAATTCAGTGCATAAATGCTCTATGCATACAATTGGCTTATGTTATACTAATCTCCTTCCTCCATTCTAATCTATATGGAGCTGCATTGCTGTGATAAATTGCATCTTTTGAACTACTTCATTAGGTTGACTTTGGCTTATGTTGGACATCCAGACTAGTGCGTCAAAGGGCATGGACCAGCATGTTGAATAGCTCTAGAATGCTTATGATAAGTGAAGGGGGGGGTTAGAATGATGGAGAGTAATGGTAAAAGTAGATATATTATGAAGACCACATGCACATAGAATGCAGTTAAAATGATGTGATACCTTCCCTCCTGCCCAAAACAAAATAGTATCCTAGGTCGAGCATAGTATCCTAGGTAGAGCAAATGGATTATCTGGCATAAGCTAAACAAGGGATAAAATGGGATACCCATTCTAGGTTCTTGCCTTTACGCATTAGTCATGTGATGATTACTCTCCTACAAAGTAAGGGGGAAAAAGAAAAGGTTCCACTCATCCATCATAAACATTGTTTTTATTAAATATTTATCTCAGGCAATTAAGATGTTTTTCATTATTTGGCCAAAATAAAATCTGCAAATCTTGTTATCCTCCTGAACTTGTGGAAAGGATAGAAGAACAAGATCACTTATGGGCTTAAGATGTAACCTTTGAAGGTTTGACTTCCACGAAAGAGAAGAACCCAAGTAAACAATACTTGTCTGCACTTGGATACCCATTCTAGGTTCTCACCTTTATGGCTTAGTCATCTGATGATTTCTCTCTTACAAAAATTAAGGGGAAAAAAGAAGGGGGGGGGGAGGGTTCTACTCATCCATCATAAACATTGTTTTTATTAAATATTGCTCTTAGGCTATTAAGATGTTTTTCGTTATTTGGCCAAAACAAAATCTGCAAATCTTGTTATCCTCCTGAACTTCTAGAAAGATAGAAGACGAAAACTTTTATGGGCGTAAGAGTTAACTTTTTCAGTCTTTCTTATCTGAGGAAATTGCAATCGTATCTGCAATTATTGGAGTAAATATAGTGCCCGAAAGATCATTATCTTGGGGCTTATGAGAAGTGCTAGCCACTGCAGTGTAAACTCCTTGCAAGAAATGAACAATTCATAGATAGGTGAATGATGGAATATCGACCTCAATGAATTGCTTATATTTAGCTTACACCCCGGAAGAGGATCAAGGAGCAGATTATCCGCTTCCGTTATTGCTGCTGGGTTGGCCTTACGGCTTGATTTCTCTAATCATCCCCTCCCGAAAGGATTCCACGTTCCCATGCTACTTGGGTCAGAGCATCCTATAGGGCCATCATGGTGGAGTTAACATTGTTGGATCAAGGTTCAAAGAAATGTAATAAAAATCCTGCTCTTTGGTGTGGCTTAACTTGTTTACATGATTTGAAATAAGAAATAATGAATACAATGAGCCTAAGTAGGCCGCRGATCAGCCAACTTAGGAAATGTGAAAAAATCCTGTTTTCACTGTCTTGCTAGCTATGACCTCTCTCATATGCAAACAAGGAACTCCGTCAAACAATACAGAACTGCATTGGTATAGAATGCTTGCTTAAGCTTAAATGTTATTGCAGGATCTCAAGCCGAGGGCAATGCAGCTTGCTCAGCAAGGCAACTGAAAATAGGATATGTGGAAATTGGATACACTAAACTTCAATATCCTCACCAACTAATGGTTGGCATTAGAAGGATAAAAATAACTCCTTAGGAATAGAAGTAGGACTGGTCATATAGAGTGTTACCTGGCACTGGTTTAAAATGGCTATCTTTTCCTCTTTTCCTTTAACTAGCAGGCTTGAAAGCAGATTACCATTAAACTCTTGAAACTGCCTGCGGCTATCAAATGAACTGGCCCTAGCTTGACCACTTGTTAAGCACACAGGGTCAGGGACTACTTCTTCAAGGGGACTAGTGAAAGGACTCTTACGGAAGCTATAATATGAAACATTCAATTTATAGTCTTTAGATTATGAAATGTAGAGTTTAATCTTTCTCAAAAACAGATCATCAGAACTCAAGGGATCTAGGAGGTAAAGCTGGAAGGCAATAGCTTTTCTCTGCAATAGTAACTCAAACTGCCAATTACACTAGATGTGATCCTGGAAGGTGATTTGATGAACTAGCTCGAAGGCATAAGTCAAAATAAATGCAGAAGGGGAAAGCACTGGTATGCAATAGAGCATTTATAAACTAAAATGAACTTTATGTCAAGGTCATCTCAATAGGTAGATACCTCTTGAATGACAGAACAATGAGAAATGAGAAATCAAATTGAACTTGTATGACATGTTCTTGACCTTTCAGGAGTGCCCTTGCTTGAGTACAGTAAATGTTGCTTTCCACGATTCAGTAGTACTTGTGAGTCTGCCATGAAAAAGATGTTTGAGCACCATATTCTATTGATTCATAAGTGTATGTCCATTCATAAGGCTAAATTATCGTTCTCCACTCTTCTCCTTCCAGTTACCTCCAATTAAAATCACATTTCTCTTGGATTCCCTTTTAGACAGACTTAGTTGAGGATGTTTTCGGATTCTTTTTTCATTTTCCCTAGCCAATCTGTTTTTCTCTGTTACCTGATGCAGAACAAGATCTACAAGTTATCACAATATCATGCCATTCAGAGCCTAAGGTATGTTGGCATATGATTAYCATAATGACTGTGATAAAATAGATCTTCTGAAACTGCATAACAAGAGAAAGCTAACATGCAGCTATCCATGATTTTAGAACCAATAATGACCTAAAACTTAGTGTACTGGGTATTACACTTAATTCGAATAGCTATATTGCAGCATCTTCCCAGCCCCTCGTATTTCGTCTCTGCAAGCAATTCTGTAATGCCTAGATAGGGGAATTCTAAAAGCTTTCGGCACTGAAGACATAGCAGTTCCCTGAAAAGAACTACATTCTTTTGTTTTTCCAATCAGAGTTTGCTTTTCCATCTAATTGAGAAATCAGTATGCTCCAAAAGATTTCCTCTAATTTAATTTCATAAGCTAGTAGCCTTATAGCAGGCATTTTTTCTTAGCTGATGATACAGATACACAAATTTTCATCGTCAAACATAAAAATCTGACTCTATATTTATAGCCAATCTATTTATCACATAAAAAACAAGTCTTGGCGCTTATACTTTTTCATTCATATCGAATTTCATCCATTAGGCGAATTATTTCTATTCAAAAATTAAGACCAGTTTTGCTGGTTCAAACAGAACCAGATTCAGTGACCTTTTCAAATGAAACAAAATAATCAGCAATAGTTATTCCCAGAAGCATCAGATGAATTTCAGAGCTGTATATGTAACCTTTCGTGCAGAGAAAGACAGAGTGCTCAATAAGTTGGAAAGGGTAAGGGAAAGAGCTAATCGTGGTGGCATATCAAGGGAAGCCTAACGTTGAACAGAATAGCAGCTAATAATATCAAGTTACTTCATAAGCCTTGCAAAATCTAAAGGACAACTAGGCGCATAAATGGAGAATTTCAATCAACAAACTAGAAGATTATTTAACCTATTCAACATTTGACAATAAAACCTTAGGAAGGCGCAGAAATAAACAAGAAAACATGATTCACATGAGAAAAGCAGCATAGAAGCCAGTGGACATTACATTTTATGATCTCTGGTGCATTAATATAAGGTTTTGTTCTTCTAAGCTTAAAAGCAGTTGCTTTTAGCTTTTTCTATTATGACTTATAACGAAAAAAGCTAAAAGCACCTGCTTTTAAGCTTAGGAGAACAGGCCCTAAAATGCAACAAAAGCTATGCAGAACTTCGTTGCAACAAAATCCAAACTCCAGAAGCCTACATACTAACATTCATAAACCAATATATAGAGCATAGATAAACTGGAATATAGCAAAAGCCAGTTTCCACTATAGAATATATTAATGTACCAATACCCTGGCAATTGAAAAAGACTCACCAAGAGGATTAATCTCTCCCCCGTAACCTTGAACCCTGATCACTTCCTCAAAAGCCACAGCTGCATCCCTAGGCACACCATACCACGTCTTTCCTGCACCCATATGTAGGTAATTCAAGCTATGCAAATCATGATCTTCCACATGCCAAGCAAACCAACTGAACATCATAGCAATGTACACCATTGGAGACGTCACACCGGGTATCTCCTCCTTCATAAACCTTAAAAGAGAGCCTTTGGCCCTAGAAACACCTCTCATATTCCACTCTGTTTCCCCTACAGTGACATTATTATTGGTATTCCCTTCCCCAGTTCCGTCATTTCCAGTCTTTTTCGGGGCAAATGCAGAACCGGGCATATCATTTGCATACTCCACAGAAAAGGGCTTATCTACTGTGGCCTTCCAGTAAAGGGTTTCAATTTCTAAAGGTGTCAAGTTCTTCTTGTAAGTCTTCTTCAAGTAATTCTTTTCAAACCCTTTTGCCTTGACTTCAAACTCCGCCACGGTGTAGTTTTCACCGCTCTGCCACACAGGTTTCTGAACTGGGTGGTGTTTTCTGGGGCAAAATCCGATCTGCTGCTGCCTGGTGGTAAATGTAGGAGCGGAACCAGAGCGAGCCAAAAGGGACTTGTTGAGATTAAAAATGGAAGTTTTCTTAGGAGGTGGAGGAACAGGAGGAACAATTTTGCAAATACCATATTTGGAAGCCTCCTTCTCAATCTTGAAAATGTAAGCGATTGGATCTTGAAATTCAACTAGGGTTGGGTGATATTCAGGAGCTACAGGTAGGGTTTTGAGCCATGGAAAAACCTCAATATTCCCAGCACATGCTGCTGCTGTTACTGAAGCTGAAGCTTCTGAAGCCATTAATCAGAAACAAATTCTTTTTCACAACAAGAAATGGGAAAAGTTTTACATAAAATTACACATATACATACATGTAATATTTTGTTCAATTTTGTGAATTTGCATGTATGTATATGTGAGATCTGTGTGGCTCAAAGGGGCAGCATTGTTGAGGGGTTTTTGAGAACAGAGAAAGAGAGAGAGAGAGAGAGAGAGCTGTTGAGATTCTCTATTCTCTCATTTTTCTAATTGGAAATAATTTAATTTAATAAGTTGTTGGAGGAGAGTTTTTCACTTTTATTTTTTCCCTCTTCGACTCAGCTGTATAGGGGACTGTGTATGTCTTGGTGTTGGGAGATGGGAAGGTTGAGGATAAATTTTGGAAAGTTGAATATAAATATTTTTCATTAATATTTTGAAAAAATAACAAGACTTTTAATACCAGGAGTATTGGTCTGACTGAAAAAATATTAATATTCCTTAATTAATTAAGGTCTAATATTCAAATATTATGGGTGCATTCACGCATCTCTCCCCCATTTATCTTGGAATAATTGAAATCAAGAAATTTAAATATTAAGTAATTAAGTCAATAAAACAAAAAATATATATAATGTATCTCGCATGAAACAGAGAGAGGAAGTGGTGAGTGAGGGAGAGAGTGGAGTGAAAACATATAGTGGACTGTGGGTTTAATTATGGGCCTGTGGGGTTTTGGGGGTGAAAATGACAGAAGAAGGGGGGCGTGGGGTGTCTAAGCTTATGGGTTTAATAACTATTATGCCACAGACCCCGAGTTTATGAAATTTGCAAAAGAGGTCCTTGAAGAATGTTGATTTTGTTTTAGCCTTGCATTTCTAAGAGTGGAATTTACTCTTAATTCTGGTAAAAAATTAATGAGATGAGATGTAATAAGAGTAAATTTACTCGTAAAATAATGCATATTTTATGTGAAAATGATTTAAGATAAGGGTAAATGTCATTATAAGATTCGAATGAAAAATTCTATTATATGCATATTTTTTTCTCTTTCTAACGGGAAAAATACTTTATTTCTTTATAAGTATATATTTTAGATCCTATTTTTAACCTTTAGAGATATTTCTTAATGGTTCAATATTGTAGTGGTGGCTCCYATCGTAATTGATAATTAATAAAAAAAGAAAAATTTGAGTGAAAAGTCTTGTACATATCAAAAATTAATTCTTCTCTAAAAGTTATATTCTTATTAATTTTTAGAGATAAATGCATGGACTTGTCATTTTTAGAGATAAATTCAAAATAACCATGAAATTTGAGTGGTGAATTTTCTCAAAAAAAAGAAAAAGAAAAAGAAAAAGATTCTCATTAGTTTGGGTTGAATGAAGATACTTTATAAAATATAAATTAATTAGATCCTTGAATATAGGGTCACATTGTACCRACAATTGCTCAAAAAGTATTGGCATATTGGAAAGATCATCAAATATATTATTAAATGGTGAAAGGATAGAATCATATCAAGTAATAAGATAAAATGAAAGTTAAGTTGTGATTTGGCAACTTCCTTTTTGCCTATTCAATCTATTATTAAATAAAGTCATCGCTAATTGCACATAAAAAGCTCATATCGGGTTAATCAAATCAAGTCAAGCCCGATAGGTAATGAAAATTTCATCAATTTTTCTTTAATTTTATATATAGATGAATTTACATTAAATAAATAATATTCGAGTATGAATTTAAGTAGATCAAATTAGAGTTTCAATTTAAACGTATCGATGTTATTAGTTCGAGTTATAATAAATTTAAAGCTGACACAGTTTATCTATGCATGTGACGTGAAAATTATTTTTCCTACTTTTTCGTTCTCTTCCTCGTATCATTTTAAAAAATTCGTAAATTATTTTAGTAAATGAAAATTATATTTTTGACCAAACGTTGAAGAAGAAAAGGAGAAAAAGGAAACCTCTTCTCTAGTATACTAAAATTGGAAGACTATCATCACATGAGCATTGCCTTTTTTTGTCTTCAACGACAGTTTAAGCTTTTTGGTGAAATTTATATATATATGTATGTGTGTGTGTGTGTATTTGACCAAATATTGTATCTTCAGTCCTCATCCATTTCCCCCTCCTTGGATCACTTACCTAAAATATATTTTTTAACGTACCGTGATCTTTGAAAAATCTTTATTTTTTTAGTCAGATTAAACAATTCGATGAATAAAAATACACGTCATCTTCCTTTTTTTAAAAATTTATTTATCTCCATCTGAAATCAATTAAATTGCTATTTACTAAATAATTTAAAAATTCCATGTTATTGATTGTAAATATTATTATATAACTTAAAAAAGTATCGCAAAATAAATTCATAATATGATTAGTTATATTTTATAATAAAATGCCTATTTATTTTTTTAGCTATCTATTTCAAACGCTCAAAAATGTTTGAGGAATTTCGATATGTTATTACTTAAAGAACAGATTGTGGCCAAACCTCCAAAATTGAAGCATTAATAAAGGGAACAATGTTATTTGGTCCGTCAAAAATAAGTTTACCTCTTGAACAACTTCACTAAAATGATAAAATTGTCCTAATTTTTGCCCAACATCCACATCCATTGTGAATGGGGCTAATTTTTGCATACTAAAGTATGGCACGAAAAGATATGTCTCTATGGCAAAACGATTCGTTCCCATTGGGCGCATCAAGTAGCAAAGGTAGTGGCATTTTTGTCTAAGTCAATGTTTCACTATAGTAATCATTCACTAAACATATAGTAAATCATATTGTAAATACTAAGAAATCAATTTTTATTGTAAATGTTTAGTAAAATTTTAGTAAATCATAATGTGTTTAGTAAATGTTTGGTGCGGAATAAAAATAACTCAATAAGTGACTATTGAGTTAATGATTGACTTATTTTTATTTCGCACCAAACATTTACTATAGTAATCATTCACTAAACACACACTTATTGTAAACTCGAAATCTATTTCGACAAAATCCAAATACACTTCTAGAAAACTCATATTAATTTATTAAAATTTATAGGRTTAACATGAAATTATTAAAAGTTAGATGACTAAATTGAAAATATTTGAAATTTTGTAAGCTGAATATTTGTTGGTCAATAATAAATCCAATATGTATTCTTATAAAATCTAATCATACTCTGTCACWCTAAAAAAAGATTTTCAAGCTAAATTGCAATTATAAGAAATAGAGGGTGAAAATGCKAATGATAGACTCATCKTACGAAATCTAAACATATATTTAAAGATTCATATATTGATTTTCCTTTTAAAAACGAGACTCATATTAATTTTAAAACTTTATGAGCCTAATATGCAATTACTAAACATTCAAAGACTAGACTGCAAATACGTAAATAATGTAAGGAGCATAATTTTTTGGGCAATATGTAGGATAATTATAACTATGCTACTATTAAATTACGAATTTTTTAGGCATCATGTAATTATTAAAATTTTAGAATTTAAAGTGAAAATACTAAACATTGGGTATTGAGCATACTTTTTGGCTTATAATAAACTCATTATTTATTCTTATAAAATTCAAATATACTTTCGATATTATTGTTATATTATAAAAATTTTTAGTTAATAACCTAAAATAAAAATGCTTATATTTATATATACTATATACTTATTAACCTAGAATAAACCACGTACATATTCTTATAAAATCCAAATATAATTCAAGACATTATCAATGCATTAGGAAATTCGTCTGACCTAATATGTAATTATTGACAATTGTTGATAGTTTCCATAATTCCCACATTTACAAATTAAATTACATGTTTATTAACATAATAGAAACAAATCAAAGTATATAATGAAATATGTTGTAAACATAAATAATATAACAGAAACAAATCGAAAGGAAGGCGCTTCATGTTCAAGTCGTGCGATTAAATTTTCCTGGACACGATATAAAAGCTTTTGAATACGCTTTTGMACTGCTAAAATAATGAATCTTCTTTTACATTTTGTTACATTTTCTATTAAGGGAAACAATAGCCAACTAATCCGATCTTTCATCCTATTTGATCCTAGTGGGGACGCTGCTGCTTCTACCCAAGACCTGGTAGTGGTCTCAGACTGCGGATACCCCCGGCTTAAGCCCTTGTACACGCTCTCTACCCCTCATCGATATTTCATCCAAGGACACCAACTACAAGCAGGGACCTTAGGCAAAGTTGGCAATCATCAAGACCAAAATTTAATTTAGGCTCATCAAACCCAGCAGCCCCATCAAAAACTGTTTCTAGTATACTAGCTTACCTTACCAGGGCCAAGATCTCAAGTTCAACCCACCATGACTACGACAGCAGTTGTAATAGTTAGAAAAAACCTATTCCTGCAAATACTAATATTACACTATTGCATTTGAATTCACTGTTCATTTTCTTTCTATATGTATCTTTTGAAATTCAGAAGATGTCTTCAAAATCGTGCCTTTCAGTGGCCTGTAGCTGCTCAGACGATTTCTTTTCTGGATTGAGGCCAAAACAGGTGAATAACAATAATTTTTCCAGAACACCATGGGCATTGAGCACCGCGGAAACATATGATTTCCAGGCCATGTAGAGGATGCATGCAAAAGTTAGTCATGTACAAGAATTTCCATTTATCTACTAAATGAATTCCCAGAATGTCAAAGAGTACATTGGCAACAAACAGGCTCTCAGATCGTCAAGTCTTGCACGACAAATTTAAGCTTTCATTCTTCTCCAGGCTTGCACAAGAAAGTTCCAGGGATACTGGGCAGTGATCACTCCCATAAAACCCTGCATGTAGATCAAACTTCATTTAAGATTCTTCAAACGTTCTTCTTTTTTTTTTTTTTTTTTTTCCCTTTTAAGTAGAAAGACAAATAAATAATACTGTGCAGATTACAAGAGCTACAGATTGGCTCTGCTCAGCTAGTAGCAACACTACAACTCTACAACCCGCTACATTTTTCCAACAACACCTACTGTTCCCCATCCAACAGAGGAGAGAGAAATAAGTAGAGGAATTTCCCTACTATTCTGGTCGCAATGTCTACGAAAGTTCTTCTATTTTGAGGGAAGTCTTAGCACATGACCGTGTGCAAGTGTCATGTGTGTACTTCACCTTTTACCTCCATCGTCAAACAGGACCAAATTTAACCATTAGATCAGCATGCATTGTATGCAATCAGTTATTAGGCTGTAAAGATTGTGAGATACACATTGCAATCATCAAAATATGTTCGTCTAAGGACTTTTATACCTTGAAAGTGAATATAAGATTAATCCTTCAAGATATTGGCAGACTATACTCACCATTCTGCCTCTAAGAGATTTCTCAGCATCAAGTAAATAGACTACCAAATTAAGTTTCAAATGAATACAATTGCGCTGTACCCCAAATTTACTCTGTAACCAATTTTAAAAAGTTACTAATATCAGAGTTTGATTGATATAATCAAACATAACAAGCAGTGAACAGAATTAATTGCGAAAAGCCCCATCCATAAGCTACCAGGAGATAATCATTAAAAACTACTCTTAAATACCGAGGAGTTACTGCAAAAACGTGACAAGGTCAAAGTAAGAGTAGATATGAAAAATTGTCCATCTTGAAGAAAAGAAAATAATAGTCATGATGTGATAAAGAGGAACATTTGAGTATAAAGCCAATTAGCCATGATGTGATGATATTCAGTTTATGACTTTACAAAATACTGGAGTAGATGAAATGTGGAATATAAGTTACCATTTAGTTCAATTCCTTGGCCATGCATCTCACATGAAACAATCCTGTCTTTAAGTTTCTCTGATACAATGAAATAGTCAATCCTCATCCTTTTTCCACGGTATCTGAAAGAAATAAAACATTGTCAGGGATCTAAATAAGTAGAAACTTAAATTTATGAATGATAAGCTCTAATGGGTGGATTAAATTTACTTAGCATGTTAGCATGAGATCCCATTATAGCCTAAAATACAGTCTGCTCATAGTTAGTTTTCTTATATTGTTAAAGAAATGAGAGAAATAGAAAGGTTATAGCTCACTTTCCAACAGGATTCCCTGACCATGAAAACCCGCGCTCCATGTCTTTGTCCTTGTGCAGGTATCTGTATGCATCAACTAGCATCCCCCTGAGAAATTTCCATTAGTGACAGTAAGATACACGAGTTCATTTACTTAAGTTGATTGTAGATGTTTATCACAAGGACCAACAAGAATTTCATATAAGGAGCATTAGGGTTCCATCAACTGGAAACACAAACAAGAAATACCACACATTGTGTATGATAATTTAGCACTCACTAGAATCAGGAAATAGCGAGTAATGGTTTTCTGTAGTAGAACTYTTTTATGCATTGAACTTCTGCAGTGAGCTGGTGTCCTGTTTGACCTGAAAACTAACTTCTCCTTCGCAATAAAATGAAGAATGCATGAAAACTGCAGCTGCAATTTGAGCCCGAGCCAATAAGTACTAGTATTGACCTGGTGTTGTGTGGGATGACACCAACAACATGGTCTAGCCAAAAGGAAAATTGAATGGAAATACGATCTTATCTTAGGGTGATAAATTAAGTTGCCCATGTCCCAACAAGACTGTGCAAAGAGAAAAAATGTGGAATGCAATGGTGGAGAATAGACAGGCAGATTCCTATGATTCTGGGTTTCCAGTTCCATTTTAAGAGCAGTGCAGATACCTCTATCAGAAATTCTTGGGCAAAGAAAGTTATTTGACAAGAAGGTAGAGCKGTGAACATCTCTCTTTGTTAAACTATGAAGCCAAATTCATGATCAAGCTTTGGATAAACTCGGAAATCAAGTTAGTGGATAAAAGCTGAATTGCCTTGGCTTATCAAGATAGATGTTGTGTTGCCATTATCTCTTATCTCAAAATCTCTTGAATACATATCTAAACAATATTCTTGAGTGAAGATTATAAAATCCTAATCGATAATCTTGTGAGGCTTTGTAATTTAGAATACCAAGTTATTAGGTATTACTAACCGAGAGTTCTAGCTTAGGAAAGGTCTGTAACAATCTTCCAGTTTCTTATATAGTGGAATCTGCAACAACAACAGGATGTACCTTTCATTTGAGAGGGAACCTATATAAATTTGTGTGTTCTTTAAACTTCTGTAGTTTACCTTCATTGTTAATCGATTTCTCTGGTCGGGGGAATTAGATTCTGAATAACTAATTCCTAACAAGTGGTATCAGAGCAAGGTTGTTGATTGTGTAATCATAACCAGGAGAAACAATGGCTGGAAACGAAGGTGTAGTAACACACGGCGTTGCAAAATTCGATGGTACGGATTTTGCATACTGGAAGATGTGTATGGAAGACTATCTGTATGGGAAAGAGCTAGATGGACCTCTGGGTGAAAAGCCGGATGAAAAGAGCGATGATGATTGGAAGACGTTAGACAGGAAGCTCTTGGGGGTGATCAGACCTTGTCTAGCTAGGAATGTTGCTGCTAACGTAGCCAAGGAGGCAACCACCAAAAGGTTGTGGAAGGCTTTGTCAGATTTGTATGAAAAGCCTTCTGCAAACAACAAGATCTATCTGATGAAGAAGTTGTTCAACCTGAAGATGAGTGAAAATACTCCTATTACTTCTCATCTAAACGAATTCACTGAGTTTGAGGATGAGTTGCAGGCCTTGATACTATTAGCCTCGTTGCCTAATAGTTGGGAGCCGATGAGGGCTGCTATTAACAACTCAACGGGAAGTGACAAGCTGAAATTTAGAGAGATAAGGGAGCGTGTCTTGAATGAGGAGATACGCAAGCTGGATTCAGGGGAGTCTGTTAAAGGTTCTGCATTGTATGGAGACAAAGGAAGAACATGGGACAGAAACTTTAACAAGAACAAAGGAAGGTCGAAGTCAAGAGGTAGGAGTAAATCCAGATCTAGAGGACGTACTCTGGAGTGCTGGAGTTGTGGCAAGACTGGCCACATGAAGAGGCACTGCAAGGCATCTAAGGGTCATGATAACGTAGGTGACGTAAATGTTGTCGATGATTATGCAGATGCACTACTCTTGTATGTTGATTATTCTTTGGATTCTTAGATTTTGGARTCAAGAGCATTGTTTCATACCACTTCAAACCAGAAGATAATGCTGAATTATGTTGCTGGTGACTATGGGTCGGTTCATCTTGCTGATGGTGAACCTTTGAATATCGTGGGGTTGGGAGATGTGTGTTTGAAGCTGCCCAACGGTTTAACCTGGAAATTGACAAAGGTTAGACATGTATCGAAGTTGGTAAGAAACTTAATTTCGGTGAGCCAGTTAGATGGTGAAGGATATCYCATTATTTTTGGTGATAGGAGCTGGAAAGTGGCACGTAGAGCAATGACTATTGCTCGGGGTCAGAAAACGGGTACTTTGTACTTACTGGGAGTTCTCAGAAGTTGTAGCTGCTGTAGAAAGTTCTGTGGAAACTGAGTTGTGGCACAATCGTATGGGTCACATGAGTGAGAAAGGTATGAAAATACTTATCTCGAATAATTCCATACCTGACTTGAAAAGTGTCGATCATCACATGTGTGAAAGCTGCATTTTGGGAAAACAGAAGAAGGTYAGTTTTGTCAAAATCGGGGTGAAGCCTAAGTCTGAAAGACTGGAGTTAGTTCACATGGATGTCTGGGGACCTGTTCTTGTAGGGTCTGTGGGAGGTTCGTTGTATTATGTAACGTTCATAGATGATGCAACTACGAAGGTCTGGGTTTATTTCCTGAAGGACAAATCCGAGGTATTTGGAGTGTTCAAGAACTGGAAGGCCATGACGGAAAACGAGACTGACCTGATAGTCAAGTGTTTGAGGTCTGACAATGGAGGTGAATATTCTAGTGCAGACTTCAAGAAATTTTGTAATGAGAGTGGAATTAAGATGGAGAAGACTATTCCAGGGACACCCTAACAAAATGGAGTAGCAGAAAGGATGAATAGGACGCTGAATGAAAGAGCTCAGAGTATGAGGCGGCATTATGGTTTGCCCAAGACTTTCTAGGCTGATGCTATTAACACTGTTGCTTACTTGATAAACAGAGGACCCTCAGTCCCTCTAGATTTCAAGATTCCAGAAGAGTTGTGGTCAGGAAAGAAGGTAAATTTGTCTTTCCTAAAAGTGTTTCGGTGTTTGGCGTATGTTCATGTGGATGCAAATGTTAGAAGCAAGCTTGATCCCAAGTCTAACATTTGCTATTTCATCGYGTATGGTAATGTTGAGATGGAATATCGGTTTTATGATTTGAAAAACCGAAAGATCATAAGGAGCAAGGATGTAATCTTTAATGAGGAGGTATTGTACAAGGATAGGCAGAAAGTAGAGAGTAAAGTTGAAGAAGTCATAGCAGAGGAGCAGCAGACATGCACCCCAGAGCTGGAACCTGACGTTCCAAATTTGTCCAAGGTTCATCCCTTGGATCATTCTTCCATTTCAAGTGACCAATCGGAGCATCCTTTTGCTAATATACCACCACTGGAGGATTTTGGTGAAGAAGAAAAGGAAACGATCGTGTGGTTGAGAGAACTACTTCTACCAGAAGCCAAGAACATGAACCACCCAATCTCAGAAGAAGCACAAGAGTAAGTAGACCACCACAGAGGTATTCACCTTCTACAAATTTTATACTGCTGATTGATAAGAATGAGCCTGAGAGCTATAAAGAAGCAGTATAATGTGGAGACTGTAAAAAGTGGGAGTTGGAAATGAAGGATGAGATGGAGTCCTTGATGTTAAATATGACATGGAAGTTGGTGAATCCAACCGGTGCCAGGAAAGTTCTGCAGAATAAATGGGTCTACAGAATCAAGGAAGAACAAGATGGTAGCAATCGCTACAAGGGTCGGCTAGTTGTCAAAGGTTTCCAACAAAAGGAAGGAGTTGACTATACTGAAATCTTCTCACCCGTAGTCAAAKTTACGACAATTYGACTTGTTCTCGGATTGGTAGCCAGAGATGATTTGTATCCACAATAGATGGATGTGAAGACGGCATTCTTACATGGTGATCTGGAGGAGGAAATTTATATGAGACAACCTCAGGGCTTCGAGGTTAAGGGAAAGGAACATATGGTGTGCAAACTTCAGAAGAGCTTGTATGGCTTGAAACAAGCTCCGAGGCAGCGAAACATCACTTTTGATAATTTCATGAGTAGACTGAAGTTTATGAGGTGCGAAGCTGATCACTACAGCTACATAAGGAGGTATGAAAAAGACTACGTTATTCTACTTCTTTATGTGGATGATATGTTGATTGTGGGAGCAGATTTGCATAAAATAAACATGTTGAAGAAAGAACTGTCAGTGGAGTTTGCCARGAAGGACCTAGGTGAAGCAAAACAAATTCTGGGGATGAGAATTATCAGAGACAGATATTCTCTGAGATTAACACAGGAGGAGTACCTGAAGAAGTTAATCAAGAGGTTCAACATGTTGGATGCAAAACCTGTTAGTACCCCACTTGCTGCTCACGTTCACTTATCAAAGGAACAATCACCAAAGACTGAGGCTGAACTGATGAGAATGGATAAGGTGCCTTATGCTTCGACAGTAGGTAGTCTTATGTATGCAATGGTGTGCACGAGACCTGACATTGCTTATGCAGTGGGAGTTGTGAGCAAATACATGTCAAATCCTGGAAGAGAACACTGGGAAGCTGTGAAGTGGATATTAAGATACTTGAAGGGTAGCTCAAGTGTTACTTTGTGTTTTCAGAGATCTAAGTTGGGATTGCTAGGATATGCAGATGTTGATAACGGCGGTGATGTTGACAATAGAAAATCTACCAATGGGTATGTTTTTACCTTTGGAGGCACCGCGATTAGCTGGAAGTCAAAGTTGCAATCGATAGTAGCACTGTCCAGTTGTGAAGCTGAGTATGTTACTATGGCTGAAGTTGTGAAAGAGATGATATGGTTGCAAGCTTTTCTAAAGGAGCTAAATCTTGAGCTTGGTGAAAAMACACTATACTGTGATAGCCAAAGTGCTATTTATCTGGCAAAGAATCCCGTGTACCATGCAAGGACCAAGCACATTGATTAGAAGTATCACTTTATACGTGAAGTATTGAAGAAGGGTATTCTAAAGCTTGAGAAGATTTCAGGGGAAAAAAATTCAGCAGATATGTTCACAAAGGTGGTAAACACGGAGTAACTGAAGTTGTGTTCAACTTCAGTTAACCTTCAGGAGTAATGAACTGACAGGGCTGCTGTAGGTAAAGCTTGAAGATGGTGATTTGAATTATGTCTTCAAGTGGGAGATTGTTAAACTATGAAGCCAAATTCATGATCAAGCTTTGCATAAACTCGGAAGTCAAGTTAGTGGATAAAAGCTGAATTGCCTTGGCTTATCAAGATAGAGGTTGTGTTGCCATTATCTCTTATCTCAAAATCTCTTGAATACATATCTAAACAATATTCTTGAGTGAAAATTATAAAATCCTAATCGATAATCTTATGAGGCTTCGTAATTTAGAATACCAAGTTATCAGGTATTACTAACTGAGAGTTCTAGCTTAGGAAAGGTCTGTAACAATCTTCCAGTTTCTTATATAGTGGAATCTGCAGCAGCAATACGATGTACCTTTCATTTGAGAGGGAACCTTTATAAATCTGTGTGTTCTTTAAACTTCTGCAGTTTACCTTCATTGTTAATTGATTTCTCTGGTTGGGGGAATTAGATTCGGAATAACTAATTCCTAACACTCTTCTCTCTCTGTGTCTTTGCATTAGACATGCTGCATAATATAACAATGCGATTGCCAGAAGTTCTTTTGAGCGAAATACTATCAAGAAATTCCAATCAGATCTTAATAAAGTCCTTTAGAGCAGGAAAGGAAACAAAGAAAACCATTAGCACGAAAGAAAGTTTTATGGGTTACAAAAGAATAACAAATTGTTCTTGTATTCTAGTTGGAAACTGTCACATCGCAAGAAGATAAGGAATGACTATATGAGAAGCATGAAGAAAAGAAAGAAAGCAAAAAGTTGGATTAGCTTYGACTGTTTCCACCCTGGCTGAAAGTTTCATCYACAGAGAAATGGGTAGTCATGAGGGCCCAAATTTCAGTTATCAGCTTTCAACCAATACAATCCCGAATAATCTGTCCATTTGCCCTGTTAACTATAGGTAGAACAAGAAAAAGCTTCTTTAGACATCCAACATCTACAATGATCTTAAATCTTCACCATTCTTAAAAGAAGAAAATATGTGAAAAAGATAGAACTATATATTTTCCTCTTAGTACCAAGCCGGTTGACTTAATTAAGCTAATAGAACTACATTATGTCAATGATAGTCTGAAGACACTATGCCAGAGAATGAAAATTCTGAAGACATGCTTATTGCTGGCCATACTGTAAAGACACTTTACAGGGGATGAACAGACTTATACCTAGTTTATATACCTAATTTATAGTTGTTCAGGCTGTGTGCTGGCAAACAAATTCCAAGGTTGCTTGATTGTAATCTAAATTCAGGAGAACACTGAAAASAGCCATTTTACTGCTAAAACCTTTCTTCTAGTCAAAAGTTAGAAAAAGGAAACATAGGGATAGATGGCTGTCCCTCCATTTTACCACTCTATTCAATGTAAAAGATTAAGAGATTGATATATTATACAGTAACATCTCCATCTTCTCTTCGTCCCCCTCTAACCACTTGTCTTGCTTCACTCAAATCAATCCCTTTTCTTTTCTCAAGCACTGGGAAAGGAACACTTGCGCCATCATGTCCCTTGCTCTCTATATCTCACTTACAGCAGGAGAACTCTCTATTAAGTGACAGAAAATAGTTCACTTGTATTASATAGATCGTGAAAGTATAGAAATGGTCATCGATACATATGGTCTAGGTCAATGTGGTCCAAATACCTCATGCAAAAATGGCTCCAAACTGATGCAATTTTCAGGTCTGTGGGGTTTAATGTACTTGAAAATAAAATACGAAGAGGTAACATTCAAAATTAACAGGACAATTTCTATATACTTCCTAGATAGATTAAAAAAGGTGAAAAGGTTCTTCTCAGGGATACTGCATGAATGAGTATTCCTCCATGCTACCATGATAAAGTAGCTTTAACTGTTTCTATTGCTGAACTAGAAAGAAAGTATATAACTATAACACATCACAAGACGTAGAAGTTGAAATCTAGAAACAAGTAATCCATTACTTTCTTGCTCTAGATGATACGTCCACATATTTTTAGAACCTATCCTTAAAACAATATCCAAGCAGAAGTCACCAACATCCAGTTTCTCAATATGGTCCGAACCATGAAAGTATTGGAACATGTTTTCTTTTCGGTCCCTAATATTTGTCTGCTGTTGCAATTTGGTACTCAAGATTTTAATTTACATGCATGAAACCCAGAGTCAAAGTTGACTATATTTTGTCCAATTGCTTATCGATGTAAACTTTAAAAAAAAAAAAAAAAAAAAACACTTGTGCAGCATGCAAGTTTTGAATATGTTTCTGGTTGTAATTTAATTATGGTTTTATTTTAAAATAAATAAATAACTAAATAATGGAATAGGGGATATTGCCATGATTGGACTGAATGGGAAATTTACAAACTCTGGGCTTTACTTCTCAAAAGTGAACTTCAATGACCAAAAGAAAAACCAGGCAAAGCTCGAGGTTTTTCCTCAAACTTCTATCATATAGATGATGGCAGATGCACTTTAAAGAAACGCTAGAACTCATAAGTTCTAGACCTAAGAAAGAAATTTGATTGGTACACTAGGAGCCACTGGCAGAACTAGGAGCAAKGTTGCATAGTGGAATTTTATYTCATTGATATTTTCTCTCTTTCTCATCCTTCCATTTATGCTCATCTTTCTTCTCTATTTTGCTTTACAACTTAAAATTGGATTGCTGTGAACGTAATATTCCTACTTATAAGAAAGAATTTAATTCTATGAAGGACATTCTATGTTTGCTAATCCTAAATATTGTCCTGTATTGCCCTTAGTATATCCTTCTTTTGAGCACAAAGATTGCGTACAAGATTTGGCATCATAGTCCTTGAAGTTTCTGTTTCTCGCACATGACACCCAAGGCTCATTGGTTGGTTTAAGGTAAGCCACCGAACTTCACCAAGACATATTGTCATTTCATGGGCTTTTACTTCAACCACACAAATTACAAACAGATGACAATTGGTTTGAACTATAATAAATGAAGTTGTAATTGCAGTATAGGTAGTAGGAGCAGTGATAGCAAAAGCACAAGCGCATTGACACACASAGAGAGAGAGAAGAGAAGAAATCCCAAGCAATTTTTCTTGCTTTTGTAACAAAGACTACATATAAGCCACCTTTTGGGATTTCTCAAGCAGAGTGAGCAATCTTTACATAAGCCATTGGATTATTTATAAATACATAATGGCTTATGCAAAGAGATACTATGCATCAGAACTTGGTTTCATCTTATCCACAGTTTAAATAACCTCTTCCGAAGAGGAAAAAAGAAATTTTGCCAGACAATAGAGCTATTAGAGTTCTGTAAGAGAAGTCTTAAAAGCAGTTGAAGGTTTTGCATACTCTTTCAATATGTTGCCAAAGCGGCTTCTCTCATTCAAGGTAAATCCAGGCTGTCCGCAGTCCTGCATTGCAGGTCAGTCACAATAAACATGTTGGTCAAATGTAGGATGCTCCATACTATTTCTAGACTTTTATCACTAATATTATTGCTKTTTTGTGCTATGATGAAATGTTAACAAGTTTTGACTCTGCACAGGCACATATCACTAAGCATAAGTATGAAAAAGACAGAAAGAGAAACGGAAAAAGAAAAGAGTAATTGAAGAGAGCATAACAAGATTGGGATTAGCAGTGTCAAATAATTATGAGAAAGCAATAGATACCACAATCTACACCTCCAAAATCCATCAGTTATGCAAACTATGAATGCCCGTTTATTTTAGAGGTAAGAATGAAGGAGAGTAATAGAAATTTCAATTACTCCAAATAAACATGCATGGTCTTTTACTGGAAAGTAAAATGATTACAAAATATATGGGGATATCTGGGGTTTTGGAGCTGGCTTGGGGAGCAGGATATAAGGTAGAGCTTCTAAGTGTTTCAAAAGTGGCAGTGAATTTAGGTAAGAATGCTGATGACTTACATCCCCGGTTTAATCTAGTGCTAGCCATTAGGCATATGCTGCAGAAAGATTGGTMTACAAGATCGCACATGTTTAGCAACGAGCAGATTTACGGCGGATAATTTAGCAAAGAATAGCATTGGAGGCACCAAGGCAGGGAGCTTTTGAATTGTAGCCCCAGTTTATTCTTCATCAATTAGATTTGTATATTAGGGGAGTGAATACCCATGGCTTATACATTTTCATGTTTGATTTAATAAAATAAGCTTTCTTCCACCCATAACAAAATAGAAAATAAATAAAAATGAAAAAACAAACAAACAAACAAAATCAGCAAATCCCATTCCTTGTGAGCTAAACTTTGAGATACTATTAAATTCTGAGTTTATCATCCCTCTCTGTTATGGCCCTAAACGCTTAAGTAGCTAAGCATCTGCTTGTACTTAACTACAATAGCTGCTCTAGGCATAGGGGTGTATTACAAATTCCCATAGTTGTTATTAAATAGAGTGCTTAAAAATGGAATAGCCAAACTGCGAGAAGCCACTATATGAGTTCACCTCTTTATTTGGGGGAACATAACCATTGAGCTTTGCTGAGCTGAAAAATTCTGGATGACTTACATCAATATCTTCATGACTGCAAATGACCCATCAATAGAAGATAAGTATTCTAAACAGAAAGTAAATATAGGGAAAATAAATYAAAAATATTGAAGTGGATTTAATGRTTTAGAGGATACAGTAATGCAAAAGAAGATAAAAAGAATGCGCAACCCTTTTCTGATGATGTCAGGAAAAACCAGATATAAGAAGGTGAATTTTGAAACCGTGAAGGCTCAAAAGATATCCTATTTAACCAGCTACGCTTTTGTTAACCATCAAAATAATACCTCTAGGTCAGACGGTTAAGAGGATAAGATTACAATGCAAAGTTTGATATCTCTGGTTTGTTTATTCTTAGATGCCATACACAAACATGGGCAACGTGCATCTGAACATTTTTTCACACTAGAAGCACTAAGTCCATCCTGTTCGGGGTTAGAAGACAATAAAAGCTCTTCTCCCTTAATTCTTCTAATGGCCAAAGGTTATCATCACCTTCAGCAGGTGAATAGCATTAGAATTCCTCATTTCTTCCTCCCTTGCTTTAGTCTCCAATCTCCCAACACTTTGATCATATGGAATCCAAGCCATACAACCAGCACGGTAATCATGTTTTACGAATATAATCAATCTCCAGGTCTTCCAAGGTTGTGTTTGTGGTATTGAAGAAGAAAAGTGTGGCAGCCTCAATCATTCGTATTGCTTTCCTTGGTAAAGAACAATATGATTTTAAAAAGAAAAGATTTATATGAGTCTCATACTTTMTTTTCATAAATGATAATGTAATTTGAAAAGGAAAAAGCGAACCGTTCTTGTGAAACCTGGATTGCATGTTAGATCAGGTAAAGCAGTAGTTGTTTCCGTAAAACAATACATCACACCCCATTTGAATTCAGTCGGATAAGTTCCACAGAAATTCCACTCATTAATTGCCATAATAAAAACTTTGTTATCCAGAAAGAAACCAGAGCACAACTGGTTCAATCACTCTTCATTGCAGAACACTCACTCCTCTTCTTCACCTTTTTTAGTACAAATGCCTTTTCTTATTCCCTGGAAAAACATGAAACAGTATACGACAGGAAAGGCACAAAAAATGAAAGAGAGAAGCTTTTATTTCTCTTTTTTTCATTCACTTGCRATGTTTTGCATTTGCTACTGATGGCAATTTATGGAGTCACTTCTACTTCATGACTTTTACAGGATTACATATTATCATGTTCTAGTTGCTATTGGAGTGACTTGCTCCTGCATTAGATATGGTCAGGCTAGGGTTGAAGCACATTGAATCTTGTTATTGTTTCATCAAAGACCTTCTCAGCAATGGGGAATTCACCTTACTGTTAACATGACCAATAAGCTCATGGAGATACATCAACAAAAGCACTTTTCCTTGAAAAACTAGAGCAGTTTAGGAGTTGTAGGAAAATGTTACAAGTGGGGGAGTGAAAGACGTTAATTTCTAATGTTTGAGTACATGCTTAAGTCTGAAATACAAAGGTTAGGATGGAATGACTTTAATGATAACAAAAGTGTGAATCAAAAGGAAAAGTTGATAATTAGAAGACGATGATATGTACTTATTAGATTGGAACACTTCTGCGTCAAAAGCTTGCATGCATGGAAGTCTTGTAGTAGATTTGGCTTTATAAACAGCTATCGGTAGCAAATCCAATATGCATCCGACTTAAAAAAAGAGATGTTTAAGAATAAAATAAAATAAAAAATCATTTCTTTAACTTCCTGGCTCATGCTTTAGTCTATTCTTTGCTTAAAGCTGCCGAAAGAAATCTCCATCAAATACCACCTACAGTTTCAACAGATACTGTCTAGCACCAACCAAAAGTTTTGATTATTTCCATACTCTAGAACCAACCAGAAAGCATTCCAGTAAGAAAATGAAAGAAAATTATTAACTGGACAATCACTATTGCAGATTCAACATCAGAATTTCTGACACATTTATTCAATCTAACTGTTCTCGAAAGAAGAAAAAGCACATAAAGAAGAATCCTAAATAGAAAAGGAGATAAAGCATTCAGCAGGTAAAGAGAAGTACCTTACATTAAGATCACCACACCAGATAAGAGGTTTATCTGAATTTTGCAGAACAAAGTCTAACATCCTTTTATCCCATTTTCTTCTCCTCTGGAAAGAAGATTCCTCCTCTTTCCAACCATTGTTTGGCACATATGTGTTCAATATTCGGAGTGATTCAAATTCGGCTAAGATAACCCGACCATCAGGTTCATGCTTTGAGCCTAGCAATAAAACAAGTTAAACTCTTCTTTGGTTCTTGCCTCACTTTCCAACTGAGTAAGATATAGTAAGAAGCACAACATCAACCTCCAAAAGATTTCTATGGAAACTTCTTCTTTACAGTGAAGGCAGCCAAATTGTTTTCTCTTCTGAAGTTTGATGAATTTCACAAAAGTTCTTAAAAGCAGAAAAACTGCAACCATGACAGTTACTATTATTAAGTCATCCAATGCCCCAAGGCATTGTTAGATGTCATTTAGGTCTGCAATCATATGATTGGTAGAATGGTGAATGAGTAATCCGTGATTTATAGATGCAAACAATTCAAGTTTGTGAATTACAAGAAAGGCCCACTATGTATTCGATGCCCATATTGATAATACTTATAAGAAAAGATCTTAAAATTCTCCAACAAGAGACATCACCAACAGCGAAGAGAAAGATACAAAAAAGACAATGATATTCATGATTCATAAGAATCTTCCTAAAATAAAGCAATAGAAGTTAGCAACTTCAGAAGATGCCAGAAGTGCGGCAAGTGCCTTGTGTTAGCAAAAGTCAGGAGGGTTGGACACTGATAAGGACTCAGCTGCAGGGAATTAATGCGTTCAATGTTGTCTAAATAGCACATAAAACAGCTTAGAGAATCTGCTTCTTGGTAAATGGGGCTGAATATTTAGTGCAGGAGACTAGCTTAAAAAATTATTACAATCATTAGAAACAGTTTAGATCTGGATATACTTACAGGAAGTGAGAGTTAATCAATAAAATAGGAAAAATCAAGAAGTCAGACTTAGGCCTTTCRACTCGAACTTGAAAGATCAYCATAGGTCATCCAGATAACATTAAAAACACCAAATATTGATAAATGAGAAAAAAGAACATCTGGATACTTGAGGCTTACTAGGTGCAGACACCTCATCAACTTGACAACTAACTCTAGCCTCAAACATGAAGGATCTATTTACATCATGTAGTTAAATGTTCAGAAATCAAATACCCTGATAGACGAGCAAAAGAACATTAGTTTTTTAGACTGGATAAGTATAGGCACCATGATAAACTTGGCACCTTACTCAGACACTCTTTGATTGTAACACATGTAAAGAGTAGGATAACACCAGAAAATGACAATTATGTCATCAGATATACAAAAGTAAGTTGACATACAGGGTGGAAAAAAATTGTGAGTAGAAGCATACCTTTTTTATCAAGCGAGAAATACACCTTCTGGGGTTGGAAGCACTTTTTTATCAATAATGCAGTTCCAGCGTACTTTGAATCAGAAAGAGACCACCAAACATCATAATTCTTGAAGGGTGGACTTGATAAGGCACGCGTCACAACCTAGATCGTCGCAGACAAACACACAAGTAACATGAGAAAAGCTGTAATTTGATAAAATCAACTATACAATAAGGCTTCTTGGTGTACTGGTAAAGAATACGGTAATGAAATTCTAGCTCTACTCCCTTTGAATTAGTGAAAACAAAAGACAAGAAAATTGTTTAAGATGGTTTGGATAGACTCAGAGACCACTATTAGAAAAGGAAACAGAAAAAAAAGAACTTCCCTCTTAAATTTTCTCTTTCTAACAYCCTAGGTTTTGCCAAGTTTAGTGTCAATGRTTTCATCATTATTAGATATTTAAGATTTTAGTGACACATAGAACGTAAAAAGTTATAAGTTGATTGATCTACCCATATCTTAAATTTCTGTGTAACTAAAAGCCTCTTAACAATTGATAAAATTTGTACTTGCTATTGGTTTCATAAGTAAAAAAACTGAATGTATATAATTTGAAGAAATTAATTTGTTGTGGCCCTAAATACTACCCACCAAGTCCTATTGAGATCCTTCTGATATGTGAAGCTCTTATTGGCAAAATTTACGAACAATATACCTAAGAAATTCTATTTTGGTATCTCTTAGCTAGCAGACTGCACGACCGCTTATGTTTTATCATGTTAGTTTCCCAGTCTAAAATGAACAAAAAAATTGGGAAGTGAGTCAATATATTTCCAGATAATATAAGTTTAAGAAAAGGGTGAACTCAATTAGCTTATCCTTTAACAATTACACCAAAATTTTCCCATCTGATATACATATAGTAGTTAGACTAATCATTCAGTAATAAGAGGAATAYCCTTATCTAAAAGAGAGGGGATGAATTACCTGCTTTTCATCACGTGAAGAACTGGTGTCATCTTTCAACTCTCTTGGATTTTTAGGTTGGCCCTTGGTGCCTGCTGCAGCCATCCTTACTTCCTAATAGCACCAAAGGTGATAGATAAGTTCTTTCTGACAGTTCCATAGCTAACTACTTTGGCATTATGATAAAAGAAATATAATCATACCCAACTAAAAACATAAAATGAGAAGGTAAGAGAGTTTGGATGTGGAGAAGAGGACAACAAAACAAAGAAAACAGAATAGTACGGTGACTCCCTGAAATTTTTCTTTTCTCAAAATTATTTCCTTATGTTGATTAGAAACCTCAAGAAATAGGAGCAAACATGTAGAAAGGCGCATAACACATACTAAGAGTTTATGAGCAAAGCATCTTCCGTATAAAATCAATGAAAGATAATGAATAATAAAATCAAGCTGCCGACTTCAAAAATGTAAAGATCCTTCAATGAACGGGCCTGGGGTTTCTGTGATACATATCATCCTTGACAAATAATGGAGSACCAAGTACCTCCCAAACATGTTTATTTCAGCAATTTTACCTGAGTTCTCATCAAATTCACCAATTTTTTGCATGACTCGTAATAACATATGCTTATATTTATCTAAATAAAATCCTCACCAAACTAATGTAAGAACATTAGTGGAGAGATAACTTCTCCAATCTAAGGTCTTACACGAATTCATCAGTTTGACACAMRCAAACAGTAAGTGGAACACAGAACTGAGTTCCAGGTCAAATATGATCATGCTTCATTAGGAGTCAAGTTACTGCAATTAACAGACTTTCCCAAGTTTTCTAAAGGCATCGGAAGACTTAACTGAATTGAGTTAGGGTCTATTGGCCCCATTCATAGTTATATTCTACTTCTCTTTCTAATTCTTTTGGAGGTAAGCTTTTCTTTTTTCCTTTTTCGTTTTTTCATTCATTCATATTCAAAATTAATAAAAACTGACCAAAACCCACTATCACAAGGTGGTTTTCTCTGCAGACACAAATATATATATATAACCCTCCAAGGCAAAAACAGCCCACTAAACCTTTGGGCATACAATGCTGTTGTCCCGATGCTGGACTAGAGGATACAACTAATTGCAGACATAGCAAGAAAAATCAAGAAAAATTAAGAAAAATTGACCCTAATGCATCATCTAGAAGGAAGAAACAGCTTAAGTAATTTTAATCTGTGTAGAAAAAAAATTATGCAATCTGATAATCCTCTTATTTGAAGTAGCAGACGAAGAGAGGAATAATAGCAAACAATAAACTTGCAAACGTTTTTCTAACAACATGGTAACAGAAATATCTCTACTTAAAACCCACAGTGTGCATTGAACTTCTATAGAATATAGAGCACAAATAGACTATCAAAGCCCCAATAATTAGTGCCTTCTGTGTTGACAACCACTTCTATTTGAACTAAAACACAATCTGCAAAACACAGCCAAACTGACCAAACTCATTCTCATACAACAGGAAATCAGATATTGGCTCAAATTCCTGTCTTTCTTTTCCAATTAGTATTTCTAAACCCAATCAAATCAAAACCCACAGCCCTTCAGTCCAAGAATCAAATGTCCACGAACTGAAAATCAATTCCGCATTTCCCCAAAAATAACAGAGCATGCAACTAGCAAGACCAAAAACAAATATTCAAGCATTAACAGAAAATTAAGAAGGAAAAACATTCAAAAGCCTACATTGTGATCACCTGTATGGCAATGACATCGGGGTCAAGATTCTCGACGAACTTAGTGAATTCAGGCCAGTTATTTTTAATTCTGAGCAGAAAACTGTTGGCATTCCAAGTCAAGAACTTCAAGGGCTCCCTTTTCTTGTTTCCTTTTCCATTTTCTGATGCAGTTTCTTCAGATTTTTCATCCTCTTTAGCAGAAGAAAAAGAAGAAGGTGAGACATTAGGTTTCTTGAAAGAACTATCCTTCTCTATTGGTTGGAAGAATCGCTTCATCTCGACAAAATGCCTCTCTCTACCCAAGTCTCAGCAGCTGTTTGGTTTCTCGGTGTATTTGTTCGTAACGTCACAAAGCCATGCTTTGCTAAGGCTATGCAGATTGTAGAATTGGCATGTTTTTCTTTGGATGAATTTGAATTTAGTCCTTGTAATTGTGATATAATTTCTWTTTTGTGTTTTAAATCAATCCCTGAAAATATACAACAATTTCAATCAAGTCCATCTTTTTCAAATTAGATGTGATTCCTTATTTATATAAAATTTCGCAATTAGATCATTCTGTCCAATTTGTCATAGTCAAAGAAGTAAATATTTGTAAGAAAATTTAATAAAAATTAAGAGAAATTTAATCTGTGATATTATGGAAGATGTGAGGGGACTTATAGAGATAAGCGCACTTAAATAAACTCTTATGATGCTATTTAAAAAAATCTAATAATAGAATTAAAGTAATAAATATTTATTATTCATTATTAATTAAAATAATGATAAGGTTAGAGTTTCTTTTACTTGCTAAACTATTAATATTTTCTTATCTGTTTGTTAAATTTTTATCAATGTCCCTTTTATTTCTTCAAAATTTCTTCTTTGATTGTAACATATTTAATAGAATGATCTAATTGTATAGTTCCTTTTCTAAATTAAAAGACTCTATATATTTTGAAAAAGAATGACTTGTTTGAAATTTTTACATATTTTTTGGGACTAATATGAAAAATAAAATAGAGATTTAATCGTTTTTACTTTTTAAATTAGACTTGTTAAAAAATCTTAATTGAGATTTTTTATAATTTTAGGGACTTGATTGTAGGTTTTGAAAATAAAGCCCTTAATTAAGATTTTATAATAATTACAGTGATTAAATTGAAAATTCACCCTAAATAATATTTACAACCCTTAATAAAGTAAAAACCCATCTAACATAGGACACGACCTTCTGCTTTAAATTTTTCTAATAAAAAGGATGACATTCCTATTTGAATCAAATTGATTAGGTGTAATTGAGACCTTAAAAAAATTTAAATTATCCTTCTTAATTCATAATAAATAAAGGATAGAACTTTAACAAAAATAAATTAAAATGTTAAAATAAATTTACTTAATTAATCCTTTTAATTCGGATTAACGATTTTTTATAAATATTTTTCTTAAAAAGAAATAACAAAGACTTAATTGATCAAATAATAGCATTTAATTATATGCCTTCAGTGGAAATCAATAGAAGAGATAAAACTTTAATTTCACGCATTTCAATGGATAATTTTTTAATATTAAAGATATTTTTTACATAAATTACSTAATATACCTTTCTTTTATCTTCTTTACTTTTTTTGAATTCAATATTAATTAATCATCATTTTTCCTCTCTCTTTTTCTTATCTTGAAATAAACTTTCGATCTCATTTAAAGTTTCTTGATTAATTAATCATCATTTTTCCCTCTCTTTTTCTTATCTTGAAATAAACTTTCGATCATTTAAAGTTTCCTTGAAAAAATATAAAAAGGAGTCAAATACTATTATAAGTACATTTAAACAAGCAATTTTCAAGACATATATATATATATATATATATAATATATATTATATATATGAGGGTTAAAATTGAATGTTCTTCGTGTAATTGTAGAATTAATTATATATTATGAAAAAAATATTTCTTCTAAATGACTTATATTATGAAATGAAAGGAAGGAGACTTAAACCGATATAGAACGTTTCCACTTTGTAATTCTGCTTCTGTGCACATTGGGTGAATCATAAAATTGACATCTCAGTTTCTGAACTTTGCATATCTTTCTCAATGTTTCTTTTGCATCTTCTCCATAACAAAGAGATGGTGTTGAGAAAGACTGCAAGTTAACCAATCTAGAGGTCTCTTCCTCAGGCTCACAATTAGTAAAAGAAATCGTAAATCCAACTATCAACTATGTCAACATGCCTAAGTCTTTTCATCACCAAGATTTTGCTTGGCAGAGAAATTTCTTCTCCATATCTTAGATGTTTAACTTGAAAAGCAAAAAGTTTCTAACTTTGTGAGGTTGGCAATTGATGGAGGAAAGAAAATATTCCAATTGCATACCAAAATTGCTAAATATCTCAAAATTGCCTTACAAATATATTATGATTTAATACTTATTGATTGGCCAAGATCTTGAATATTTTATATGCACTTACACTGAAATTTCCGGTTGTAACTCTTATAGCAATTCATGAAGATATTGTTTGAGTACGCTTCATGTATTATGATTATTTTTATTGGATGAAATACTCTATCAATAATTTCACGTATTAATCCTAGAAGTAAAGTACTACACTTAGTTAGTCACTAGTGTGAGGATGTCTTGAGCCATAGAGATGAGAGTACTAGGGATTAGTCAAATGGCCAACACATGTGAATTATATCTATGGTGGACCAGGAAACCATCGGGCAAACGGTTATGCCATTAGTTATTCATGGTGTTCACCAGATGGTCGTACTCTTGGTTAGGAAGTTAACCGTGGGGTGACCGACTTTGATTGTTTTGCTAGCAAGCAAATACTAAAGTCAAAATTTACCACGAGTGACGYTTGTAAATCGTATGCATATCACGAGGTGATAAGGCCYGTAACTTTATCCCGTTGCTCTTCCCCATAACAGTTAAGATTTGTATTATAGTGACTTTATCCCGTTGCTTTTCCACCCAACAGTTAAGATTTGTATTATCCTTGCCTTGCATTGATGCTATATCAATAAGCTTCGTCATTGGATATCATTTCTTAAATCCACCTTTCAATGGACTTCTCGTTTTTGTGTATTCAATAAATTTGGCTTTTAGTTACTATGCATATTGTTGAAGTTGTATATTTTATTTCTTTATTTTATAAAAGCACAATGAAAAATTTTTTCACAATTAACATGCAACGAAATCTTGAAACTCATTGAGCTAACTCACTCATATTTGGAAATATTTTTCTTAGGACTAAGTAATAGGCAACAGCGATGACACACAAAGGAAATCAGGGAGTTAGAGCATAGATCCCCTCTATTTTTTAATTAAATTTTTGTTGTTTATTTATTCATAGAAGTTTCTCCATTGTTAAGGAATGTAAAGATTAATTTGGGATGTAAAACATGAATAGATTCATTACTTTTTGCATATTTTGGGATCTTTGGTTGTAACTTTCTTGAAATCGTTAAGTGTAAAATTTTAATGGTCGGATCTCTTTTACTTTGAGAAATTGATTTTATTTGTGCTAAAACATACTACCAGGAGATAGGCAGCGTCCCACCCAACCTCAATAGTACCAAGAGATTCAACGGGGGCATGACATAATTCTTTTTAAATATATATTAATAAGCTAATACAAATATTATCCATCTAGATCAGAGCATTCAAATGAGTAGAAAAACTAATGATATCAATGCATCATCGTAGTCCTCATTCTCCTCTTCTTCTTCTTCATCTGTCTCCTCCTCTTCATACTGATCTCCTCATCGTCGTTGTCCTCCTRCTCATAATCTAAATTTTGTGCATTCCATTTATGATCATCTGATTAATTTCCAAAATAACTCTCAAGCAGTGGTAGGTGTAGAAACAAAGTCCTTGCTCGTGGGGCTCTAACGTAGAGCGGAGGCGCCCAGAAAGTAATTCATGTCAAAAAGAGAATATGTTTAATCCCTACTTCGGTTTCACTCAGGTAATAGAACCTCAAAAGAGTGCATATCTGATTGAAGTTTAAATCCGTTGGACTGGCCATTGCTTGCGGGATTAACACTGTGATTGTTTCATGTACATCATTAACTGTTGGTATAATTTGATAGAACTTCGGAAAAAGATAATGTCGAATGAAGAACATTAATATTTGTTGGAGGTCCATAATAACTCTAAATAGGAGGAGAGAAGCAGGAAGTTAAAGCAAGAATTGAAAGATGCGTGATAGAGAATATGTAAGCTGAGTTGATTTGGTGGAAAAGAAGTAGTTGGAAAGGTTTATATACCATAGCTGAGTACGAGATCGATTATGACAACACCCTTTCAAATTGTTTAACATCTGTATTTTTCCTTTTTTTTTTTCCTTTTTGCCATTAAGTTATATAGTTTGCCCCCCTTCAAAATTTATTGCTTCCCCCCTCCCCTAGATCGATTTTCTGGCTCCGACACTGTAATCATCTACATTTAGTTAAATTATACAATAGTCTACATAATGCATTTTAGATGATAAACATTATAGATTAACAACTATATGTATATGCATGTGTATATTACTATTGCATACACGACAATAATAGTCAACCATTGGGCACCCCTCTCGCCGATAATCGAGATTTGTTCTGGCTTTCAGACACATGGAGCTCGCCTCATATCAATCTATTACATTTATGTGTTCACAATCGCATATTACAATGAGGTAAGGTCATTAGCGATGAATGCATTTTAGATGTATTCCCAATACGGTTTATAGATTACCAGCAATATCATCTATCTATGTGTTGGCTTCCTGCATTTCGTTATAGGTTCTCCTTCTATTTTTTGGCTCCTTTATCTTTTTCTGTCATTGACTATTTTTATTTAGTATTAGTCCTACGTACCCATTTGGGGGTAATATATTTGTCTGCCTTCAGCAATCATACGTGTCCTTTTTAGCTTGTCTCACAGCTACTCCTATTGCGTCATAGACTATTTTTCTTGTTTTTCTTCTATTTACTTTAGTGAGCCAATAGTTACAATGTCTTTTACTCGGAAATTTATCTGTAATGCATAACGTTTAGTTAGTATGTTCTTTTTACATATAAGGACGAATAAGCCTGTAGCACCTACCTCAATCAAGGTTAATTTCTAAAATTAGAAAAATAAAGAGAGATCGCGCTATATAGATTCTCAACATGTCCAACTAAAATCTTAGAAATGGTTTTAAGGTCCATTTAATTTTTGGATAAAATAAAAAACTTTTGGAGGAGTTATTTATTCCTTTTTTTTATCACACTATCTATATTTAATTTTATATTTAAAAATCGTATAATCATAATTATATTGTCCAAATTTGCTGAAACACGGTAATTGACTGCACTATGGTCGAAATTGATTGAACCATTCTCAAAATTGACTGCACCATTGACTAAATTGACTAAACCATGGTTGAAATTGATTGAACTATTATCTAAATTGACTAAATCATTGACTAAATTAATTGGACAATTAATTAAATTGATTGAACAATTGACTAAATTGACTGAATTATTTACTAAATTGACTAAACCATTAACTAAATTGACTGAATCATTGTCTAAATTGAGGTCTAAATTGACTGAACTATGACCTCAATTGGCTGAATAATGAATGAACTGATTGAACCATTTGTCTAAACTGACTGAATCATGATCTATATTGTTTGGACCATTGTGCATGAGATGATATTATTATTTAGTACGTACAACTCAAAATATAAGTAAATTTATAATTATTTAGTTAATTACTATATATTCTTATATTTAAAAAATCTTCAAGCAGTACTRGTAAAATATTTTAATAGCGAGTTTACTATACATGATCATTTAATGAATTTTTTGAAACAACATTCTAATTACCAATATATAATTCATATTATGAACAAATATAATTGTCAATATATATGATCCTTAGATTTACTTTTACATAAAATTGTTTCCCACAATTTTTGAATATGTTGATTATTCAAAAAAAAAAAAGTACAATCGAGAATTACAAAATTGTAATATTTAATTTTATTCACATCAAAATATTTCATTTTCGTTKAGAATGTTCATCCGCCTTCATTCTATTTGTAAGGCTTCTTAAAATTTTCCTCCATCCTCAAATTTAGGCTAATTGATAGATTACATTAATTTACCCTAGATTACTACTTAACGAATCTTCTTGCAATAAGCCTTTCGCTCTCATTTTATCTCCTTCCCATGTCTTTTCTCCCTCTGTGTCTCTTCTGCCTCTCCATTCTTCTCAGAATATTGTGATATTCTCTACTTCAAGTTCTTCTCTATGACCTTCATATTTCTCATATTATTTGATCATTTCAATAATGTTGAATCACATCCAAATGGAGAAGTTCAAGGACATTGAACAACAACGGCGAAAGAGAAGAGCAAGTTGGAGTAATATCGTGTTCAATTCAAATGGATTATCAAAATAAAACAATAGAGCAATCATTATGAGAGTTCAGATGCAGATTTACAGTTTGAGGTATGTTTTTTAATTCTGTAATAAATTTGTGATGTTTTCTTGGCAATGGATTTGTTCTTCTAATGGCTATGCATGTTGATGGTAAATTTATTTTTATTGTTTTGGGATTTTAGAGTGTGCATGTGCTCCATTTGGTTAGGTTGGGTTATTGATGAGTTGAATAGATGCTACTAAAGGCTTTGTTGGTTTCTTGGGGAAGAAAATTTTGTTGCTTACTGAAGGCAGGTCTGGTATTTATGGTACTGATTTAATGAAACTGCGATTTTGATCGAGGGGCAAGTGAAATTAGGGTATCGATTCTAGGATCATCCATTCTGATTTCAATGTTGAAGAGCTAAATTGATTTTTTATTCTCTTACTTCTGAAGTGTCTCTTTGTTTTTCTTTTCCTTCTCTGTCTCTTTGGACCAGCTGATTAGGCGACTTTTTGGGGTTTATGAAATGTTAAGACTGAGCTTCCTTCATCTTTTCTCATTTGCATGACTTAACTTCACACTCTTACAAACCTTAATATTCCACAAATTTACCAAAAATCCTCATTAGTATGATATCAAATCTCTATAAGGTAGGGCTTGCACTTTTTTCTTTTTTTTCTGTATATGTAATGTGTATTCTTCATGTTTGTTACATATTCTATAGATATTTGACTAAGGGATAATTTTCGTAAATTCAGTTGTGATTTATGGACTCAAGGTTTTGTTTATACTTTTTCCATATAGATAAATATATTAAGTTTGAAATTTCTTTTATTCATCACTTGGAGAAAATAATTCTTGGATTATATCATCTATAAGTAATAAGTCATATTCAGGGATTCTAAGATGAGAGCATTTGATGTTTTGGAATTTGTTGGTTATTTTAGATCATTTGACTTTGCTGGAAAAACAATATTAGTATCTTTTAGTTTGATCTTTATTTTTATCTTTGTTCTCTCTCGGCGAGTTGCTATGTTTGCCATAATTCTTATGCATTTGTATTGTGGCATTTGACAAGTACTTCTTTGAAATATTAAAGGTAATTTGATTTTACGAAATATCCTCTCAAAAGTAAGGTCTTTTGGTTTTATCTTGGTTCAGTTTCCTGGTATATTCTCAAGCTTGCTGTAAAAAATGCTTTGAGTTAAATGTATAAATGGGCTTATGAGTCTCGCAAATAGATCCCGATTAGAGCGCCAGAACTGACCTAACAGAAGGAGCGGGCAAGTTCAATCCGCGTATCTCGGCTCGACTAGCTGAAGGGTATAAAGAGATGGGAAATTGTATACAATGAAGTATGAACGCTCAACTTGATAAAAGCCTTTCTCGGTGGAATGAATATGTGCTACAAGAACTCTTTAGTGTTACTATTACCTGATTATGCACTGCCAAGGGAAGAAGAAAACATTCCTTTTAACCTTCCCATCAAAACAAGCATTCTAGGATATTACCTTGTTGTTTGCTTGGTGAATAACATTAGCTTTTAAGCTATAAGCTCAATTGCGCACTTCAAGAAAAGGAAAAAAGGGGGTCGGGCGGGGGGGGATTTCTTTGTATCATTTCTATCAACCTTAAAATAGATGTTTTTAGAGAAAATGAACAAGCTTGTGAGATTAATTGAATAGGTATTAGTTTTTACACATATGAGCTTGAGCTTCATCCCGCCTCTTTTGTAATTCGATAAGTAAATCATAATCAACTTGTTGATGATCAACTTYGTTGAATACGTATCTTTTAGCTATTAAATGAATGAGTCTTCATGCAGACAATATTTTTCTCTAAAACTTCATTTTCTGGATGGAGAACCTAAAAATAGTCTTAGTTCACACATGGGTAGTGAGAATGCAAACAAAACTCGAGAATGTGAGATTTATCGTAGTTGACTACCATAGTCAACTATGACAAATGTAACTTTTTTATTTTAATAGTATAATTTACTAATTCTACAATTAATTATAAATTTAATTTGTCCTTTCTGTTTTTACATATGAGATTATGGCTCTATTTGAATTATATTTTGTGGAAAATTTTTTTTGGCCCCCAGTTTCAAATGTCATTTGTTTTACAATTTTAACTATTTGCCCCGAATTTAAAAATTCATTTATTTTACACCTTCAACCAAGAAATCTTACCCTCAAACCAAGAAATATTCCTCCAATCATCAATAAAAAATAAAAATCTACAGTAACATTTTTCTTTCATTTAGAAAATTTAAACAGTAAAATTTCAATTGATTAACTATAGTAATCGTAATTGATTAATGGAATATAATTAATCAATTATCAGAATAATCATAATCGTTGTTCGCATGGGGCAATTGACTGAACGGTTGAAGAATAGTTGAATTTGTTCTTCATAAATGTTTGAATAATTGATTATTCAAGTGACATTAATCGATTATTCGTTATTCTTTGAACCAATATACATATTCTTCTAGTTGAATTTTGCATGATTAATTAAACAAAATCATGTTTTGTTTTAATTTGGATTATGTTGAACAGTGAAGTTTTTTTAGGAAAAATTCATTTTATGTTTTCTAATCCAAGTGGTTTCTTAACTCAAGAAATTTCTTAACATCAAAAACAAATTTGAAATTCAAATCTTTCAATTTTCCACCMCCCCAAGTTAAGGAAAAAAAAATTTCCTCCCCTTTCCCAAAGTCTAATCCAAATAGAGCTTATATCTATTGGTGCTAATATATATTTTGATGGCAATTGTTTTTTAGATTAGGTTAAAGTTTATTGTCAATTATTTTATTCCTCTTTTCAACCTAGTAAAATTATAATGACTGTTCCTTGTAATTAATCTTTTTATTTTCCATTATTAATTCTTTTTATATCTATTTGTCTTATCATAATTAGATTATTTAATTTTAAAAAATTGACATTGTTTTGAAATAATGTCAAATTATTATTAATGTTTTTTAAATCAATAATTCATATCTTGGCATTTAAAACATTGTAATAAAATAATCAATATGTTGTAATAGTAATGATATTTTGATACTTTACAAATGTTGCGATCGATATAATTTCACAACTCAGTCACGTGTTGACAAAACATTCGTATAACAACATATATACAAATATTGGTATAAAACATATTAAACGATGGTTTGAAAACATCAGAAAAATGCAACAATACGACGTTTATAAATGTTGGTAATGATCTAATCATGCAATCCAAAAAAATGTTCCAAATCTTAAATAAATGTCCATGGAAATAACCTTTTCCAACTTTTAGATATGTTTAAATACTATCTATTGTATGACTATTGCAAATTTCATTGCGATTACATTCTTGTGACCTATATAAATATTGACATACATTTTTGACATGATGATTCCAAACATCGAGACAATATAATAAAATAACTGTAATATCCGAGATTAATTCCTCATTGTTAATGAATTTTATATAATTATGGAATTTATATTCTTATCCACTATTTAAATTAATATCATGACTATTAGTGTTTTAGTTATTTTGCAGCGAAATGACTTGAAAGCCATGATGTTCGATTTGCCAATTACAAATTCAATAAATTATTTCTTATTTATTATCTATTTGTTGCATTTTTGTGTGGGTTTGTTTATTTAATTGTGAAACTCTATTGTTTTAATTTAATTCATAGTTTTATTTACTTGGTTAATTAATTTGGGATATAGTCCATTGGAGCCCATTCTCTTTCTATGTATTAAAGATGGTTGAAGTAATTAAAATGACCCAAAGTTAAAGAGACAGAGAGAGAGAGAGAGAGAGAAAAAAAACCAGAGGAAAGAGATGGATTGAGAAAGAGACGAAAGAGAAAAGAAGGATTAAGAAAAAAATCATTAGTAGAATTGTTAACTTCTAGAGAAAGAGAGAGAGGGAGAGGAAAAAACAAAGAAGAAAAGAAAAAGGTAGCTTGCAACTTGGCCTGGGGTGAGAAAGGAAAAGAGAAAGAAGTGCATTTTTAGTTATGTTGGGGTAAGTTGTTTGATTTTTTTTTTTTGTGCTTTTTGATTCGGTGGTTGATTCTTTTCTTTAATTTTTCTGGAATTATGAGTTGCCAATGATGATATTGTAGGGCTGTGATCATGGTTTTTCTAACTGGATTTGTTGTGTTATGGGTTATTTCAAATAAAACACCAATGCAAGATGCTGCTTTTCTTTTTAATTTCCTTTAGTTGAAGTTTTGCAGAACCTGACAAAAATCTCTAAACTCTTAGCGTAGTTATTTGGAGTTGAACATTCAAACTCATTAAAGAGTAATACAAACTTCTACATGTATTTATCTATTGCAAATTTTCTTTAACTATTTGCTCAATTTCCTGATACATAAATTTTTGACAACTTTCCACCATCAAAAATGGCTTGAAAATGAGTTGTATTCTCAAGGATTTCTTGAATTCAAGGGGGAACACATATTTTGCATTTCTTGGCTCTTGATCAGTTAACAAGCCAAAGTTTCTTATGGCGTAGGGATTAAGTTTCTGTTCATTAAAAGAATTGGCACTCATAACCAGACAAATTACACCAGGTGTATTTTATTGGTATACATAGACTTTATTCTAGGACATGATATTATTATATCTTATATGATTTGTTTAATGAACAAACAATAATGGTAATTATTAGGCACACAAGATCCAAATCGAAGAACACAAGCATAAGGTATAAGCAGTCTATTTATATGGACTATTATATTAAGTACAACTAGACATTTGTTGAATGCAACGGTAATTACTTATTCTTTGTTTTGTTGCACACACGAAATATTAGTACAATAATGCTAAAGTGGTAATATTTAGGAGTTGCTCTATATCAAAAGCTCTTTATGAATATTTCTTTTGCAATTAAATTATGATAGTTGGCACATTGACGTTGTGAGTAGCTAATGGACTCCGCTTGCATTTAAACTAAAGTTTATTACGTTAAAGAGTTCATGTAAGTAAACTTCCTTCTTTTCAACCAAATGAGGAATTTCTATTGTCAATGTAATGTGATTTATGGTATTCTTTCAAGTATGTGACATACTATTTGTTATATGTTAGAACATTAACTTTGTTGTTATTATGGACATGCATCTCATCATCAATTGTACTTTTGGACAAATTGCATGTTCATGATGTCGATARGGAAAAATGGGTTAAAGGATTAAGTTTTGAAATAAAATCTTAAATGATAAATGAATCCTAAACGTTAGAAATTTGAAAAGGGGTGTAAGCCTAAGCCATGAAAGGTGTGAGTGGGAAATGGAGCATCGGGGACTAGTGCACCTGACCTAACCCTCTTTGTAAGGTGGAAATGAAAGTGAAGTTCACCTCTTATGAGGTGAATGTGAAAGTAAATGTTCATAAAATGTTAACCGCTTAGCGGTGCTACAGATAGAAAATTTATCTAGTTCCAAATAATAATTACCCACTGCAGAGCTTAATGGTAGGCGATACACCAAGTGAGCTTARGTTAMAAATGAAAAATTTAGAAAAGTTAGAGGAAACGAATTTTTGAACTTCATAACAGATAATGCATGTCATAAGCATTCATGCATGGGGTTTACTTGCTGAGTTTTGTAACTCACCCATTTCCCCTCATTTTACATTTCAGGTGATGACTAGCCAGATGGTACGCAGGGGTCATTTAGGAGCAGACTTGAATACCCAAATGTTATTTTTGGTTATTTAAATTTTATGATCAATAGAGAAGTTGAATACTTTAATTTTTATTTGTTTATTGATTTATTCTTTCAAAGGTTTTCTATGTATTATAAATAAACGAGTACTTTTGTTGGTAAATGAATTTACTGGTAGTTGAAATTATTTTACYGTGATGTAGAGTGTTTGTGAAAGTTTATGCGTTGAGTTTTCTGGATGTATATAGGTTGGATACATAGATATTATAGGGGAGACTCTGCCAAAATTTTTGTAAACTTCTTGCTATTTAAAGTTCAAAAGATTATTGTTCCTAGTTTTCCCATCAACATGAGGGTCAATTGGTGACATTCTCGAGTTAGGATAGTTCCTAATCTGAGGGTATTACAGCTTTGGTATCAGAGCTTAGAGTTTTAAAAGTGATTCTATAAACTCTATAAGATGTAAAATATACATAATCTTTCGAAAGTTATATGGTTATCAGGTCATGCCATCGGCGTTTCTTCCTGGACCATCTAGTAAGGTCATTGTTTTCATTTCAATGATTGACTGATGTTTAATGTTTAATTGTTACAAGTACATGTTTTGTCTATGTTTAGAATTCTTCTCCATATGATTTTTCCTAGTCTAGTAATGTCCCGCACCACTGGTTCAAAGCTCAATTAGGGGCGGTTRAGGCCTAGAATGAAGGTTCAGGTTTCAAATGAAAACATAACCTTATTAGATAGTTATGAGCCATTAACTAAATTGATTGTACTATTAACAAAATTGACTGAACCATTGATAAAATTGATGAACCATATACTAAATACATATAATTAAATTATTTTGAATGTATATATAATATCAATTTGGACATTATAAGCATCATATAAATAGTGTACATCATCGACATTYTTGATTACCAATTATATATATGAGTAGGCGTATGAAAGTATATACAAAGTTCAATTTATAGAAATATACGATTATACATTATATAATCAAGGTCTAAATTTCCTGAACCATTCTCTAAGATGGCCCCTAGGTACTACTCGAGTTGTAAAATCTACCATTTTGACTCTATTTAATTAGTTTGACCAGTTTTATTAGGGTTGCTTCGGTATATTTGCATAACTTAGGAATTGGTATGAGATGTTTCTATTTTGGGAATTATTAGTTAAGTTATAGGGTTAGACTTAAATAGTAAGGTTAGCATTAAAGTTAGTTTTAGTGTAAGTTTGTGGTATGATAGGCTATAGCCTAATCTATCTTTATTATGTGGTTGTTCGTGCATGAATCTGGGGCATTAATAAGCCTATTTTGAGGTATTGTAACTAATTATGTAGGATAATTAGGCAGTAATGAGCCTAGGGCATTAACGGACCTATTTTGAGTTACTGTAATTACTGATGTTGGATAACTAGGCATTAATGAGCCTATTTTGAGTTATAGTAAATTACCAATGTAGGATAATTAGGCATTAGTAAGCCTATTTTGAGATATTAAATACAATGAGTTATGTTCTGGTTTTTAGAAGGGTTGAAATATTTGATTAATTGTTGTATTTGTACATTCTGATAGTCTATTGTGTTGGATCTTGGGGATTGGGAAACTTTGGAGGAACGTTCCTAAATTTCTATAATAGCCACATATATGTTATGTTCAAACCTTCCCTGATGGTTAAAAAAGCGAGAGTTTGATGTTAATTTAATTTTGAAGTAACACGTAATCACTTAAGCCTCACTTTGGTCTCCACATACATGTTTCTGTCTAGTTATACAGATTTTTTTTTTGATATTTCTCTTTCTTATTTATATATGATATATGATTTATTTATGCTATCCCTAAATTACTGATTTTCTGACATTGAAGTTATTGTTGATCTTGAAATCATTTTGATTGTTCTGTAAAAAAAAAATTTTAACCGTAATATGCTCATTCAAAGGGGAACCCGAATCTTTTTACTGAGCTTTGGAAGCTTGCTTCTTTCGCTAATGTTGATGCAAATAGAGGAACTCCTTATTAGGGCAGGCAGTGGTGATGAGTAGTGTCCCTACGCATTGCAGAAATCAATTTTTATAGTTTTTCTATTGTTTGTTCTTGTATATTAGACGTTTGCTATTTGTAATAAAAAATCTCTTCTTTCCCCCTCTGATGTGAAAGTTGATACACTTACGTTGTAAAATTAAGGCGCCTYGATGKTTAYACAGATTGTTTTGGTGGAAGATTATTCTCAATGTATGTAAGCTTTATGTTGGATTTTTTGTTTAATTATTTAAATTTGAAGTTACCATTTGTAAATTCTATTGGTGATCTAGAATTTTTTAGATTCTATGTACCGTAGGAGGCCTTGTAACCTTAAAGATAACCTTGGGGCACGATGTCTTGCAATCCAAGTTGGGGTTTGGTCAACTCGGATCTAGGGCGTTACATTTAGTAGTATCAGAGCATAGGTTACTAATCCTATCATAGACTATTTATATAATGAATTCTACCAAATTTTGATATCTTTGGTAAAGAAGATGAGCTTAGATGGGTCCTAGAAAAGTTGAGCGATAGGTCTTGCTAAGATATATAAATGGTATTAATTATTATATGTATTATAAATAATTATAAAATATTATTCATTATTTATTTAGTTGCTTGGTTATTCATATACTTAATTATTCATTTATTTGGAATTTAAAAAAATGACCACTTTACTAGTTTTACTTATTTAATTTCATTTGTGTTTTGTTTTAGACAACTCTAGAATATTAATCTTTTGTTATGTTTTACAATGATCTGGGATCTTGTTATTTCATTATGAATAAAATGGATCATTATTTTTGTGACTAAAATCATTGTCATGAGTTGAAAAATTWATGCATTTTATTATTTTTATGTTTGTCTACCTATTTATTTTTTCTTCCTCTACCAAAAAAAAAAAGGAAGAAATAATTTTATTTTATTGTGTATGTCTGCATCCTTTCGGATCTCTAAACAATTATATCGTTGAAGGCTTAAAGGATTTTGTACAAAATATATGTATATATATAAGTATTTCCTTCCTTGTCTCCTTTCCTCATCTTGTTATGAAAGTACTTAGTAACCTACATCCTTATAACTTATAAGCAACCCATTCACACGAGGACATAAACTAAAATGGACGAGTGATATAAAGGTTTGAGTTATTGAGRATTCCGTTTTACTAAATTTAAATTGATAGGTGATGTTGAGTATAGATAGCACTAATTTAATTAAGATTTACAGAAATGATAGATTATACATGAATATACCGACACTTTCACTATTTTTATTTACATTGTTGTTTTGTAATTTGGAGAGATAGTTCGCAGTAGCAGATGTGATGAAATGTCTCGAAGGCCCGAGGAAAATTAGATCGATGCTGAGAGCAGTTTGAAAGCATCCTTGAGTAAGTTCACGAGACGTCCAAGGACAAACGCTATAGGACGGGCATCAAATCCATCCCACGCACCTGAGGTTCCTGCCTCTGCTTCTATAGGTTACAAGAAATGGTTGCAGCAATGACGATGATGGCTCAGGTAATGCAACAACAATAGAAGATGCAACTGGATCAATGAAGAGCTCTAGAAAAAAAAATACCTGAAGTCTAGATAACATTTGGTAGTGCACCAAATCTATAKGATACTGAGAAATGGTTAAAAGAAATTGAGCAAAATTTTGAAATTATGGAGGCTCCAACCAATATGAGTGTACAACTAGTCAATCTTTTTATGGTGGAAAGAATTGAGAAGTGGTGGGAAAGTGCTACCATAGCACATAGTCAATAAGGACAACCCATTGCATGGGAGGTTTTTAGAAAACCTTCTTCAGTCACTACTTCCCAGATTCCATAGTTTTGTGCATATAGAGAGACTTTTTCAACCTGTTATAGACAGAAAATATGTCCGTAGTGAAGTATGCCAACAAATTTAATGAGTTGGGCCAATATGTAAAGGAATTATGGATCACCCAAGGTTGAAACAAATGTGATTTGAAGACTGAGTTCTAAGCCGCATAAGAGGTAGACTATCATCTATGCGTTCTCACGACTATGAAGAAGCTTACCAAAGGAATTTAGATATTGAAGTGGAGTTCAAAGGGTAGATGCTAAGGGGAAAGGAAGAGATCCAAAACTACAGTTGGCCAAGGTCAGGATTCCAGACATTTGCAGAGGGGCAAAGGCCAATAAAAATGCTAAAGCAAAGTTAAAATGAAACCAAATTAGTAGAGACCCTACAGGTTAAGAAATGCAAGACTTGTCATAGGATCTATAATGGAGAGTTTCACTGAAGAACGGGAGCTTGTTTTAGATGTGGGAAAATAGGGCACAAGATGGATGAYTGCCTAGAAATAAGAGCTCAAAAAGGAAAAAAGTTGAAGCGACTAACGAGATGAAGGGGTAACCTAATGCTCGGGTGTGTGCTCTTATCTGAAGATGTTGTGACAAGTAATCTTCTTGATAATGTGCTACCAACTTTTGTGTTGTTCGATAGTGGTGCTTCACATTCCTAGGATATTTCAATCCGAACCTTACTTTAGGAGAACCATGTAAGGTTTCTACACTCAATAGGAAGCTTAGCCCTCAATATATAGGCCCTCATGAAACTTTGGAAAAGATCGATGAACTCGTCTACAAACTAGCCCTTCTGCCAACTCTATCCGAGTTCAAAATATTTTCATGTTTAACATCTCAGAAAGTATACAAACCCCAGGCACTTTTTTTTAGAATGAACCAATAGTAATACAAGAAGACCTAGTTTGTAAAGAATCTCCTTAGTGCATTATTGACCTGAAGGATCAGGTGTTGAGGGGAAGAATAATACCTAATACCCTATGTGAAAGTTCAATGGTCCAATCATACGACAGGGAGGCAACTTTAGAACTTCAGGAGGGAATGAAAATCAGGTATCCTTAATCTGTTTCAAGAGCAAGGTATTACAAGTTTCGAGGACGGAACTTTTTTCAAGAGGGTAGAATGTAAAATCTTACCATTTTGACTTTTTTATTTAATTAGTTTGACAAGTTTTATTAGGTTTGCTTTGGTATATTTGCATAACTTAGGGACTGGTATGAGATGTTTCTATTTTGGGGGCTACTAAATAATTAGTTAAGTTATAGGTTAGACTTAAATAGTAAGGTTAGCATTAAAGTTAGTTTTAACGTAAGTTTCTAGCGATGCTCTTCAAAACAGAGGTTAGAGACACAGAGACTTCACCAAGGGAGAAACCAGAAAGAGATCGTGGGAGGGATTAGACTAATTTCTTAGATGTATTACCTCATCCCAAGGGTTAGGTCCACTTTTTACAGTTCAGTGGAATGTTTATGTTTAAAACCTCGATTCAAGTAGTCATTTATTTGGGACCTCCCAGGGAGCAAGAACAACCATTCTAACTCTTCTTGGAGGATTTCATCCACAAATGTAAAGTTTATGGCTGACCGATATTGCTCATCATCATTTAGCTATTGAACTTATTTTTCTCATTGATGGTCATATGTATAGAACAAATTTCGAGATTGTGCACATTATGAAATATCTTTTCGATGCACATGTTCCTATGGGGGTGCAATTGAGACTTGGGCAAGTTTGCTCTTAGTAACAACATTTGTTGTCATCATAAGATAAGCAGATTTGGTTGACTCCTCCAATTTTCGATTTATCTAAGTATGATAATTCTGACAAAGCGTAGGTTTACATATTTTTATATGATAAAAGATGGATGAACATATAACTTGGTGGTATGATGTTAATGGTAGCTTATAGCCTAATCTATCTATGTTATGTGGTTGTTCGTATATGAGTTTGGGCATTAATGAGCCTATTCTGAGTTACTATAATTACTGATGTAAGATAATTAGGCATTAATGAGCCTATTCTGAGTTATAGTAACTTATTGATTTAGGATAATTAGGCATTGGTAAGCCTATTTTGAGATATTGAATACAATGAAGTATGTTCTGGTCTTTGAAACGATTGAAATATTTGATTAATTATTTTGTCTGTACATTCTGATAGTGTCTAGTGTTGGCTCTTGGGGATTGGGGAACTTTGTAGGAACGTTTTCTAAATTTCTYTAATGACTTTATGGCTTATGGGAAGCCTCAGAGATTCTGTTCTAGCCCTATAATCTAGCAGGTAGAATAGCCAGATATATGTTTTGTCCAGCCCTTCCTTGATGGGTTTAATAGCTAGATGTTGACGTCGACTTAATCCGAAGTAACCTATAATCGCTTGAGCCTCACTTTGGTCTCCTCTTATATGT
>MEJB01000028.1:2368055-2392433 GCA_001752375.1 Rhazya stricta | reverse complement strand
CCTTCAGAATCACCTGCTACCTGATCCTGAGAAAACATTTTAATAAAAAGGTGAGCTAGGCTCATTGATATCCATGAGCATTTGCATGTGTAATTTAAGAAAAGAATTTCATGAATGAGATAACATCAATTCGAAATATGCAGTGCAATAATATGCAAGGTAATGAGAAAATGTGTAATGTGCAACAAATTGTTTAAGGAACAAAGTTTTAAAATAATAATATCTCATGACAAAGGTTATGAATATATTAAACCAGAATAGGTACAATACAGACCATAATTGTAGGAGATAAARAAAGCCGGGACAATTACTGGCCTTGTAACCCCATGATACACATGTGATTTTGACGGTTACCCATGAATAGATCTTTACCATTACCTTTATCGCCTAGCACTTCAATTGGAGTTGGCCATCCTCGGCTTAACGTCCTAACCAAGAGTACGACCGTTCACGTACACTGTGGGTACCTAATGGTGCAAGCATTTGTCCGACACGTTCCTGGCTCACCATAGATATGATTAATCAGTTCTTTGGCCATTGGCAAATCTCGAGCACCTTCATCCGCATGACTTACGAGGTCCTCACATTGGGGACTAGCCAAATGCAATACTTTGCCCGCCGGGCTAGTACTTGGAATTGCCAACAGAGTACACCATCACTATACTCACAATCCATACAAGTGACAATAACGATGATAAAAGCAGTAGAGTTTCATGGATCATAAAATAACTATGTACACTACTGGAAATAGTAAAGTGTCATCCTCATGGATTAGTAATTATAAAATCATYACTGTTAATGGCTTTAACAYAATGTGTAAAYTTCATGCTCTTTGCAAAACTAAGAATGTTTCCAAAGAAGGGGCAATGCATATAGTATAAAACTTTTGAACGATCCCAAAGTGAATATAAAATTTGTAGTGATAATATCGAAAAGGATTTGTAGGGAACTCACCTGAAACGGCTTTAATTGAACTTGAGCTTCTAAGTGATCTTGAATTTTTGCGGCCTATAGAAATATCATAAGGATAAACTTAGTCTAGTTCCTGTGCTAACTCTTTATAACTATAGGGTACAATAAAAAAACCTCTATTGATATACGAGATTGCTAGCCCAAGAGAATACAGCCATAGGGTTGCAGGATTAAATAATTGCTCAAGTTGACCTCAAGAACAATTGTTTAGGTCAGAGTAAGATAAATCCAAATAAGAATCTCTAAGAACAAAGGTAGCGTGTAACAAGGGTCATTGGCCAACACACAAAAGGAGTTAAGGATCACATACTCAAGTAAAGAAGCCATATGCACCTAAGCCATAGAATGGAGTAAGGGTTAATCAAGAGGTTTTAAGAGGAATTCGGGTCTAGGCTGCTAAGGCTCAACAAAATGAGAATATCTCCATTTCTAGGTGGTTTTATCCCATGAAACTTATTGCCTAATATTTCTAAGACTCAAGGATATGTAAGCATATGAGAATTCATGCTTTTTAGTTTTCCATCAAATGCAGAAATTTGCACAATGTAGAGCTACAATCAGAAATCATACAAAACTAGSATGATTTAGTAAAATGGCTATAACTTAGGTTCTAGGAGGAGTCTGCCCAAGAAATTTATTGAAAAACACTCTAAAGACACAAAAGAATCTAACTAATATGAGAAACCTCCTATTTTGAAGCACAGAAAAATTGCAGATTTACCAAAATGGTGAGGTAACGCTGTGTTGAGCTTAAGCTGGAATTGTTTGGTAGTCTGTTTGTATCTTACCCTCCTGAATATGTCTGCCTCAAGGATCAAAGATTTATCTGGACCAATGATGAAATACCTTTTTCAACATATAAATATATAATGAAGTAGGAAAACTTGAACTTCTTTACGATGTGTTTGCCTCAAATGTCAGATTTTTATTTGCACAAATAAGAAAATACCTTCTTCAATATATATGAAGAAAGGAAGCTTGAATCTTCTTTTATAATGTATTTACCTCAAGAGTCGAATCGTTATCTGCACCAATGAAAAAATACGTTTTTCAATATATATGCAGAAGTGAAGCTTGAATCTCATTCGAAGAACAATCCAATGATTCACTGCAAAAGTAGAAACTTCAAGTATATTTGCTAGAGTGAGTTCTTGATATTTAGTTCTTCGAAGTATCTCTAACGTCTTCTTGAGAGCTTTCTTCTGTATTAGGAGCTTCGGAATGTATGATTATTTCTTGAGGGGTCACCCTATTTATAGATAAAGAATTCGTATTCCTTTGAATAACTCCCTCTAGTTTGAATGAGTTTCTTATTGCCTAAGCAATCCATTTGGACCTTTTATATTGGATCGACCCACCTACTTATTTGGGCCGCTTTAATGAATACAATCTGCCTTGAAATAAATTTAATTTATCTGGATTTAATAGAATGTGACCTATTCTCATATTATTTTGGACTGAATTTAATAAATGGCCCAACTTCAATTGATCCAAATAATTGGATTTTCTTTACAGATAAAATAAAAAAATCAAAACTAAYATTATATAATAATATTGATTAAATTAATTAATTTTTAATATCTACACGGTCAATTTCGGAATTCTAATTATTTCATCTCCTTGAAATATTCCAAATAAAGAAAACACATCTTCAAATTTTCTATTAAATGCTTGTAACTAAGTTGTCTGTTATGTTGCATTAGATTATGTTTTATTACGATGTTCAGAGCAYCTTATAATCATTGTTAAATWTTATATTTATGCCAACACATCATGAAAATATCGTCTAAATTCTATTTATAACATTATTTATGCAAATATGAAATAAATTTTGCATTAAGTAGCATTAATGCGATTTATTTACAAATATGATTTGCAAATGTTATCTAAAGTGTACATATAACAATATTTGTAGTAAACGTCACCCTAGATAATTCAAAATCCTTTTTGGTGACTTTTACTTAAAACGTGCTAATATATGTGTCGTTATAAACCTTTTTTTGATTTAGTACAGAGTTTTCCTTACATAAGTTTGAGGAAAAGGAAAAAAGATAATTAGAAAAGCATGAGAGCCTCAACATTTGTCAATTGTTATCATCCATTGTCTAATTTTTTATTTTTTTTTTCATGTCGAATCTAATTTCTTAGTAAATTTTTTAAAGTCTTGATTTGGCATGTATTATATCTATATTTTTTCTCCAAGAAAATGAATTTTAATTATTAAGAAAATTTCACTATCTAATTAATACTCCTTACCTGCCATTATAATGTGGCCCTATTTGACACATTATGATATTAAATATCTAATATATAGTATGATAACACTATAATATAGTATATTGAAAATGTTTAGAGCATATAGACCAATCCATACTCTATGTGAAATTCAGATATATAAAAATTATATATGCTAGGGTTAAATAGTTCTGTTTACCTCCATTACAATAAACAAAAGAAAGGGATTACGTTTAAGGAATGTTCACATATTTTTTGATACCCAAAATGGGAAATAGGGAGTAGGGCTGTCAATAGGGCGTATACTCTTTCTTCCTTATTTTTCTAGACTTTTTTAATGCACATTTTCTGGGAAATGTTCTTATGTATTAATATATATTCCAAATATTTGTATTCTTTGTTTRATATAACTGTTTATATAGATTTGATCAATTGATTGGTGTTATCTGTAAACATCCAAATGAAAATTATCAAAATCATTTCTTTGAAAAAATAATCTTAATAATTTCTGGCATAGAGTAAAAGTTTAAACTTAAAAGCATAAATGTAGTGAAGATAAATATGAGAAAAGGTTCCAAAATATTATAATGCCAAAGTGTTTAAATGCCAACTTGAACTCCAGACAAGAACAAACATCAACAACAACAATAGAAAGTTGCAAGAAAATGACATTAATGTTTGTCATAAACACAACAGAGGTAGACATCTTCTAGGGGAAATTTTTGACTCTTCTACTGTTGGTGTTGCCAATCCATCGACTCGTAGCTTTGAGTACTACCCAGACCTGTTCATGAGTTCAATTGAACTAAAAGAAATTAATTTTGAAGTTGATGAACAATTAATAATTCATTAAATAAACAAGTTTGAGTATTGCTAACCCGAAGTTTGGATATCGTTTGAACATCCTCAAGTAAAGATCAACTGGTAAACCATACTCAGCATAAAGTGGATCATAAAGTCCGTCGAAGACCGGCCTATACATGAAAATTAGTATTAACACRGAATATATAGACCTTGAAGCCTTATGATGAACCTCAAGAGCCTAAATTGGAGATAAAACGAGGACTAAATACATAATGTCTTCTTCATACCCTTCAGGCCTTCTGTGAGTGCTACGTTGAGAAGAAGTCGCTAAAGCACAATAACTTGAATCATCTTGCCTCATGAGTTCTCTCTGAATGCAATGGTGTAATTTTTTACAGTGATATATTGGAATAATTCATCGAAATATCCTTTTATTACTAGGAAGATATATATGTACCGTAGCACGACTAGATGAAGCTCCTGTAAATTGAATGGTTCCATTAGAATTGCCCACCTACATATCGGATTCGACATTAAATTGAGGAAGTCAGCCTAAATTGCATGTTTCTCCATAAAGATGATAATTCATTTACGTAAATTACTATYCCATGAATACTCCGCTTGATGAGCTTCCCGGCGAGGAACTACGAGCTGCATTGGAAGCCATGGCAATGTATCCCTATAGTAAAGAATGACATGTAATAATAATTTTAGAATGAGTAGTGCTAATGGAGAAGTACTGCTAGTACCTAACACTGTGGTAAAGAGAGAATTCTTACTTGATTAATTGGGGAAGACATTTCTGGGCCAAATGTGGCATTAGTAGCACTGTGGAGATGATATCGTTAGTTACATGTCAATAGAAAACTTACACATGTAAACGGGAAAAAAACATATTAGCTCCTATCATACAAGAACACACATACAACCATTGAGTGAGACTGGAAGATTTAGCAAGTACCTAACAGGCCGAGCTGGTTGAAACATCACAGGCATGGAACTTTCGGGCATGGAGGGGTTGATATTCATCAACTGATTATCAGAGCTGGTTCCGGGGGCCTGAAATGAGAAGTAGAATAAAATAGATGCAATGCAATAAGGTTGATTATCCAATGAACAAATTACTCAACCATAACCAAAAAAGAAGTATCTCGCAGTACCTGATATGAGCATTGGAAGCATTTGGCCCAAAGGAATTGTATGCTTGAGGATTGTTGAACATGGCTGCAGGTGGAGCTGAATATTGTCCAAAGAGATTGTCAGGAGCACTTCCTTGCCAATCTTGTGAAGGGGAAGCAAACATGCTGCTATTTGAAAGTGACATTGAAAAGGCATGTAGGGTTTTAAGTAGCATGAATCAACTAAACAACAATTGTTGTATAATTAAAACATGAGGTAATAACTTCTGTAACCATTTTATGGATTGTAGTTTCTTCATTGTCTATAATATATARGCTAACTTTTCAYTATTATGTAATAATCAATATAATTAACTTCTCGTACAACGATTATCTCTGATGATGAAAGCAAATAAAAGAGTTTAAAAATTAACCTAGTGCCCAAGAGAGAGTATTTGCTCGTTAAAGCCACCTCCCTGTTTGGTTTAGGGATTCCAGCGAGGAAAAGGAAAAGGAAAAAGAAAACATAGATCCATAGGAAATTCGAGGAAAAGGAAAAGGAAAAAGAAAACATAAATCCATAGGAAATTTAAAATCTTCATGTTGTTTGGTTAAATATGAAAAATACTAAAGAAAAGAAAAATGATTTCTAAGAAAGVAATTTTCTTGTTTAGTTTGTGAATTTCAGGAAGGAAATGTAAAAGGAAAACAACAAAAATGATCAAAACTAGTTAAAAATAATTTATTCCACTAAAATATATATAGAGTCAAACTTTCCTCAATTTGAATTGAACTTTTCATTAGTAATTTCCTTACTTTCTTTTCCTTAGTTGTTCCTCCAAACCAATCATGAGAAAATGTTTTCCTGGGCAAAACATTCTTCTTTTTCTATAGCAAAATCCTTAAACTAAACAGGCCCTAATGAAAGAGTTGAAGGAAAGTACAGAAGTACATATGAATAAAGGTCGGGTAAAACTAGGGAGAAAAATAAGTTTACAAATTAAATATATTTTGTGCACTCAGGACTAGTACTCCGTTTCTTTTCTATACATGAATTATGCTTAGATATGGGATTCACTAACTCGACAAAAAGAGGAAGTAAACCAAGAGGACACAAGAACAAATACCTTGGTCGTTACATGATCACATTACTCTGAGCTAAGACATAGTTTGAATTGATGGATTGTGACTGCCTTGAGTTATTGATCACATTTGCAGTTGCCTTGAGTTGTTCAAAAGAAATCTATTAATTTTTCGTTTCCTCTTTTAATTTGCATATAGTACAAGCAAAGGATTAGATTCGTATGCATACTTACATCGAAGAAGGGTGCATAATGGATCTGCGGGTTGTCCACCGGAGACTGGAAATCTCCAGTTCGTCGCATGCTGTCCATCTAATGAGTCACATAAGAATATTAGATTCGGCCATAAGCCCTGATGATATAAACTACGCAAATATATATTGTTTACTGATAAAGGAACGCATCTGCTTGGAAGCCAGGATTATTYGATGATTTGGTCATTCAAGGTGGTCATATCGTCTACAGACATATTAACGTTTCTCAAAGAAAGTGAAACGTACGAGGTTTAGAGGCAGATTTGGAGCAGCATTTACGGGCAAATCAGGAGCGTTCCCATGATCAAATTGTGGTTGCCAAACCTAGATGAAACAGTAAAATTATACAGAGATTCTTTGGTGAATAAAAAATGGGAGTATGAAATGTACTGCATTCTCTGGTGAGTTTTCATCAACTACCGTTGGCAAGTCATTAGGATCATTTTCTGCTCCTATGATTCCATGCCGACCAAAGTCCATCGGCCGTTGATGGTTCTCCATAGTCCTTCAATTATTAAAAGAAAAGAAAAAATATCAGTTCAAACAACTAAATTAACTAGATTGGTAAAGTAATTCTTTTTATTGACGAGGGTAAGGAGATGAACCTAAGGAAGAAAAGAAATAAAAAGAAAGAAATTTGAACAAGTCTCGAATGCATCTTCCAGAAGACGAAACGGAGAATGAAATCAGTTCCTCGCAAAATCCCTTTATTTGTACACTGTTCTCATCTGGGAATCCACATTTAATCAAAAGAGAGAAGATGGATTTTTTTTTTTTTTTTAAAAGACATCTTGCTATGGACCACCACTCRGGCATTACAGATTGGTGGTTTCCAATACCTTAAGAATACAAAACCTTAAGGAAAATACATTCAAACATATGGAAAGACAAAATTGTTTTAGATTATTGTCCTTATCATATTAATATCACACCACTAATGTTTTCTTAAAGTGAAGGGATTTTAGCCCCATAGAGATTGTACACATTAAAAAATTAATTAATTTAATTAAAATTATTACATCATTTTTATTTTAATTATTTAATTAAGTCTTTAAAAAATTCGATTATTTTGGATCAATTGAAGTTGAACCATTAAATTGCATGAAGTCAACCCAATATATCATGAAGATGAACCAAATTATATAACCCTAAATCAATTAAATTTATCACTTATTGGATTGTATTTATTAAAATGATCCACATAAATAAATAGTTAGGTCGATCCGATATATGACATCCAATAAGATGGATTGCTTAGGCAATGAGAGACTCATTCAAGTTAGAGGCAATTATTTAAAGGACTCTTTGCCTATAAATAGGGCAACCCCACAAGACATCATGATATAGACAAAAGCTTTCAAGAAGACATTAGAGATACTTCGGAGAATTGATATCAAGAACTCCTTTTAGCAAATATAATCAAATCTTCGACTTCTACGTTGGATTGTTCATCGAAGAAAATTTAAGTTTTCCTTCTTCATATATATCAAAGAAGGTTTTTTTATTGTTACAGATAAAGATTCGATCTTCAAGACACACATATTTAGGAGAAGGATCAAAAAACATATTCTTTTGATTTATAATTTTCAATGATTGTAACTAACTCGCTTAAATATCAACAAATTATACATTTGTCTCAACTTTTCTTGTTCTTTAATTTAGACTTGAAATTTGTTTGTATACAAATTTCTGGCAGACCTAGTAAGACCATCTCTGCTTCCCATCTCAAGAGAAGTTTCACTCATGACGTAAGGTTCAATAGTTGCTACTAAAGGTTCTTACTATGAGCGACCTTTGATAATAAGTAAGGCAAGGACTCTTTCAGCTATTGCTTCCAAGAAGACTGCAAAATCTGCTCCAACTGATGCTACAACCCTAGAGCAATGTCCGTGATGATGGCTGACATCACCTCTATTGAAAAAAACTTTCCAACTTGACAAAATTGGTGGAAGGTTAGTAAAGCGTGTAGAGGATCAAGATCTACAACTTTTCAAGTTAGCAGGAAACAATTATCAGGAGTTGCCAAGCTCCTGAAAAACAATCCATAATTCACGATAAGGGAGCATCGTCAAAGCAAGTCAATGCAGTGAAGTCAAAAGTTATGGATATATACATCCAGGTAACTTCTGATGGTTTGATTCATTCCGATCAACTCAAGGAATTCATCATGGGGACCAACAAGGGCAAGGTCGATCAAGATGCTAAGTCTTCTCAAACCTATATAAAGCCTTATGCCTCAAGAGTCGATAGCAGGAAGATGACCAGATATCAGCTACCAAAATTCCAATAGTTCGATTGAAAGAAACATCCGAAGCAACATGTAGCCCATTTTCTGGAGACTTAACAATGCTGGTAGAGATGGAGACTTGCTTGTCAAACAATTTATCCAATTCTTGAAAGGAAATTCTTTTGATTGTTTCACAYACTTGGAACCTYACTCCATCAATAGTTGGGAGCAACTTGAGCAAGAATTCTTGAACCGCTTCTACACTATATGCAAAACTGTGAGTATGGTGGAAAGATGAGCTTGTTGTCAACTATATCAATATGTAAAGGAATCTAAATTTGAATTGCAAAGATAGATTAAGTGAAAGTTCAACCATAGAAATACGCATACAAGGCATGCGTTGGAGCCTCCAATATATATTGAAGAGAATACTCCTAAGACGTTTTGAAGAATTGACTACACGTGTTCATGATATGGAGTTGAGAATTTATGTGAATGGAGGTAAAACACATATTCATGGGTCAAATAAAGCAAAAGAAAAGAAAGAAAATACAAGAAAAGGGGTAAAGCTTTCTCKAAAAATGAAACTAAGGAGTCAATGGTAACTAGCAAAAATGCCATTTCTCCATACATGAAGGCATTGTTTTGGGATGTAGAATTAAAAAGAAGGAATAGAAGTAGACAAAGCAAAAATTGGAGTCATTTGAAAAACTACCACCACCTTCAACAGTGAGAGGAACCAGAAGTTTTCTAGACATGCGGGACTCTGGTGGAGGTTTTTGAAAGATTTCTAAAAAATAGGAAAGCCCTTGTGTGCCTTGCTACAGCAACATACTCCATTCAACTTTGATGAATGCAACAACAAAGCATTCCAACAGCTTAAGCAAGCACTTATTTGTGCTTTGATTATCATAGCATCCGACTAGTCCTTACGTTTCAAGCTCATGTTTGATGCTAGTAATTATGTAGTAGGTGTTATTCTAGGTCAAAGATATGGGAAGTTGTTTCACCCAATCTACTATGCAAGGAAAACTCTTAATGAGACACCATAGAATTATATCGCCACTGKAAAGGAGCTGCTTGCTGTAGTATTTGCCTTCGAGAAATTTRGGGCCTATCTCGTAGGAACAAAAGTCACAGTGTTTACTGACCCATTCAATAATTAAGTATTTGATTTCAAAGAAAGATGCTAAGTCATGACTAATTCGATGGATACTTTTGCTGCAACAATTTGACTTAGAGATTGAAGACAAGAAAGGCACAAAAAATCAATTTGCATACCTCTTGTCCAGATTGGAAAAGGAAGAAAAGAACTCTTAGGTACAAATTGATGAAGCATTTCTTAATGAATAAATTCTAACTGTTACAATATTGCAGTACCATGATACTCTGATATGGTCAACACTTAGTAAGTGGATTAAAACCTACTAAACTTTCCAAAGAGCAATTGAAGAAGTTTATTCATGATTCCAAGTTTTATTATTGGGATGAGTATGCTTGTACAAGCTTTATGCTGATCAAATCCTAAGAAGATGTATTGCTAATGAAGAAGTTCAGAGTATGCTACAACATTGTCACACAACACCTTATGGAGGACATTTTGGAGGTACTCGTATAGCATCCAAGGTATTACAAGCTAATTATTATTACCCAACATTATTTAAGTATACTTATGAGTTTGTTAAGATATGTGATAGATGCCAACAGATGGAGAACATTCTTTAAAGACARGAGATGCCCTTGAATAATATCTTGGAAGTTGAGCTCTTTAATGTATAGGGTATTGATTTCACGGGTTCATTCTCATAATCTTTTGGGAATATTTATATTGTGGTAGCAATGGATTGAAGCTGTAGCATTGCCAACCAATAATGACAAAGCTATGGTCAAATTCCTCTAGAAAAATGTCTTCACCAGATTTTGTACACCCATGGCACTAATTAGTGATGAAGGATCAAACTTCTGCTATAGAATGATTTATCTAATATGCAATTAGACATAAGATTACTGCAACATATCATCCTAAGACTAGTGGCCGGACATAAATTTCTAATAGGGAAATCAAAAGAATTTTGGAGAAAATGGTTAGCCCTAATAGAAAAGATTGTTCATTGAGATTGGATGAAGAATTGTGGGAATACAAAATAACATTCAACATCCATTTGTGCATATTGTCATTCAAGTTGAATTACAGAAAAGTTTGTCATTTACCCTTTGAGTTGGAGCACAAAGCAAGRTGGGCCATTAAAATTTTGAACTTGGACATGACTGTGCAGAGAATACTGCAACATAACGAACTCAATGAGTTTATAAATCCTACTTTTAGAAACGCTAGGATGTATAAGGAAAAGATCAAAAAGTGGCATGGTCATAGAATCTTGAAGAGGGAATTTGAACAAGGCCACCTAATGTTGCTATTCAATTCAAGACTTAAGCTATTCCCCGAAAAACTCAAGTCTAGGTGGTCCGACCCCTTTTGAAATCATCAAAATTCACCCTTATGGAGCGGTGGAATTGAAGGATGAAAAACCTGGTAGCACTTCTCAAGTGAACAGGCAAAGATTGAAGCATTATCAAACCACTGAGCAAAAAGGAGGTAAATCCTCCATCCATATCGTTGCATCAAGATTGAGGATTGCTTTTGCAAAGTCAGGCTGTTGACTATAAACTGGGTGCCATAGGGAGGCAGCCCTCGTAACAACTTTTTTGTTTTTAATTTATTTCTTTTAGCTTTAATGATTTGAATTTATTATCATTTTCAACTTTGATTTAAGAAGAGAAGAGCAAAAAGGAAGGAAAAAAAAAAAAGTCAAGTATAGTCCTCGATTTTCATATTTGATTGATTTTTTCCTCTTCTACTTGATCCCAATTACTATTCCCCTTTCTCTATTAACTAGGTTAGGTTARCACACAAGATGCGGTAGTTGGTGCACGTGAACTTAGCTAAAAGATTATTGAAATAATATAAGAAAAGTTTACATATAAAGTAAATTAATGTTGCAATTAAACAATGTAATAGAACTACTATCATTTACACAAAAGTAGATTTTTTTGTAATCTTGTGTCGAATTTATAATATAGAAGATTGTAAGGTACATATTGATAAATAAATACTTAATGAAAATACTGTCTAACCCAATGGCGGAATAAAATAGAACACAACCTACACTAAAAAGATGTCCTTCGTTTGTTTGACCTCCATGAAGAAGTTGTTTTGGTGCTTGCTATCCCGAACATCCAGAACCTGTAGGAAATRATATAATATATATTGAAACTAAAAAAGATGACTTTCAAGACATCCTGGCTCCCAGAGAATCAATTAACAATAGCAAACCTCACAGAAATCATTTAGCTAGAGATAAGAAACTAAAAGTAGCCAAACATTAGTGGAGTGAATTTTTGAATTCCCTTGGCAACCAAAATCAAGTCTCTAGAGSGAGATATGATGGATAATTTTACATAGATATAATATTTAGGATTCCACCCATAGGAGTAATTGAAGGATAAAAAGCAAGAGAATACTGACTATCTCCAAGTTTCTCAACCTATCAAGTAGCAAAAGATGTTTAGCTTGAAGAGCCTTGGGTTGATTTTGCGCAACTCAGATATTGTTATTGTCTATTTATCAAAAGGATCAACACAACTTTGTAATCTTCCAAACTTTTCCTTTTCATCTTTATTCAACTATAACTAGAATGTGATACATTGGTTTTATATATAGATTATATGGTGTTTTCAGAGTTTAATTCAATAGAATTCTAGGTGTAATTGTGGTTTATTGAGTAAATATTCATTATGCATCAATTTGATTTTGCAAGAAAGTGTTTGTGAAAAACAGATATGAAAATGGAAATAGAACTCCACAAAGCCTACATAAATACATAAAAGATGAAAAGATCTTCAAAATGCACCTGATTTTACCCAATTCGGACATTGTTTGTCCCTCCAAATAGTGAAGAAAAGTTTCTCTCTTTTGCCTGAAGCAAGCTAGCACTGGTTAGGCCTTGAACCGACATCGGTTGCATTTATCCTCTTGATCGGGTTTTTCATAAGCTAACTGGTGCTGGTTGGGCCTCAAACCGACACCGATTCATGTAGTAATTAGCTTAAATTTTTGTATTTTTTTTGGTATCTCAAATAGTTTATGGTTTATAGTTGGTTTTGAATTGATAGGAAGTGTTTTAGGAGTATATAAATCCATTTTTAATTCCCCAGACCTTTGTACTTCATCGTTGGATATAAAGAACACATTGAGGAGCTTTTAATATAAGAGAATTGGGTGAAGACAAAGGTGATCAGATTGAAAACAAAGGGATTACGCTTTAGCTTTTAGTGATTTTTTCTTTCATCTTTTCTTATAAACCCTTGAGCTATAATTTGATCATGTTAAACTAAGTTTTTATTATAAGACCATGATATAATCTACTCCTATTTATATGTTATTTGAGAAGTCTTATCCATGATTGATGTATTGAATTCCTTTTAAGTTTTGTTACCATTCTTATTGTTCAATTTAATGATTGGCCATCTTTGATTTAACATTGTCTAGGYTGTTCAGAGATAACACCTCGATGATTAGGTCGAGTAACATAACAAAATATTGTGTYTAAAATATAGATATATTCACATATTTTGTGCAATAGTAAAGAACCATATACTAATTGTGTTTTTCTAGGTTAAATTGAGCATAGAGGGTGATGATCCCTCCATCCCCTAGGTAGGGTCGAACGAGTCATCATCTGCCTCTCGGAGTTGGTACAAGCATGTAAATCATCAAATAAAGCCATCTAGACTTATCAACTAATGTGATATTTACAAATCGAAGCATCTCAAAGCTTATACAAAGGAAAACATAGATATAAGTCTAGATAAATTCAACTTTCTAAGACTCCAGATTCCTCAAGCAGCTAATGATTATATATCCGTCACTAAAATATGAGAAACTTATGGGCCTTCTTAGTGAGRCTCGTATGGGTGCAYAGTGAGTTTGAACATCAAGAGCATATTTTTTTTCTAGTGAGTAAGATAAGACACATAAAGAGTTTAAATAAAAGCCCTGTTTTTGTAAAACGATCACTTTTGTAAAATATTTTAGAATTGTAAACCATGTCAAGTCAAGGGTGAATCGGGAATACTATGTTTGAAAACTCATCAGTTTCTAATAATAGCATCCCAGATCTCATGCTTTTACTGTAGAGATAACGTCCTACAAGTCTAGCAATATCCGCCGTTTTTTGGTATTTACATGCACAATTTTTAACCTTATCACCTTGTAATGATCAATGGTAAACTACTAGCCTGGGTACGAAGGACCACCTGGCCTTGGGTTAAACCTCCTAAACCAAYAGTATGGATATCCTCAATAGACCTGGATGCCTAATGACGCAAGTGTCTACCCAACGCATTCCCAGTTCGTCACCGATAGCCCAGTCTTTTGCCAAAGGTTGGTTCACTTTGATATTATTGTCCTGACTAGTTTAAGAGGTATTTGTATTGGGGACCAGCCAAGTACAGTACTTTGTTCGTCGAAATATTTATTCAGAGATTGCCAATTGAGTACTCAATTTCAATATATATCACAATTAGTGATTTTCAATCTGTCAATTCAATCAATCAATTCAGTAGTGATCTCAAAAGGGGGCACATTTTCAGTATCAAGTGTTGTAAACTTTGAAGGCAGTAAAACAATTTTTTATTCTAGATGAGTCAAGTGCCATGGTTCTATCAAATTACTCGTTCTCTGTTTTTCATGCTTTTTTAAAAAATAGATGCAAGTAAAATGGTCTTTCCTTGAAAACAGGAAATCATTTATCATTTCTCAAATACTAGCTATATATTTTCTCTAAGGCATTTGAAGGTGTTTTGTAAACACATTTATGCAAGAAAATGGTTGTCATGGGATTCACCTGAGTACAAGCTTCCTAGATATTTCTTGAAACCTAAAATTGAGCCGAATAGTATCATCATGTAAGTAATTTATCCAAATTGAACTTCTTACCATATTTAAAGTACAGTTCAAACAATGAAATCTGCTACATTATCCTTCAACGTGACACAAGAAATTTGATTCAGATCTAAAGTTCGGATAACCTACTAAGTGGAAGCTAGTTATCTTAAAGGAGGAATTCTAAGAGATATGATATTTTCTGGAAGGATTGAAAAGATTCAGAGAGTCATAATTAGATGTCCTACTAGGTTAAGTCCCTTCAGGTTTCATATTTGAATTGTAGATTGTGAATTTACGCGAGATCTGTAGGAAGAATGATCCTAAAATGGGAATGTTTCTAAACTAAGATCATCTAATTCAGAGTTAAAATTGGTTGCCCAACACTTAAAATCAGTAAAGGGTTTAAGCTATTGATCGTAAGGATAGTGCTGAAGGTTTGACTTATAAATCGAGTTTCCAAAAGAGATGGTCTAAAATTGGATCTAATTAGAAACCTAAGGAACAAGTCTTTCAAATTAGAGTAATTTGGTTTAAATCTAAATTTAGAAAATCTAAGTCATGATTTAAATGAGGTTCCTAGTATTACTTATGTACCGTGATTATATATAACACAAATCTAAGGTTTTACTTCTAGTAAATAAAATTCAAAATTCCTAAAGTTATATGTATCAAGACATTCATCTAATTACTAAAATTATCTAAAATTATTAAATATGAGGTAACTAGGTAAGGTTAAGAATGGTTTGGGTAGAATGACACACTTCTAATATTTTATTCATATTTTCAGTTCTAGTTATCAAAATTAGATAAGGTCAGTCACAAAATTCTCCTAAGATCCATAGATTTCTAACCCTACTTTTTATACATATATTCGATTGGTGGCCAATCCAGAATTTGCACAAAACATTGGTATTCTACTAGTCATCTAGACTGGCCAAGTTCAAATGAGAGGGTTTCAAAAATTGATTTATAGCTGAAGCTATGCACATTAAATTCAAACCATATTAGTCTTAAATTAATCCTAAAACAGTTATATTTTAACTTGTATCATATGTTAATTACTTAATTCCATTTTAGCTGTAATTACCTCAAAACAGTAGGTTGGTGCAAATTAGAATTCAATGGTCCAGTATTTTTGTTAAAGTCATAACTTACAATTTACCAAGGATATTATTTTCATTTTTTACTTGTTTTAAAGATAATAAACACTAATATAAATGACCTAAATGAATTCAAAATTCAGAGAGTGCTTTGAAGCAACAACGGTACTAAAACAGCTAGCATGTCAAACCAATTTCTAGGTTTCCAGCAGATGTCAGCCAGCATGTCAAAACAATTTCTAGGTTTCCAGCAGATGTCAAGTGTGTCGACATTCTTCTAATCTTATCCTAACCAATTATGCTATTGAAGCCATTAAATTCTTATAAAATAGAAAGAAATCTTCATATGATTTTAATGCTAAAATTTCAGATAATATCAAGTGTCAAAAATGTCACTGCATTCATGCTATTAACATATATCATTTCCTTCATGGTTTCAATACTTAAGTCATGCATATTAAAATCATCCAAGCAGATTCCAACCTTATATAAACATTCATAGAATTCCTATAGAGCTATATATTTCATCCATTAACCAACAAACATTCCATACAACAGTCCAGTAGGCTCCAAATGCTCATCATATACATAAACCTCAAATTGATTCAATCAAGCTCAACATCATACGCAGTTGGTTAATAATTAATTTTTAGCATTCTACCAATATCCTATAGTCATTTTCCAATACCCATATCATTCATTTATAGTTAGGAATAAAACAGTAGTCATATTGAAGCAAAAACATTTTTGAGTTACATATATATTGCATGTCCAAAACTGTTTTCAGCATATATTAATCATCATTTCCTAAATTTTGTCCTAAATAAACTATACTATTCAAGCTATAAAAGAATAAGTACACACAACATAATACTCAGGCTCATAGAACATAAGTAGATATTTCTAACATCATAGCACATTTATATATAGCACAAATCATGCTCGATATTCATTGTGGTTTTATAAACTGTTTTCACTAACCAATTTTTCTTATGAAAAAAAAGGTTTATCAAAAACTTACCTGAATGAGTGGTGAATGCAAGTGTATAAATGAATATAATCTTCAAGGCAAAGCAAGCACAAGCTCGGTCTAGAAGGTTTCTTCAACTTCCTGCCGCCCGATTATTCTGGAATTAGTTTTGTTGAACTTGGTTTGGGCAGCCTAGAGGGTAAAGAGAGAGGTCTAGGACAGAGTGAAGGAAGAGCGAAATGCCGTGGYAAAGGCAAGGTTTTCGATGAGTGCTTGTTTTGAGCAGAACTTGGAACTTGCAAGATAGAAGCGCGTTTTGGGGAGTGAAGTGTAGCTGAATGTTTTCGAGGTTCTCTTGATGTTTGCTTGGTGAAGGGAAGGAGTCTAATAGATATAGGAGAATGCTGAGCGGAGGAAATAAGGTGCATGGATTGGGATTGTAGTCTTCATGCAAGTGTAGAGTGAAGGAATACAAATGGATGGCTGGAGATGGTGCACTGGCAGCATGGATGAGAATTTAAATGACTTTGAATTGAGATGGCGAGGAGGGGCTTCGGTCACAAGGGTTTTCATAGAGAGAGAGAGAGAGAGAGAGAGAGAGAGAGAAAGGGTGATATTTAAAGAGAGAGGGCAATCAGTTAAGGGAAATTGTAGAATCAAATTAGTTTTTGGCTTCTTATGGTTTGGTTTGGTCAAGGAGGAAAAATAGAAATTTAGGGTTTTAGTATAATTTTGAGTCGGTTGGGGCTTGGCCTAGTAATGGTTAGGCTCAGGCTTGCCCTTGGTTTTGTTATAGGTTTGGCCGAATGGAAACGTATACACTTAGGTGGTTTAATATAGATACATACTAGTAATAGAATTAAAATGGTCTAAGTGCAAATAATTAATGAAGTATTCTAAATGATGAGTGATATGTAAATGTTTAAGTATGCAATGATAATCTATTCTATGAAGAACATTGTGCATTAGGGTAAATGTAAGACCATTAGCAAGAGCGTTRATTATAGACATTAGATTTTAGTGCCGAGAGTTCGAAATTCATACCYTGCAATGCTCTTCTTAATTCACAGCCTTATCTTATTCCAATTTCGAGTAATTTTACAAACACAATATTCTATCAATTAAATATGCTGATCCGCAATGCATGGAATAAATATCATGCACACATAATTAATTTTTCCATATGAAATCATTCCTAAAAACCTACTCTAGTGACCCTTTCTCTCTTTCCTTTGCTAAATTTAGTTTTTTAATAATAATCCTCACATCCTAATTTTATGATCTAGCATTATAATTATCCATCTAATCCCATCCTTATTTTAATTCTTCCTTCTTGGCCGTAAATCCCAACATGCTTATGTTACATTTTATTCCATTAAGACATCACCAGACTAACTTTCTTGTCCTATATGCATTTTGTCTTCTTATTGTCARATTGACCTAAGTCCTAAACAAAAAGAAATATTAATTAAATGATTATCCACCTTACACTTGGCCACTAAGAGTCATGCAACTCTACACCTCAACATTTCCTAAATTCTTTTCTCTCATTCTCTTGTTTTTCCCTTGGCCGACTCCCAATCTTTGACCACTTATATTCTTTTTCTCTTGTATTATAGCTATCCTACACTTTTCCTAGCCTAGCCATGCAAAACCTCCACCATTAGAACTCCAATTTTTCTACCTAAGCTCCACCCAATTGGCCCCCAATTCTTCCATTGGAGCCTTGACCGAATTCCACTTCCCTCTTCCCTTTTTTCTTATGATATGTGCCCCCTTCACTTAGCTCCCTAACCGAACACTCCCTCACCCCATTCACTTACTTGTTCTCTTGCACACACTCTCACTCAATTCACTCATCCTCTTCACTATCACTCACTTCTCTCACTCATACACTCCCACACCTCATTCACACTTGAACGGCAGCAACACCCTTTCTCCTGTAGCTCACTTGTTTKAYTCTAGGAAGAGGTTTGTTGTAGCATTTTGGGCACCTAGAACTTCATTCGGTAAGTCTGTGTTTCTAACATACAAAACGGTGAAATTATCCCCCTTAGCCGAGCTATGTGCTACCCTTTTTCTTGATATTTGTTTCTTTGCAAAATCATGGAAACTTGCACATCACTTCCTTCTCGGATCATTTCCAGCAAAGGCTCCACTCTTTCTCACTTTAATCACTAAAACAACAAGGTAAGAGCTTGTACTTTCTTCCTCTTGAACTATAGCTTTTGGACAGTAGAGGGCTTGGATTTTATGCTAGGAAATGCCATGGATATTGGTGGAAAAATTATAGGAATGCATTTTATATTGTAGCCAATGTATCTTGTGTATGCAAGGAAAAAAAGGAGAAAAAAAAAAAAAAAACCTTGAGGATTGGTCATCTTATGTAGCATGCAATCTATGATAGAATTTCATTTACTCACTGTTTTTAATCGTGGGTAACATTGCATGAAGCTTTGATGATAGATAAGCTTGTAAAAGGCTTAAGAAAATGGTGTATGATTGATGTGCTGAAAACCAGCTTACCGGTTGGAATTTTTGGTCACTGTTTTGTGTAATTTTAACATGATCTGTGGCACAGAACCCCACATAAATTATTGATCATAACCTTCATGTTCTAAGGATTAAAATGACACCTTATTTGTGGATTGGGGATCACTAGAACTTCAGGAATGATTGAATCTTTGAACCTCGCTGAAACTGCCCCACTGTACATGAACATTATTATACTAGCCCAATTACAAGCAATCGGACATATTCACCAGACAAAATCAGTACTGGATGAAACCTTAGGATTAGAGGATTAATTTGGCATAAAAGTTACCTGATTTCATGAGTAGAACTTGAGATATGATCGGTTTAACTCAATCCTGTCAATCTGGACGTTGGGAGTATAAGGCAGACCTAATGCTAACTTTCCAATTCAATTTGAGGGCAATTTGGAAAATCCATAAAACAATAGAACAGATTGCTGCACGCCTCAGGGTCTTAGAAATGTTTTTAGGACCAAACTTGCTCAGTGGWCCYGCAAGACCCGAGTTAATACAAAAGAAAAGGTGCAMGAGTCATCTCTGCATGTGACATGGGTATGAAACCTTCCCAAACAGTGGTTGGGAATGATGATGTGACTCGACATGAGAATTGCGTACCTATTGGCCAACTAGAGTGCTAGTCGAGCTAAGCAAAGCACTGCACATGTTTAGTCGCCTGTGCGAGGGCTTCTTGAATCCCCCAAGCAATAGTAATCTGTGTCTGCTTCTTGACTTGATAGAGAGTGACTATTGGTGGTCTGGAAATGCATAGGACAGACATTCCCATCATTWGCACCTCTACTATATGTTGGAACGTTTGTACCCCTCATCAGGAAGTTGACCTCGGGGATGTCGGTCCGAAGTACCTAGCTAATGGTGCTCCTTCTTGCTTGTTGGTGAATAAGGTAGTAAGCCGCATACACTCTTGGAGTGACAGGGCTGGTGACTTGACCCACCTTTACCGGTGGTACCTATACACCATATTTCACGATTATCTCTTAACAAATTGTCTTTCCATTTTCAGTTAACATTTACTTTAATGCCTAATTTGACTGAATTATTTTCTTGCATTCATGCTTACGTAGTTATGCTATCTTCTGAACTCATACGATCACAAAATTTAGTACATGAACCGTTTGACCACTAGGCACTCGTGCACCAAACCTAGAACTCACTGAGCCTGGCTCATGTATTTTCTCATGTGTTTTAGTGGCAGGTAGAGATCAGGCGAGCAAGTCTGTGTAAGGGATGCTGGAATAATATATTAAAACAAAATCTAGCTAAGCTATACTTTATTTTCTTGTTACTCAGAGATTGTTTTGTTGTAATAACTATTTATTTGAAGTCTTGAAACTTTAGGAGTGTGACTATCGAGAGATAGGCGGCGACTCGTCTTGGCCCAGTGACACCTGGGTTGGCAGGCCACCACAGTTGGTGTCAAAACCTAGTTCCTAGGTAATTGGGAGTTTACAATAGGAATGATCCTGCTTGAGTATTGTATAGTGTTGGTAATAACTCTTGTTTTGTTTGTAGAATGTCTATAGGTAGCTAATCCATAAAAAGCATTAAGAAAGACATAATGATAATAAACAACTCAATTAGATTGGGAATTAACAATAAAGGCATAATAGAGTTTAATCTATTACAAAGAAATCATCTTTTCAAATAACTTAACCAACACAAAACGTTTAGACAAAGAAACTCATAAGATCCATCATACAAAGTATATTAAACATGTTACAACCAAATATTACGGAAGAATGAACTAACTTGATGAACAAATCCTTAAGCAATTTTATTCAAGCCTTACAATGGCCTCCTCCAATTTCCTTTCATGAAAATTATTTTAAGAACATGAAAAAAATAGTGCTTCAAGCCATCAAAAGTCCTTAAATTCAGCCATAAAATGCACTATTTATAGAGAGAATGTAAAAAATCCTAAAAATGAGCTGACCAGCACYTGATTGGGACCAAACTAGCACCGATTATTGGTTGAAAAAAGCTAAATTGGCATCTAATTTGGACCAAACCAATGCTGATTTGGTTCCGGAAAAACATGGCAAGAAAAATGCTTCAAATCGGCACCAGATGGAGTTTCTTCCACACTTGGTATTTTTCAAGTTTTTCAACTTTTGAAAATTACATTTTGACCAAACTCATCTGTATTCATTGCATGACCTCTTTAAGCTCTTCTACAACCGATTTTTATCCCTTCTCTTGTATTTAATGCAGTCGAAATGGTCACTGGCAATGTATCTTGATCACTCAAATAAGCATATTTTAAATGTGAATGAAGTACTTTTTGCTCAAATATAGGTGGTTCTTCGATGGATGATTTTGCGCAGATTGCTATTTTTTTTTTTTTTGGTTCGCTCCAAGGGCTCAAATTGTCTACCAAATGTGGTAGCATTCAATCCTCCAGCTATAAAATACACTTCATCTATTCCTTAATGATCATCTTCTATTTCAAATATTGCATTGTGAAATTTAGCTGAGCTACAATATTCTAGTAATTTATTTGAAACTCCTTCATCAATGTTGTTGACTAAAGAACATTTCTCTATCTCTAGAAACTTCATTGGATACGAACATTGAAAGTGATTTCTTGGTCATGGACTCGCATGGTTAATTCTCCTTTTTGCATATAAATAATATTCTTTGTGGCGAGGAATGGCCTTCCCAAAATGATTGGCACCTCCTTGTCCGCTTTGTAATCCAATATGATGAAATCCACTGGGAAGATGAACTTGTCTACACGAACTAATTCATCCTCAATTTTACCTTTAGGGTAGGCAAATGTTCTGTCTACAAACTGTAGCGTCATGGTTGTAGGTCTTACTTTACCTATTTGAAGTTGATGAAATATGGACAGTGGCATGAGGCTGATGCTGGCTCTAAAGTCACACAATGTCCTTRCATAATACGTCTCTCCAATTGAACATGATATTGTGAAATTGCCTGGATCTTTTAACTTAGGAGGCAATTTMTTTTGGAAGACAGATGTACACTCCTTGATTAAAGTAACCATCTCAAATTCKCCAAATCATTTCCTCTTGGATAAAACATTCTTCATGAACTTATATGGCTCTATTTCTCTCATCCAGCAATACTATAGCAATGTTGGGGTTGTTGTTTCTTGTTTGCTCAGCCATGATTTCTATTATAGCAAGAGTATTGTCCTACCTCTTTAGTCTTTTTAAGGTCTTCTTAATTTCTTGATCAAGTGGCACTACTTCAGAGTTTTGCTTGTTCTTGTGTTGCATAGAACAAGCTGCAGTGCTATTACAACAAGGGAAAAAATGTTAGATGATAAAGAATTTTGTTAGATCAATTAAGTAACTTTCACACTACACTTTAACAYTCAAACCCCAACAACAGCCTAAAACTTTTATGTTGTGTTTCCTTGATGCGATAATTTTATAGATGAGTTCACTATGCTCGCACAAGTATACACAGTCTTAACAAGCGATATAGTGATAAATTGATGTCGAGCCCATGAGGAATGATGTTATACTAGAGGTATGAATGTTAAAAAGAATGATTTAATAAATTGAAATTGGTAACTTATAAAGATAAAATTGAAAAACACTTTAATTACAATGATAGGATATTAGAAAGTAATAGACAAGTGAGTAGAAGGATAATCACTGGACAGTAGAATTTAGTTACAAAATTATGGATCTCTTAAGTATAATGTTTATGAGATGTGATCATGCATTCTACAGCATCATCCACAGCATATGATTAATGTGGTGAGTACACCGATACCTAGACATACCCATGCTAAAGGAGTGATGAAATGAATACTAAAACAGGGAGTATGTCCCCCAAAGGAATAAATTCCTCATCTTTAAAACATTGTGGCTCTACCACCTATCCAAACATTAGCCCCACAGTACCTTGGGTAATTAATTCCTTGATCGTACAATAAGGCTGCCCTGCCAACTCGAGACCTTCCTTACCTTGCTAATTGATGCTCAAGTGTTATCTTATTTGCAATACAATGTTAGGTTCAGRAGTACAGCTTTGTTCAAAAACTAATTGTAGTGCCTTATAAGGAAATTCCACTCACATTAGCAATCCTAAGGACACAAAATGCAAGTTTGGGCATAACCCTATGCTATGAAAATGCTACAACATTACTTTCTAATGCAAACATCACTTGGTCTTTTCAATGTTCTCCCCTAATTGACTCAAGTAAAGGCTGTGCCTTAGGTATTCAGAACCAAAAATCTAGATTCAAGGGGGTATTGTACTCAATTCTCTCTCACCAAGAACCCGATTAAAACAAAAATTATTTTCCATATTTAATAGAGATCATAGTTAGTACGCGAACAATATTCATGAAAATCCCCACTCATCCACCTACCTAAGACTTTCGCACTTAGAGTTAACATCCCCTATGTTTCCTCAACTATAGCTCAGAATGGTTGGTCCTACTACAGGTATTAATCCCTTGGATAAACGTACTAGCCGTTACGCATGCAAAAAACTTAATTAGCACATCATCATCACTTAAGTTCACCCTTAATTCCCATAACCAAAAGGAATACGTCATGCTCAATATAAATGAACACGAGAATGTCAGTAAAATCATTCTACTACAACAGGATAATATATAATATCAATGGTTTACTATACAAAAAAATAGAAATTTTAAATAATAGTAGAAACTCCTATAAACCAGAAGTGTGCTTCTAACAAGTCCCTTCATTTTTGCCAGCATTCGCTTGTAGTCCAAACTTTGTTATTCCTTCCTGACTCTTTCCTTCAATTCGTTCACGCTTTTGTCACTAGCAATAAGTGCGGCTCAATGCCTCCCTGATTGACGAGTACTTTCACTCTTAAATTCAAACCTCCTAGAAGATTTTGGAAGTAAGAAAGGTGAAAAAGCTGTTCCAATAACCTAAGAATGAAATAACTCCCCTCCCCGCAGTCCGATGCTCTTCTCTTCATCCGTCTCCTATTTTATGTAGTTTGTGTATGTAATGCAAGTTGTTGGCGCAATATAATGGAGTGGAGTCTTTGTGGTCGCGTTTAGAGCCCTCTATAGGTATCATTTGAGTGGCAGTTTTTGACCTAGAAAATAGATGTCTTTAAGTACTGCCAAATCATAGGGAAAACATGGGGTCGCAATA
>MEJB01000028.1:2339026-2362820 GCA_001752375.1 Rhazya stricta | reverse complement strand
TTTTTAAATAATTATTAAAGATAAATAAATAAAAAACACGTTTTCTCCTATTTTTATGGTAGGAGAGTGTTTTCCTTGGAAATGTTTAAAATAACATTTTGGTTGTTTTTTATGTTCAGTTAAATTTCGTTCTATTTTCGAAAATATATTTTTAAAAATACGAAAGAGAATATATTTCTAATGTTTTAAAAAATAAAAATAAAAAATAATCCGAAAGCAATAAAAATAGCAGGGTCTAATAGAACGACACCTTAGTGCATTTTTTGTGTCGCATTTTTTTGCATTCCAATACCTCCTTTGCCTATCTTATACTGTTGAAAACAAATGACTTATTAAAATGTTATTGACTGAAAAGAGTCAAACTCCTTATCCCTTACTTGTTTCCCACGTACCCATGCTTCCATTATCTTCACCACTGTCTCAAAATATTTCTTGATTTTCTCAACAATTAAGAGTCCTAGAGTCAAGTTTTCTCTATTGTATTTGTGCATTTTTACATGTAAATAGAGAGATACGTACAAGCATAAAAGGAAGATTCGAACAAAGGAAAAGAAAATAAACAGCTTGTCACATAATTCCTGGAGGAAAAAAAAACGAAAAAGAAACTTTTGCAGTCTTCTTTGCAAAACAAAAGCAAGTTCTATTGATTCCGAGCAATCTAGTGTTAGGAGGTATACTCTTCCATCTTTCACAATGCAATAGAAGTCTGAACAAAGATTTATTGGTTGTTTTATCTTAGGGARGATAGGAAATTGCTTGTATACTTGGGTAAAGTCGCGAAATGTCTTAAACAATTCGTTCTTATTTTATTCTYAATAAACAATTTTAAGATGTTAACATCTATCGTGTCCAACACATTTAAAAGATTTAATTACTGCTAATGTAAATCTGAATAAGCCTTTTCACTCTGAGGAATTCTATTTTAAAAGATNACATCTATCGTGTCCAACACATTTAAAAGATTTAATTACTGCTAATGTAAATCTGAATAAGCCTTTTCACTCTGAGGAATTCTATTTTAAAAGATGGAGACAGAAAATATTATTTTTGCATACCATGAGAAAGATCGTATATGTTTGTTGTACTAGAAAACCTGATCTGCATCTTGAACCTACTGAAACACAAACTAAACAGTATGAAACTTGTGCAGAAGATGACTATGTGTAAGAATTTTATTTTCAATAGTCTGACTGACGAACGATCTTTGTAATCACTATAATTTTGATAGATCTGCCAAAGAAATCTGAGATGCACTTAAGATATGTCTTTAGATGAACAATTTCAAGCTATTGTTTGATTGATAAATTACCTCTAGTTGGAAAGTTTTTAAAAATTCTATTAGGAATAAAATTAAGGAATTTTCATTAGAAAGCTTCGTAATCCATCTTCAGCTTCATTATACTTGTCATGCTAGATTTTGTCACGTTAATAAATTACATAATTAAGAATATGATTAGCTTAGACTCATTACTAAATTTTCTTTGAATGATTTTGAAAAATGTGATTTTTGTAGTCAAGATAACTTTGCATAAATCACCAAAACTTGCATAAATCATTAATTAAACAATCTCAGCCACTTCTTAATTCATTATGATATTTGTGAATTTGAAACACTACCCGATTACTTTTATTGATAACCGGTCTGATTATACTTTTGTATATTTCATGAAAAAAAAGTAAATAGTTTGATATTAAATAGAGGCATCAATATAACTCTAGTACTTTCAATGAACTTTATAAAGCACATGAGATTATTCATGAAACAACTACACCTTATTCACCAAAAATGAATGGTAAAGTTGAAGGAAAAAAAAAYGAATATTTTCTAAATCACGAGTTGCTATATTACTTAATCCTGGTGGTGCTTCTTATTGTTACTATGTGCTTAATAGAGTTACTAATCTAGAAGTGACATTTCTTCTTATGAAGTTTTGAAAATAAGGTGCCTAACCTGTCCTAATTTAGAACTTGGGGTTGTTTATATTATGTTCATATTCCAAATCTTGAAAGGAATCAACTTACTAGTAGAGCCTATGAATGTGTTTTTATTGGATAGGATGAAAATAGCAAATCATATAGAGTCTTTAAACTTGAACGATAATGTTGTTATTGAATCAATGATGCTGACTTTTATGACATATGTTTCCTTTTAAATTGAAAAATAGTGGGAGCTCGACTTCTAGTAATGTACCTATGATAGAACAGATGTTCCAGATGAGGAATTAGATTTAGAAKTCAGGAGGCGCAAATGAGCTAGAACAATTAAAAATTATGAATCTGATTTTTATGCTTTTACTTTAGAAGAAGATCCCAAACTCTTCAAGAAGTCTTGTCTCTTTAGATGCTGACTTATGGAAAGAACTATTAATGATTAAATGGACTCTCTTGAGTCTAATNACATCTATCGTGTCCAACACATTTAAAAGATTTAATTACTGCTAATGTAAATCTGAATAAGCCTTTTCACTCTGAGGAATTCTATTTTAAAAGATCGTACATGTTTGTTGTAGTGGAAAACCTTCTTGAACCTACTGAAACACAAACTAAACAGTATGAGACTTGTGTAGAAGATGACTATGTGTAAGAATTTTATTTTCAATGGTCTGACTGACAATGATCTTTGTGATCACTATAATTTTGATAGATCTGCCAAAGAAATCTGAGATGCACTTAAGGTATGTCTTTAGATGAACAATTTCAAGCTATTGTTTGATTGACAAATTACCTCTAGTTGGAAAGTTTTTAAAAATTCTATTAGGCATAAAAGTAAGGAATTTTCATTGGAAAGCTTCATAATCCATCTTGCAATAAGATGTGAATGGATATTTAAGAAGAAATTGAGACCTAATGGTAGTGCTGATAATTACAAGGCTCGTGTTATTCCCAAAGGGTATAAACAAGGAGGAAAATGTAGATTTTTTGATACTTTTTCACCTTCTACTAGAATAACTTTCATATTATGTTATTTTCTCTTGTTGCTATTTATGATCTCAATGTGCATAAAATGAATGTTAAAAATACCTTTTAAATGGTAACTTAAAAGACGAGATTTACATGAACTAACCTGAAGGATTTGCTATCCCTGGTCAAGAAAATAAAGTTGGTAAATTAGATATATCTCTGTATGGCTTGAAAGAGAAATCTAAACAATGGCATGAAATATTTGATAATCTAGTTATGTCACATGGTTTTCGAGTGAATAAAAGTGATAAATTCATTTATTATAAATCTTWAAAATAGAATTTGCACTATTATATGTTTTTATGTGGATGACTTGTTATTTTTTTTTATCAAATATTCATGTTGTCAATAATGTGAAATTATTATTGTGTTCTAATTTTGATATAAAAGATCTTGGAGAAGCTAATGTGATCCTTGGAGTAAAGATCATCAACATGCCTAAAAATGGAATTTCTTTAAATCAATATCGTTATATTGAGAAGATTTTAAGGAAGTATAATTACTTTAACTGCCAACCTCCATTACTTCTTATGATCCTATTGTAATGTTGTTCAAGAACACAAGAGAGGGTGTTAGACAATTTGAGTATGCGAGCATTATTGGTAGTTCGCTATGTGATAGAGTCTAGGTCAGGGCGATAAATGTGGAGTATTTGATGGATTATGAAAAAGATTTATTGCACTAATCTTATATTTTGTTGGTATTTTATCCATTTAGGATTTTTTGAAGGTAGTGGGACAAAATGAGACATTATTGGCCCATTTTAAGGCAAAATTCCAGCAATGTATAAAATTTACTGCATGGGCATGTGAATGAATGAATTTGAGGATTTATTTTCAGCTTGAAAGACTATCTTTTAAAATATTTCTGTTGTCTAGGAAGGATTATGGATATGTATKCRATGTAATTAAYATTGATTTTCAGAGAATATTTATTTTCTCTTTGGATTAGGATTTTATTAATTTTATTAGGTAGTTACTATACTACAGATTGCACTAGMTCCAACATAACATATGTTGTAGCCTTGTAGGATTATTATGCAAATTTACCGGTCGACTTAATTAGTATTGAACATTGGCATGCTATTGAATGGGCCTTCAGGTACCTAAAGAGAACTCTGAACCTTGAATTACATTATTAGAAGTTTTCCGCTATCCTAAAACGATACAGTGATGATGATTGGAATATCCTTTCCAAAAATCTCAAGGCAACTAGCAACTACATTTTTAGCATAGCTAGTGGTGTTGTTTCTTGGAAGTCTATGAAATAGACTATTTTCACTCAATCTACATTAGAGTCTGAGATAATAGCACTACCAACTGCTAGTGAGAAAACAAGTTGGTTATGAAGTCTGCTAGCTGAAATCCATTACTGGGAGAGACTAATTCCAACTGTCTTGATCCATTACGATAGTATTGTGCTATCGAAAAGATTCAAAATCGTTATTATAACATCAAGAGATAATATATACATATTAAACAAAGTACGACTAGAGAATTTCTCTCAATAGAGACTACAAGAGTGGATTATACACAATCTAATGATAATTTGGCTAATCAGGACTAGCTAGAAAGAATGTTTTCAAAGCCTTGAAAGGAATGGGGACTAATGCCCTTAGAGTGATGAGTCACTCGTGATGGTAACCTAACTTGTGGACTTGAGATCCCAAGAAATAGATTTAATGGCTAATAACAAGTTATGACGTGATATGAGATGAATTGTGCTATTATGAGTCTTATTTCCATATTAGTGAAAGCATGAAATCCAGAATCGATAGAAGAATAAATTAATCATTAGTTCTTGATGAGTTCTATACTATTCTTGGAATGGAGCACATAGTCACATGACTACTCTTGATAGATTCACCCATGTGAATGTAGAAGTGTGATCGCTTCCTTTGAGTTTTTGGATAAAATTCTCTAAATCATTTATTATAGGGGGATACACTTCTATGGTTGTAAAGCTTGGGCTTCTAAATTACGCCTTGGTAGGTGCATGTGTGATGTTGTTAGATATAGAGTACAGGACTAGGTGTTACTTTAATGTATTCTAAAACATATTCGCTATGCAGAGGTACAAGTCTATAAATATATTCTGCTTACGCATTTGCTCATTTTAAAAATTTTGAGGGAAAAAAAGAAAATTCTGCAGCCTTCTCTACAAAATAAAACAAATTCTATTGATTCCAAGAATTCTAGTGTTTTATCCTAGAAAACAACGGGGCTAAAAACTGCTTGCTCAATTGTAAAACCGCGAAACATCTTAAAAAGAGAACCTAGTCTGTGACTCAATSCAAGCTATTGTTTTGATAAATTTATTCCAATTTTATTATGCACCAACATATAGTGAGTAGTAAAATAATTGTTGYCTGCCTTTCTTTCTTGGAAGCTGAAGACCCTGAAGACCTTTTCCCGATATAGTTCAATATATTTAATTCCATGTGAATGTATTGATCAGTAATACTCGAGTGAAAGAACCATTTTAGCCAAAATATGCTATCATGAAACCCCTTAACCTACTTCCCTTGGTGGTTTCAGATYAGTCCTCTACCTCCTCCCTCGCTTGAGTTCTCCTTAGATGAGCTATCTGAATGAAGTTCGAACCAATATGATGGGGATCCATCTAACATAAAGAATAGCAGTTCTTGTATGATGAGTATAAGAATAATTATATGTAGTATGTGAATTCAAAAGTCCTTCGAAAGTTTCTGTACCACCAAATATGTGTTTGGCTATGGCTGGCGAGCAGCACAGAAGATTCTATCAACCAGGGCAASATTGATGCTACAAATACCAACTGAGAACACAAATTGCCCTTTCTAATCTTGGCAGGTGGGATCTGAATCCCACCTAATCTTTCAATGACATTATGCGAAAAGGATTTGGTCTTTAGCTGATCTTTGTGCCCCAAGAACCATAAACAAACCAACACATTTGTTGCGAAGAAAAGAAAAGAAAATTGATTAATGCTGATGTGATATGGTTCATAGATGAGTCGATATTATTTTATTTTGATCGGTAAAAGAATAAAAGTAAAAAATAAGATTAGAATTAAAATCTTAATGAAAAATTATCTTATTTATGCCTTTTAATTGACCGAAAGAATTTTATATTTCAATTTGAGACTTGTGCCTATTTTTACATACCAACTTTGAACTAATCCAAAAAGACACAAAAAGAAAAAAGAAAATAATAATTCGATAGAATCATAACCGTTCCTCCCCTGCGTCCATGTGTGGTGGCTAAATGAGATAACAAACTCGTGCCATTGTGACACAAAACCGTCATGTTCAACCAACCACATAGAATTTCTCAAAGGCTCCACAAGGGAGATTGACAATGGCGTGCGCTGCACTCTCTCCTTCACTCACCACCACTTCATCTTCCTCCTCCACCACTTTCTGCTCTCAAAACCCTCGAAGTGCCTCTGCTTTGAGCTTTGGAACTGCACATGCAAACCAAGCTTTTTTATCATCGAGATCATTGTCTTCTTTGAAATTGCGAAATTCAAAAATTTATGGTAACTTCAAGGGTAAAAGTAAAAGGGGTGGGCGTGGGATTGAGGTAATGTGCTCTGCCGCTACTGTTCCACAGGCTCTACTCTTTGACTGTGATGGTGTTCTAGTTGATACTGAGAAAGATGGCCATCGTATTTCGTTCAATGACACCTTTGCTGAAGTAAGCACTCAATACTATCTTGATTCTGTTCTTCTTTAAACTCGAGACTTTATTGGATGGTTCGCAAATGGGATGTCAAATCTCTCTAAATTTATGCTGAATTTTAATAATTTTATGCCATCATAAACTAGGGGGTTCGAGTAAATTTATGATGAATTCGAGTAATGTCATGTTTTTGGTAGTGGAATGGAGAAAATGTGTGCTGATTAGTGGTTAAATTATTTTTGACTGCGCAGAGGGAATTGGGTGTAACCTGGGATATCGATTTGTATGGTGAATTGCTCAAAATTGGGGGTGGAAAAGAAAGGTATAAGCCTAAGCTTCTCTTGATTCTGTGTGAATCTTCGAAGAATGTTAGAATTCCATGATTTTTTATGGTTGATTTGTGTCATTCTAGGATGACAGCTTACTTTAACAAAGTTGGTTGGCCAGAAAAAGCTCCAAAGACTGAAGAAGAAAGAAAGGAATTTATTGCATCACTTCATAAGCGTAAAACAGAATTGTTTATGGCACTCATTGAGAAAAAGTTGCTACCTCTTCGACCTGGTGTTGAGAAGTAAMTTCCTACTTGATTTATCATGTTGTTTGATGATGCAATATCAAATGCAATTGTACATTTTAMAAAAATGGAAAAATATGATTGTTCAGATTTTAAACTGGAAAATTGTTTTGGTGACATTTAGTCTGACTATATCTCTTTCAGGTTGGTTTTTCTTGTGCATTTTGTGATATATATTAAGATTTAGTTCTGTCAATCACTTGATTTTTAGAAAATATTGTTTTTATAATTTTGCAAAGGCTGATTGTTACCTTTGAAATTTAATTATCTAAGTCTCTATCGATTGTACTTGGATTGTCCATATGCATCACTTGGTCGGCACTTTACTATAGTTTTGAGAAGTTATATTAATAATGGTCACATACAGTGTCGATTACAGTTGATCAGTATAAAATCTGATGCATGAAGCAGTTATCTGCTGTCTGATTTGGCTGTGGCACCTTCAACATAAAGTGTGGCAGAGAACTCTAGATAGTATTGTAATGAAAACCTGAAAGCAGAAAAGAAATAGATTCCTAATTGCATAGACCAAAGTAAAATGGTAATGTAGAACCTCACCTTGTTAAGAATTTTAACATTAGAGAGAATGAATTTTGTACCACATTGTCCTCGTGTGTGCTAACAGATCAAATCCTTTGGAATCCATATGGATATGCATTTGAGTATAATACATTGTTAAAGAAGTGGATTCCCCATCTTAGACGTGATTCTTTGCTATTGCTTTGTTATAGTCACCAGGACTACTGGATAATCAGAACACTTGATAAGGTTCATCATCCATTTTCTGTTTCTAAAATTTGGTTGGTCTTAGAAAAACAGCCTAGTTTGTTGAATGAAATGTCTGGCTTAGGTCCACCTAATTATTAGGACATGCAATTCATTTGACAATTTTACGGAACTTGGTTTTCTTGTCGCTCTTGTAGATTGCTAAATGTATTTTTATATTCTTTTTCTTTTCCCTTTTTTTTTTTTTGGTGGCAATTTAGAAGTTGCTTATTCTTTCAGAGGATTATTCTTGTGCTGGTCAATGAAACGCAAGAAAATAAATTATTCCTTTGTTCAATCATCTGAGTAATGGAGAGAGACACAGATAAACTCCAGTCATGTAAGAATTGTCATCCAATTTAGTTTTGAGTTCTGAGTTCGATTTTTTGGTTAAGTTTAAGTGAGAAGAGTTGATTGGAAATGCAGTATGACAGTTGGAAAATAGTGCAGATTGCAAAAAGAATTTACTTTGTTAAATGCAGAGGAATATTTGAATTGATGGGGATGGAAGGGAATGAATAGTGATGTAGGAGGTCATTAGAGACAATTTAATCATTTATTGTGTACATTTTGCACTTGATACTACCATTATCCATTTTATCTAATTATTCAAATAAATAATTTTTTAGCAGTATAATGTGTTGATACTTGATTTAAAAGGAGTCTTTGTTTTTCCCCCCTTCTTTTTTGTGATTATGGTCAAGCTGTTGCAGTTATCGGACTTTGACTTATTTTGAACGCGAGCATTTTGTAATTTGTTAGGACTAGATCCCTTTCCGTATAAGCTGATTTTTGAACGAGGGCCACCTATTGCATGATCAGTAAACCCCTCTACCAAAAAACAAATAAATAAATAGAGAAAAATCACTGACTTCCAAAGAGAAATAATTATAATAACAGAGATTTTGTCATGACCTTCACTTGTATTAATCTGCATGGTTGAGTTGTTGGACTAAATTTTACAGGTTGATTGATCAGGCTTTGGAGAAGGGAGTCAAAGTTGCTGTATGCAGCACATCCAATGAGAAGGCGGTATGCTTCATCAGGTTTTTAGCTTCCAAATAGTGTTCCAACTTATGGTAGTTTTGAGTTTGGACAGCTATCTTTTAGAAGATACAATAGTATGCTTTGAAAAAGCACTTGGCATCTAGAATATCTGTTCATTGTTAATATTTTCCGGTCCCTTTGACCTGAAAGGCATTACAAAGATTAGAATGAAAAGTTAGCTTTTTAATTTGATGCTTTGTGAATCAGGTATTTATTTTCCCTGATAGTTTCTCCAAATTATCTGATTCAGAGTCTTCATATTCCTGAAGATTCTAGTGTTTTCTGATTCAGATACCTCAGTACGGATATTTACCTGTCTAAGAGAGTGATGCTAATCATGCATGCACAACTAAAATTTCAGGTATCTGCTATAGTTTCATTCTTGCTTGGACCTGCAAGAGCAGAAAAGATCCAGATATATGCAGGGGATGTTGTTCCACGGAAAAAACCTGATCCGGTAAATTTCTATGCTCTTACTGTTACTGAAAATAGGTGCTGACAGATACCATATTACATGCTCTGCTTCACATGGATAGAAATCTCAAAAATAGTCCTACCGTTGGAGCCAATYTCAYTTTTAGTTTGTCCAATCAATATGGATATCCATTATTATCCATTTAGCTTRATTGATGTCCTTTACATTTGCAATTTGCGTTTTCACAGAAATCATTTCTCATGAATAAAGACCATCTTTGGTTATATGTTAATGACATCTGAACTCAATTCTCTTGTATTTCAGGCCATTTATCTGTTAGCTGCCAGCACCTTGGGGGTCGACCCTTCGAGGTATTGCTGAGGAGATGCTCTGTAAATGGAAAATTAGAACTGAATAATATCCTTTCTTTCACTATACATATTGATACATACTACAAAATTTTATCAAGTGACATGATTGTTTTAGCTGGTGTATCAGTCAGACTACTTTTTGGCATCTGCTTTGGATACTGGTTCATCTGTAAAGATAATTTGTGCCACCATTTACAGTTGTGTCGTGGTAGAAGACAGTGCCATAGGTCTTGCTGCTGCCAAAGCTGCTGGAATGAAGTGTATTGTGACGAAGAGTGGGTAAGTTTGTTATCGACTGAAAATTAATTTGTGTTTCTGCTTTCGCAATATATCTCGTTATTTTAGCATACCAGTATCATTAAGCTTGTCATTGTTATCACTGATATGTATTTCACATATGCAGAACTAAAGTTGCCTAAACCCTGAATCGGACATTTTGGAATTTCTGAAACTTTATCAGAGTGCTGGCATTATTTGGAATCTATCTAAAATTCTTGATTTCTTCGCGTTGAAATATTGCAGTTTCTGTTTTACAAGGTTCACATGATATACCTCTAAGCAAGTACTGAGACGATGAATCAGGTCTTTTCTTATTTAGAAAGACCATATTCCGCTTGGACTAATTGGTTATATAAGCATCTCTATCATCTCCTGATAAACATATTCAACATCAATCATTAATCTTCAAAACTGTCAGGCATTCTATTACAATTTCCATCTGTTTTGTGAGGCTAAAGAAAAATTCAAACTTATATCTTCTGATATCTGGCAATGTCAGCATAGATTTTCTAAAACGGTAGTATTTGTTGAACTTATACACTCATTTTGTGCCTTGATAACCAGATCCATCTTTTGGGTTGTAGGTATACTTCTGAGGAGGATTTCTTGAATGCTGATGCGGTTTTTGATTGCATTGGAGATCCTCCAGAGGAAAGATTTAACTTGGCATTCTGTGGAAGCCTTCTTGAGAAACAGTATGTGAGCTAGATCTCTAATCTTCTCCTAAAGAGCATCATCGCTCCCATGTTCAGCACTTAAGCTTATTACATGATATCCTTTTGTCTTGTTAGTTTCTTGTGATTACTGTAAACCCTTGCATGAAGGGTGGAGATGTAAACTTCAGATCATGTAAKATGGAAAGACGCGTATGCAATTGAAACTGATTTTCCATTAACACGAGAGCGTGAACTTGATTCTGCTAATTTTTGTAATTCAAGTATTCAATATGAATAACTCTCATCACCAGACGAATATTTCTGATGTACTTGTCGTTAATTTGCTTTGCTCATACTTTAGGGACTTGAATATTGTTTAAGAAAAAGTGAACAATTATTTTGCAAATTAATATCATAATACATATCATTTCCCCCCTCATTCCCACCAAATCAAATTCACTGTTGTTTCTTCTTCCCCTCCCCCTTTTGCTTCCTAAAAAAGATACTGTTGTAGATAATAATTAAATCAATTAATCACCGTATTAAATAGTTTTAATTTTGATTCAAGGGATATTTTTGATAGATGATTTCAATACCGATAAAGATAAAGTGATAAACGTAAATTAAAAATTGTTTTGGAAAAAAAAAAAAAAGTTGATCACTAAAATCATGACTATTTTATATTTTATGCAATTAGAGGTTCCTAAGAGACCCTGCTTCAATAATCAAAAGTAAAAAACAAATTGTTAAAAGAGCACCAATAGAAACACAAAGTTGCACTTCTCCAAAGGCATGTGAAAGCAAAAGGCAAAAAATAAATCTATCAACTATGGATGACCCACAGTTCCAAACAGCCCTTATCCAAGTTGTTCCTTGAAATCTCAAATTGACTTTTTCTGGTCCCTTGTATAATTCTATTCCATGTTCATTCTCAATCCTCCAAAGTAAAAGAGTCAAGAATTTGATGAGAACCAAACAACATGGAACRAACAACAATAACAAGAATCAAACCCAGAAAAAGAAACCATCTTCAAGAATCAATCATGATTACTGGCCCAATTCAACTTTTTCTCGAAAACTAACTCAGTATCCAAACCAAACCCATCAATACTTCTCACCTCCATAAGCTTTGATCTCTCAAACAATTTCACCAAAGGATCCACACTAAACAAGTCATTTGCAGAATATTTATCAGCCCGTTTCGACAATGCCACGTGAATTACAGAGACCCCACCAGGCTTTAATGTCCGTTCAATCTCACCAATGAATTTCCATGGGTAAAGTGCATGATCAAACACATTCGAAAACTCAAAATCGAAAGTCTCATCGTCGAACGGCTGATTATGAAAATCGCCTTTCACGACCAGTGGAGGATAAGGCACCAGATCAATACCTACGGAGTCATTCACTCCGACCCGTTTAAGCGCAGCCACTTCTTGCCCGACCCGTGCTCCGACGCAAAGCGCCTTTGACCCGTTAAACAAGAAACCCTTTTCCTTCAATCTTTCGAAAAACTTGGAGAAGACCTGCACTTTTCGGTCCCAGTCACGGGTGGTCCATATTTCTCGGAGCTTCGGATCGAGGGTCTTTTTAAGCTGGTGTTGAATATAGGCATCGTAGGATGAATATCCAGGTCGGATCTTGAGGTCCGGTGATGAAGTGGCCTGCCTGCTGTTATCGTTTGAGATGGCTTTCAACAAAGCATGACGTGGGGTCTGTAAAGAGAGGAAGAGTAAAAAGGATAAGGAGAGGAAAAGAGCGAGAATGAAGGGTTTGAGGAACAAGGGTAGTTTTAAGACGTCGGGTTTCATGTCTATGCATGAGCGGGTATTGTYTGCTTACTTATATTACAAGCARCACGAAGAAATTATCATGGGGGTGGTGTGGGGTGAAGGAGAGGGTGATGGAGCGGTGGGAGTAGGGAGGCAGTAGGGGATTGGGTTTTTCAGAATATACTGCTYAATYTTGCGGGAAYGAGATAGAAGTCTTGCAGTGGTACTAGAGGGTGATTTGATAAAATTACTAGACATATTAACTTTTCGGCCAATGCTATTTTGAATTTTTTTTTTCTTTCTATCAATTTTTTTCTCAACCTTCGCTTATCAATTTTCCTCAAATATGTTATATTTCGTCAATTTTTTGCTCAAAATTGGTGTTAAAAAAATCAAAATCTCAAATAATTAAGATTTTCCAAAAATTTGGTGGACCATTTGTTTTTCCTTTTTTCTTACTCCAAGAAGTATTTTCTTTATTAACATATTTAAATGTGCTTTTCAATTTTCTATTTTGAGTGATTATTATTAAATTTTCTGAATCGAAAATAAAAAAACAACTTCGGTTTAAATTTTGACAGAAGATTATTTTGATTATTTTTTTACTAATTTGCTTGTGAATTAAATTATAAGTACTATTAGACAATATCAARAAATAAGACTCTAAAACCTAGTACTCGAATAGAATAAAAAGATCAATTAAATTATGGATGCACAACTTGATCAACCATTAGAGCTAGAAAATGGATATAACAATTTTCATAAAATGAAAAAAAATTGAATATTTAGAATTAAATGAATAAAAGTTATTTATTTAGAATTGATTTCRGTATGCATTTTTTTAAAGATTAGATTATTTTCAAATTATTTTATTATCTATGGCTAACTTTTCTTATAAAGTTTATTAATGAGTTTTCCTATGTAATAAAACTTCCTAATTACAATACCTATTCTATACAAGTTTGTACTCTTCCAACCTATGCGTTTTAATTGCCTTTGCATGCATGTATGATGCATAATTGAGCCCCCCTATATCTTACCAAATTCTCAAGTCTATGCATGTGAATGTGTGGTAGGATTGTGGGGGTATGACCGAGCTTTTCTTTCCAAATTTTCACTTCATATGTTAGTCCAAGACACTCACCAATGTATGTAAGGATTGTGGAGAAATTTCAGAAATAAATTATCCTATCTCTGGCCTAATTCTGCTTTGCATTTCAAGACCACCTTCTTAGTTAGTTAAATTTTGAACTCTAGAAACCATTTGCACTATTAGTCTAAACATATTTCCTTTATCATCTACCGTAGTTCATTTAATATATATATATATATTCAAATAGGAAAAACTGATCCATGGAATAGACCTACAACTAGAAGACAAATTTAATTTGGTGTCTAACATTTTTGTTTTCCTTGCACCCGAAAGCCCTCTCTCTTTCATTCTTTTTCTCCTTTCTCATTCTTTCCTCTCACTGTCATGACAATTCAAGGTAGCTATTTGCCACTTCAAACTCAAAATTCAAATCTTATTTGGCCTCTTCCCAGCTGCTACCGCCAACGATCATCCTCTCCTACATTTGACAAAGASCTTCATGCCAAATCAGCCCCTTCACATGCAGACATTGTAACCTCCGCCTACTAAGCCTGAAAATCCACAAACTTCAGCCATTAAACTCACCAAAAAATCATTTCCCGTACATTTGGCATTAATCAGTCCTCCACTTATCTCAAAATTGCAACTCAATCACATGCACAAGCATAGTGATGTCCGCCTACTTCTATGTTTYTAATCTCACATCTGCTAGCTTCTTACCGAGCCTCCATTCTCTCAAAACCTTGCAGAAAAACACTCTAAATTCACTGCTCTCTTAGCCGAACAACAACACAACCCCTCTCTCCTTCTCTAAATTCACTTTGTTACAAAACATAGGAAAAGAAACAGTTTAGAACAGGAAGAAGTTCGAAGAGTTCTTAGTGAACCAAAGCTTGTCCKCACCTCTTCCACTGTAGTCTGCCTTCAAACCTTTTATTCACTCTTTCACTCATCCAGGTAAGTATATAAATGTAGTTCATCCTTATAAGAAAACACCCGAATAATATATGTATAGAAACCGTATGAATATGCTTAGTGAATAGAAACTTGTTTGATCGAGCATGCAAAACTTTTTGATGCCATGTTTGTTAACTTTACAGATTCAGTGAAAAACCATATGAATATGCATGTTTATAAGTAAAGTTATGATTTGAAAATGCAAGAATGATAAGGACATGTATGAAATAGATAGAAATGGAAACCATGAAGTATGTCAAATAGCATGAGTGTTTTTMTGCCATATTTCGGTGGTATATATTGACTTATAAATTTGATCATGCCATGATTAGTTTAAACATTGAACTATAGTAATTTTATAGATAATCATGATTTTTTTAATTTAGGAAGGAATAATTTGAGTGCAATATATTTTATGTTGAAAATAGAACAATTGCATGAATGATTGTGTATGTGAGATTTCGGCTAACGGAGAACTTGAGAAATGTAGAATGTGAGCTATGCAAATTTACTAAATTTACGTTGAGAGGGATGATACACATATTAGGAGGGATGAAACTTAGATTTAAGGATTCTCTATAACCAGCAAAAATGACACAAGAACTAAAAATTAAAGAACATGTATGCTCATAGGTTTATCTCTGTTCATGTAACCATTTTGAGGTAGAAAAACTAACCTTTCTATAGCATCTAAATTAGGAAATAGGAAGTTGGAACTCTTATAAGTATAATAACACGGAATACACAGACTAAAGTTTCCTAGACTTTAAGATTTAATTCACAAAGTTGCAAAACATTTTCTTGCCAAAACCTGGAACAACGTATATGTTTTTCTAGGTGTAGAAACACTATTACTATATAGAATTCTTCTTGTGTTATATCACTGGAAGGCCACGAATTTCTGAAAACGTTTGGGATAAATTTAATTTATTTTGAAGTCATAATACTCAAGATATGCTCTAATATTTGCAACATAGTCGTTCCGGTTGACTAATCTGAAAACCTAAGATTTCATTTCAAACTGTTAATTATATAGACTTCTGTAGGTCCATAAAATTGCATGATTTTAAATTCTATTATCTTAGGAGTACTTTAAGACTACTTTTTCTTGAATTGAATATGTAGGACCTAAGTTATGAAATAATCTTTGAAACCCTCTCACTTAAACCTTGCCAGTCTGGACGGTTATAAGAGCACTAACTTACTTTGTGAATTTTGGATTGTTTGCTGATTGAAATTGTACATAAGAGATATGATTAGAAAGCTAGGATTCTTAGGAACATTCTAGGACTAATCTTGCATAATTTAAGTAAGTATAACCAAAGTTAGGACCTATAGTAGAGTAGTGCCAATCTAGACGAAACAATTGTTATAGGCCATTTGGTAACTCTCTGAATTCTTACAACAATTCCAGAAAATATAGGATCTTCTAGAATAATTTCCTTTAGGTATTCTGACDTTTTTGGCCAKTGATCCCTACCTAGTAAGTTAATCGTACCTTGAAACTGAAACACCTTTCTCYTGTAGAGCCAAGAAAATATTACAATAGAGGTTABACTACTTTAGATCTATTCCTTATTACGTCATCATGGCTTACTTAAGGATACTGTATGCATTGATTTAGGTTTCAAGCCTTATTCGAAAATCTAGGAGAACGTGAACTCATGTGAGTCCTGTCAAAATCATTTACCTGTATAAACGTATTTATAAATTATTTCAAATGCTTTAGAAAATATTTCTCTATCATTTGAAAATGGTAAATGACTTCATGATTTTAAGAAAAGTCTATTTTACTTGCATCTGTTTTATAAGAGAGCATGATAGCAAAGCACGCCTGATTGGATACATAACATCAACATATTGAGACTTTTACAAAATGATAATCGGTATTGCTGCTATTGAAAATACATGACTTGATTGAAATAACTTATTATGATTTATGGAATTGATAGATTGAAGTCACTAATTGTCATGAATATTGAAATTGAGTACTTAATTGACTCTGACTAACTAGTCCCTCGAGAAAAGTATTATGCTTGGTTAGTTCCCGGTACGAGTACATCTTGAGTTAGTTTGGGCTATAGTATCAGAGTGAGTCATCCCTTGGCCAAAGACTGGGCTATTGGTGGCCGATTGGGAATGCATCAGGTAGATATTCGCATCATTAGGTATCCAGGTCTGATTGAGGACAACCTTACCATCAATTAGGAGGTTTAACTGGGGGCCCTCCTTTGTACCCAAGCTAGATGGTACCCTTGATTGTTTATGAGGTAATAAGGTTGAAATCGTGCACGTAAATATGAGATGATAATGGTGGTATTACTAAATCCTGTACGACATAGTCTCTGCCATAAAAGCATGTGAATTGAGTTACTATTACTAGAAGCTAATAAGTTTCAAAAAGTAGTATTCTTGGTCATACTTGACATGGTTTACATTTCTAAATATCTTACAAAGTAATTGTTTTACAAAAACATGCCTATTTACAATATTCTCTCATCTGGAAAATAATATAAGAAAACAAGAGGGATGCCAAAACAAGTGTGTTAATCTTATAAGTTTAATAAGATACGTGTTACAATCTCTAAAACGTTCTCGTAGTGAGAACTTAATCCYTTGATTCTTCTCTTTGAAATTTTTCGAGGGCTGCACAYCTTAATCTCGGGATCTAGATTCTTTGGAGTTTTTCAAGGGCTTCGCAATTTGGTCTTGGGATCTGGACTCTTTGGGAGTTTCCGYYGGCTTCGCAGCTTGATCTCAGGATTAGGAGTCTCTAGAGTTTTTCGACGGCTTGATCTTGGGATTTGAACTCTTTGGGAGTTTCCGAGGGTTTCCAACTTGATCTGGGAATTTGGAGTCCTTGGGAGTTTTCAAGGGCTTTGCAACTTGATCTCGAAATTTAGACTCTTTGAAATCTTTCGAAGGTTTCGCAGCTTGATCTCAGAATTTTTTAGAGAAATTTAGCTTCTCTCAACTTGAACTTCTGGTCCTAGATGTAAATTTCTGGACTTAGATATGAAATTTTGGACCTCTTCCTCGAAGTGATACTTAAGAGCGACGTGGCATCACCTGATTCGCCAAGCTTTCCTTAATTTTCATTGTTTGAACCTCGTCATCATTGACATGTGTCACCGTTTCATTGGTTGACATGCCACCTATTATCTAATTTAATTTAATAAAATTTTCATATCTAAAAATTGCCTTCTGGAACTTGGTCACGGGTACAATTCCAAGATGAGATTTTTTTATTGGATAAGTTTCAATTCAATTTATGCCATTTGGGTCAATATGCAAGTCCGATAACTTGTTGTTTTTCCTAGACCGGTATTTGTGATGTTTGAGCCTTCTTCCATTCTTCAAACAATAGACTTTTTTTCTTCAATTTGCTAGGCTTACCGCCCTTTCTCCAATATGTTAGCTGGAAGTCACTATTCTAAAATACTAACTCTCACATATGAAACACATATTAAAATTGTGATTATATCTTGGCATATTGAATAGCATACTATCTAGAAGAGTTGTGATATACTTCTTACATAATTATACATATTAAAAGTTTGTGGATAGACTTATTTTTTATATCTTAATACAACTCTCATTTCTTCTTTATCTATATATAAATCTCAATACTTAAGCTTCTTTCCATTTTTTTTTTCTCATTGCATCACCAACTTTGGCATCCAAACTTTGACATTAAATCATCTTGTCTTTTTATATCTCTTACTTTTTGTAAGCCATCCTACTATTATTTATGATGTACAGTCTTATCCTTAAATTTGAGAATTTTCGAGAGAGACTTTAACAAAAAGTATTATAAGTAGATAAAGAAAAGAGATAAACTTCATTTCTCTCTTTATTATGACACTTCTTTCTTTCTTTTTTTTTTTTTTTTTTTTTTTTGGTTGCAGACACGATCTTTGCTTTGCTTGTTATCTGCTTTTTTTTTTTTGAATGCATACTCGATTTTTTTTCTCCTTGCTGTTTGTCTGCCTTTTTTTTCTTTTTCATTTCGCTGACGCGTTTTTTTTGGTTTGCTTCCCTCTTTTCCTTTCGTTTTATTTGTTTCTTCATTGTGGCTTCTCTCTTTTTTTCTTCTCTTTTTCTCCATTTTTTCCCCTGTTTCGGGCAAAAATCCTTTGTGGTCCGGTCATTTTTCGTCCTTCTTTTTTTATTCTGGAGGCCCGTTTTCTATGGGCCTCTTGAAGGCGCGCCCGGACACCCGTTTTGCTGCTTGCGTCACCGGTGAAGAACCGCAGCTTTTTCAAGTCCGGCTCGGACCCGCTATCCCAGCCCCGATGGCCCACCCGTTTGAAGGTTTACCTCCGTGGGCCAGTTGGAGGTACACCCCAGACCCGGCAGCCCACATGCGTTCCTCTGCCCGTCGTTACTTGCGTCACCGGTGAAGAACCGCAGCTTTTTCAGGCTGCAGCGGTGGCCACCGACTTCTGCATATCATCTTCCAGTCGTCGCCTAAGAGCAGTTGAAGAGACAACCCTTCGATCATCATCAGATTCTCACCGAAACCGAATCGACTTGACTCCGCCAAGCAGCTCGCACCGATCTTCCAGTCTTCCTTTCTTCCTGTTCTCCAGCGAGCCACAGCGATGGACAGCAAGCAGTGACGGAGACCAGACGACCCTTCTTCCTTCCAAACCTTCTGGCAGCGACCAAAGTGACGGTGGCCTCTGCCTTCTGCTTGTTTCAGACCTGCAGCGGCGGCTACTCCTTCGGTTTACAGATCTGGAGCGCCGAAGATGCCTCCACCTACTCAGTTCGGCACAGTTCCGACAGCGGCGTCTTTCCAGTGGCTGAATAATTTTCTGGCATAGTTGGGTCTTCAATTGATCCTGGGACAAGCGGTGACAGCGGCGGTTTTTTTTTTTTCCTTTGTTTTTCTTTTTATTGGGCAGCGGCGGCCTTCGATCTCTTTTCTCTCTTCCGCCTTTTGACCTGACCGACGCGGCGAGCAGCGATGGCAACCTTGGGTGAGCAGCAGGCTTGGACTTGGTCGTCGTTCGGCTTTCGCTTCCGCTTTGCCGCAGCGAGTCAATTTCGCCAATGGAAGTGCGGCGATGGCGGAGTGCGGCGATGGCGACCTGAACTTCGCTGCGGAGGTCCTTCGGTGGAAGACTTGCAGTGTTGCTTCGAAACTCAATCCTCAAAAACCCAGTTTAATCATGCGTCTGCAATTTCTGGGACTGCTTCTTTTGACTCTTGTATTGCTTTTGAAGCCGCTACAATGGCCATAGCTTCGCCCATGAAGCCAACCATCTGTGATATCCATACATCATTTGAAGAAGAGTCCTCAAGCAGCAACCACAACTTCTCTTCTTTGTCAATGGGAAAGTAAGGAGCACGTGGAGGGGCACGTGTCAAACCACTKCCATGCTCAAGAGGGACCCAAGCATGCATTGTGACTATGTTACCATCCCCTTGTACTCCCTCTTCACCTTCAGTCCCACAAGAAATGTCAACTGAAATTGAAGGCATGATTTCCAGAACTCTTTCCACATCTTGGAAGTCAGCAGCAGAAGACCTAGAGACCTGAGTCAAAAGCTCGCGCACTTTTCAGGTGTCAAGTCCAGTTGAATCTTCAGTAGATCCTGGAAAAGGTGCATATCCTCTATTAGATCCAATTGGAGAGGATTATTATTTGGCATCTACAGCAAGCTTTTCTTTGATTGTTTGAAGGGAAACGTCAAAGAGGATTTACCATATTCCATTTCACTTTAATTTCAAACTAAAGACGTTAAGAGAGAGGGATTGATCATTTTTCATTTGACTTCAATTTCAAGCTAAAGACGCCACTAAAAGAGGCCATTTTTCATCTCAAGTAATGAAGCACCAATTTCGAGCCATGAAAGGTTCAATTTCAAGTAACAATTTGGGGCAAGAAATTTGGAGGGAGAAGGGATTTCGATTTCAAGTCACAAACCACCAACATAGAGCGAGAAGAGGCTTTAACTTTAAGTCATGGAATATTAACTTGGAGGGAGGAGAGTCCATTTACATCATTATTACGAAAGGACATTGACTTTGAAGGCTCTAACTTTTAGCCTTCGATTTCTTCGAGGTCCTAATTTCCAGGAAGGTATCGATTTTAGACCATTGTTGTATTTTCACTTTGAATGATCTGTTAAACATTTAACTTTATTATAAGAAGTAAAGAAAATGATATATTATTAAAGATGTAACTGAACTCAAATATTTTTCTAAGCTATCTATGTATCCAAAAAAGGAATCAAGTTAAATGTAGTTCATAATTTGAATCGGCAGTCTAAGCTTGTGCATGAAGAGGCAATTTAAAAATTTTTTACAGATAAGTTTAAACTCTTATCAAGGGAGTAGCATGCAGTTTTAGGCTCGTGCAACGAAGAGCAATTTGAAGTTTATAGATAGTTCTAAACTCTTATCAAGGAGTAACTTGCAGTTTAGGCTCGTGGCACTAAAAGAGCAATTTGAAGCCTTGTAAATAGTTTTTTGACTCTTATTTAAGGAATAACATGCAGTTCTTAGGCTCTGGGGCACTAAGGAGCATCTTATGTTATTTGATGAGGGCACTCGATAAGTTGCACTTCAGAACAGTTTAACTCTTATTAAGAAGTGACCGTACAGTTAGGCTCCGTATACTAAGGAGCGCCTTGAGTTTTTGTTTGTGTTGAATCTTTGGCTTCAAATTCTGAGGAAAGTTTGCCCCCACTTTGAAATTCTAGATTCTTCTCATATTTGATTGACTCTTTAACATGAATTCCTCGATTTTGATTGGCGAAGATACTTATTTCTATATCATGAGCACGGGTAGCTAATTCTTCAAAAGTTCTTGGCTGGACTTCTTTTAAAATGTATTGCAGACACCAATGCATGCCTTGGATGCATATCTCGATTGCAGATTGTTCGGAGAGGTGATCTCTGCATTCAAGGCTTAAAATTCTCCATCAATCGATGTAATCAATGARGGGTTCATCATTCCCTTGTTGAATTCGGCTTAATTCAAGCATGCTAACAGTTCTTCGAATGCAATAAAATTGGTTTAGGAATTCTTGCTCGAGTTGAGTCCAAATATCGATTGATCCAAGAGTAATATTCGTATACCAATCAAAAGCATTACCTTTAAAGGATCTAACAAATTGTTTGACAAGTAGATCTCCTTTAGTACATGCGCTGTTGCATGTTTCAACAAAATGAGTTATATGTTGCTTTGGATTTCCTTTATCGTCAAATTGTTGAAATTTGAGATGTTGATAACTGATTGGCATTTGAAGACTGCATATCTTTTGAATATATGATTTGGTGTACCATTGAGAAGATCTGATGCTTCCTTCATGTTTTTCTTCAATTGTTTTTGCAATGACATCCTTCAGGTTATTTATTGAGATCAATCTATCAGAAGAAAGTTAAATGTTTTGTACTCCCATTGTAGTTTCAGATCCAACTTTGGATTGACATTGTACTTGAGTAACCTTAGCAGATTCAACATTATTTGTAGTTTCTGGTTGCCTTGGAGTAGTTTGACTTGTTTCTCCAATACCATCGAGACGATTCAACAATCGAGCAAGAGTGATATCTCGTTGTTGGGAACTTTCTGCAAGTCCTTCCACCAATTTGGCCAAATTTATTTGTTCTTCAATTGTGGCAGTATCGATCATCATAACAAATATGATAGATGAAGTTGTAGTGGAATCTTCATGGCAGAGCTCTCCCAATTGCAGATCTTCTTAGCAAACAACAATTGCAGAGTTTGCAAAAGAGTTACAATCATTTTGTGTAATTGTTTGTGACTTGGTTCCAGCATTCAACAAGGACGTGGTCGTCGTCCTTCTTGAAGAGGTACATCCATGAATATAATAGGATTGGAGTACTAGTAAATTAACATGAAGTTGGAGTACTCATAGATTTGATCATCTGAGAAGTACTCCTCCACTTTTTGTCCAACATCAGTTGGCGCTCTACTCCGCATCACAGGTACTGTATATGTGGCTACAAGGCTGATTTGACGATAGCACCAATTGTTGCAGATCTGGAAGGGGTAGCATTTGAAATGTTGTTCGTGCGGCCCGTTGATGAATTTGCTTTGATTTGATTTGAAAAGAAGAGATGAACGACAGAGACAGCCCTACTAGGCATGCGAAAGTTTATTTACACAATTCTTTCGTCTACAAAATAATATAAGAAAACAAGAGGGATGCGAAAATAAGTGTGTTAATATTATAAGTTTGATAATATACGTGTTACAATCTCTGAAAAGTTCTCGTGATGAAACTTAATCATTTGATTCTTCTCTTTGAAATTTTTCGAGGGCTTTGCAACTTAATCTRGAGATCAGGATTCTTTGAAGCTTTCCGAGGGTTTCGCAGCTTGATCTCAGGATATTGATTCTTGGAGTTTTCCGAGGGCTTTGCAACTTGATCTCAGGATATGGGCCTTTTGTGAGTTTCCGAGGGCTTCACAGCTTGATCTCGGGAATTGGACTCTCTGGAGTTTCCCAGGGCATTTTAGATTGATATTGGGATTTTGACTCCTTGGAATCTTTCGAGGGCTTTTGATCTCGAGATTTGGAGAGAAATTTTGCTTTTCTCAACTTGAATTTATGGTCTTTGATGTCAATTTCTGAACTTTGATATGAAATTCTAGACCTCTTCCTCCTGTGCTTTAGCCTCTATTTATAAGCAATGCGAGTTGATTTGATTGGTCGAAGTGGCACTTAAGAGCGACGTGACGTCACCTGATTCGCCAAGTTTTCCTTAATTTCCATTGGTTGAACCTCATTCATCAATTGACACGCATCACCATTTTTATGGTTTGACATGCCACATGCACATACCCAGTTTAATGGAATATATTTAAAAATTGACTCTAAATTATTTTAATTAGATTATAAATTAATTTTTTAATAAAAATTTTCAATATTCTAGAATATGTTTTCTCAAATTTTGGTGATAATTATCTCCTCAAAATTGTGCGATTTTTTACCTCATTACTTCTAGATCCTGTTTTCATCCATCATAATTCCTTTCCCATTTTAAAGCTCTCAAACGTGCTTAATTTAATCAAGCATACTCTTTGAGTAGATTTTTCATCCTGTACGCTTGAAAAAATGAGTTTTTGAAACAAGTTTTCCGCTCATAAGTATTTCAAAATTTTTCTTTTCAAAAAATGTTTATTGCAAAATTATTCTTCAATACTCTTATACAAAAATATTTTGCGAAATATGTAGGACAATGTGTTCTCAAAAAAACTTGCTT
>MEJB01000028.1:2313392-2324056 GCA_001752375.1 Rhazya stricta | reverse complement strand
AGAGAGAGATATAAGTTTTTATTGCTTTTCTACATGTTAGGTTTTAAAATGGATTACAGCAATTAGGAAATTGATCATAGGGGATTGGATTAGGAACTTTCCTATTATGGCTTCCTTACTCATACTCATATATAATATATATATATATATATACTTAGTATATATATATATTATATATAATTAGTGTGTGTGTGTGTGTGCTGTGGTGTTTTCCTTATTATGCAAATCCTACTTCGTAACAATGTGGGTTATGTGATGAACAAAAAGTAAGGAAAAGTTTTTCCTTCACCTCTGTTTACATGTCATTATGGCCATTACCCTTCTCTATCTCTTATTGTATGCTTCTTAGGTAAAATAGTGAGTTTAGAAAATATTTGAAAATTTAGGTCACCRTATAGAGTGACATTTGGATCTCACKGCAAGCATGTATTTTGTGATTTTTTGGTGAAAATCCGTTCAGGTGTAGGACATCCTTTGTTGGGTGACATTTGGATTTCACCACTGATACGTATTTGGGTGCTTTGTTGGTTGAAAATCCCTTCGAGCATAGGACATCCTTTGTTAGGTGACATTTGGATATCACCGCGAGCATGTCCTTGTGCTTTTGGATGAAAATTCGTTCAAGTGTATGCCATCCTTTGGAAGGTTCAATTTTTTTGATATTTCTGTTTTGAACCTCTTTGTTTCTCTTCTGTCCTTCTACTTCGAACCCACGACCTTTGCCTTTGTGATGGTTGGCCTATAATGCTTGGGCATTCGACTGGATATTCAGTTTGCAAGAATACAGCAAGGTCTAATCTCTACAAGGCATGTAAAGACTGGAGAACAGTTAGACAATATTTTCACAAAGGCTCTAAACAGGACTCGGTTGATTATCTTTGTAACAAGTTGGGCATGGTTAACATCTATGCTCCAACTTGAGGGGGTTTAAATAGGATTACATGCAAATAGGGATTATAGTGATTGATTAGGTTCAGTTATAGGATTTGATTAGGAACTTCCCTATTATGGGTGTTATATGATGAATAAAGAAAAAGGAAAATTTTATCCTTCACCTCTGTTTACAGTACAAATACCTAATCGGAATGTTCTACTTGAACAACCTAAGTGTGTCGACCTCTRGGACAATTGTTYTTTTRTTGTGATTTATKGTGAGATTTTGGAAGAAATTTARGGCGATAAATTGGAATTAGAACTTTGAACATTATTTTAATTTCAAAGGGCAGGCTTCAAGCTACACCAGATCTAGACCAGGGAAATAAGGCAATTTTTTCATTAGGATCGGTTGTTCAGAACGTTTGGCACAATTTGTTTGGTTAAGTAGCGGGATCCAACCTAATGGGATAGTTAGTAAAACTCAAAAAAGATCATTTCTGATTTGTTTAAACAAATAACACGTGGAGTGCAGTTTTATGCATTTTTTTCTTAGGTCCATTGTTCTCTATGATTTTTTGTTTTAACCTTAACGGATCCAAAGATATAGTTTCTTAGGTATGTTTGACCAATGAATTACTTATCAGGAAAAAGAAAAAACAAGTTTGATCAATGAATTTGTATTTAATTTCTGGAAGTTGAGATTTGTGTTTTAAATATTAAGATGGCGCCTTAGAGCTTCCATTTTTGTCAAAATTTATGTACTCAAACCAAGTTTTATTTGTTTCATTATCAGATCCAACAATTCAAAATCTAAATACAAATATAAAAAAGTAGCAAGTTACTGTTCTCTTCTTTTAACTTTCTTTCAATCCACAAGGCTATACCTAAAGCAAATAGAAAATAGACTTTGAACATAGGAAATATCAATAGTTTTAAGATTGGAAGTACCAAGGAAAATTCATCATACGTTTATTGCCGCTACTCAGTTAGCCATCATAAATTACCACTGGTTGAGACCCTTGATTTGCAATGGTAATATAATTTCCTCTATGATGATTATAGGAAACCATAGATTCCTGAACATCACTTCCACCACAGACGAAAGAAAAAGAATGTGAAAAAGATTTCCTCCAAAAGAAACACTGTAGTCATCAGGAAATACATCTGAAAACCTCTGCACCAAATTTTAACCCTTGATAAGTTGTATTCATCTATTTATTAAAAAATAAAAAAATAAAAAGGGAAGAAAGAACCTTTACCAGACATTGTTATATATGTATGACTTTGTAATGAAAATTGATTTTTTTCCCCTAGAAATTTTTTTCTGTTGAATATTTGGACCCAGTTTCAAAGTTAGACAGCTTTGCCCCATGACCTGAATCCAGTGCATATTTATTATTTTGTAACATTAAATTTGAAAATATAAGAAGWAATAAAAGTAATGAATCTATTTATCATTTTACTTTCTATCTGATTTTATCCACCCCCCACATGACCATGCCATAGATGCTCATCCAGCCTGCAGGTTGGCATCACTGCTGCTGATGCCAAAAAAGCTCTTATAAACCTAAGGAAAAAAGAATTTAACAACCAAATCTTCCAAAGTTATGCCACTGGTTGTGCCAGTCAGTCGTGCCAGGAAGAACTGAGAAAGAGGTGAAGAGAAAGAGAAAGAAAAGAGAAGGGAGAAGGCACCAGCAGCGGTTGGCAGGTGATGTGGGGTGGCAGATCTAACTTGCTGTTGGCTAGTGGTGGGTGCCAGTGGTGCCGCAGAACAAAGGCACCAGTGGTGGTTGGRTGCCGATGTAGGCAGTATGGGGTAGCATGGCAAAAGGAAGGAGGAGGAGAAGGAGGAGGCCAAGGCAGCAGTTGGAGTAAGAAGAAGGAAAAGCAGAAGAAAATYAGAAGGGAAAAAAATTAATAAATCTAAGTAAAGGGTAGAAATGTCTTTACTGACATACCTGATTTCACTTTTATATATTTTTTCCTTTGGTCAAATAAGTGGATGGGTTGGTCTRCAATTTGATCTCAGAAAATGCATCAAAAATATCCATACCCAAATACATCAATTTTTTTCTCATTTCAAACTGAAAAGTCCAWATTCAAATCCAAATCATATCCATGAATATCATTAATATCACTTTTAGACATTTTAGGCATGACTACCTGGCATGTCTGATCCCTGAATTTACTATRAATTCCCATGATGCTGGGCAACCTTAGGAAACTCATGCTACTTCTCTACTGCAAATTGCCTTATACACCAATGCAATGTCATATAGTTTCATAATTCTAGAGACAAAGATTAATCAATAACCACAATCGTAATAATGAGAGAAAYTTTGMATACCTTTGAAGATAAGCAATCCCAAGGTTTCCAAGGCAATCCATATTGTGAGGTTCAACAGCCAACAAAGCTGAGAAGACTGCTATAGCACTCTGGACAAGAGGACAGGACCATTTGAATTTGGAAAAGATAAATATGTATTTGTTAACTATGTATTCCATTCAAAGAAAATTTGGCACCTGCAAACGGCCAGTTTTAAGAAGGATAAGGCCCAGAGTGTTCCACACAGATGCCTGTCGAAAATCTGAATTCATTGACTTCCTTATTTTAAAAAGAATATCCTCCAATTCAGCTGGTTCGAGTTCTCTGTCAGACCTACAGTCCTCTAAGCTACCTAGTAATATACACTGCATTTGTGGTAACATTTCATAAGCAGATGCAGAAAGGCTAGAGTAAAGATTAGAAAAGAAAGCTAAAACACATAAGAACCATTGTCTTTGAATTAAAGATGCTCAACCTGTGCATGGTGAATCTGAACCAATGAAAGAAACTCTGGTCGATCAATTTCTTCTTCAGGACGAATTAAAATCTCAGCAGCCTTCTCGTATGCCACAACTGCCTACCACAAATCTCTCAATCGTAGTGCACGAGTGTGTAGTATCAAAAGGAAGACAAAGAAATAAGCGTTATTGGAAAAATACCTTGTCAGCTTGTCCCATTCTTTGATACATTAATCCAAGTACAAAATGTGCATGGGCATTCTTTGGCATCTTTCTTGCAACATGGACCAAACCCTGCAAGCACCATAAACCCAAAATTCTTCTATTAAAAAGAAAAATTAAAAAAAGAACCATATACTAAGTTCATCCTAATGAGTCATGTAGTCGATTTCAGTGGTTAGATATTTAGGTTTGACCAAAAGAATATATTAAACAACACTAGGTAAAAAAATAAGTAGATCTCTTCGCTGAAACCAATATCAGGTAGGCTTGTGAACTTATTAACAGCTGCTCAAGTCAATCATTTTTCTCTGATCCCATCACTTTTGTAGATAAGATGCCAACTGCMACAGATGAGTCTCAATKAATCCTGGGTTTCAGCTTTATCTGATGCATCAATGCAGCAAACTTGATTTTTCCTCTTTTCTCATAGTTCGCATCTGCTCTATCATCAAACTCATCAGACAATCTAATACTCCGTGCCCCTCTCGCCCTATGTGCCATACGACAACTTGCGACAAATAAACTTTTGAGGTTTCCAACATAAACATAACTTTGTAAGTTCTCTTTTTCTTTTTCCCTTTTTTTTTTTTTCTTTTGGTATTCAGAAACAAAACATCTTTGAGCTTATTGCTTCCCTCAAGGCTAAGACATTGTATCAAGGGGTAAATACCGATAATATTTTAAGAGCTTTATCATTTTCACAGTATTCCCATGATGCATGATTCAAGAATATCCTATTTCAATATTTCCTAAAACRTAGTGAAATTTCTTCCATGATGTTATGCTTTTCCTCTTCTCTCTGCAGGTCAATGCAGGATCAAGAGACATGGTCCCATTGTCATCGACTTCAGTCACACCACTTCCAGTACCTTAATGTTATTAATAAAGAAGGAATGGAACTTTTATCTTTCAGGAATAGATTTCCACACCAGACATCTAAGTTCAAAGCATAAGAAATCCACTCAAAATAGAATTCCATTACATTTGTAGTAGTGTAATTATTTAATTTAGCCCATCAAATATTGAGAATGTCTCATCCGAGGCTTCTATATGTGAATTGTTTTAAACTTCAATTTCACAACAAAAAAAGATTTGTGCAATAGAATTGTTCCCTCCATTGATCACAACTTTTCAAGTTATTTATGTAAAAGCAAAAAATCTCAGCTCTCCCACCCCAAACCTTGACAATCCACCACCTCCTTTGAGCCCCAAAAAGATGATGCTGCAAACTCATGAATGTACAAGTACTCTTTACTCCAATTCCTAATTTTGCCCCACTAATGAAACAGCATCTCGCCTTCCAGCCCTCACTTTCTCTACCTCTTCATGCACAGCCAGCAAACTCTCAACTTCCATCACACAATTCTTCTTGCTCAAACCTGGCACCAAACAATGTCCATTGTCATCAATTATCCACTCATCATGAATATCTGAAAACCACCACTCAACATCATCATCAGATTAATATCTTAGAGCTCCTTGACATCATACATATGAAGTTCCAATTTGATGCAAAATTGATTTATYTATATCTCTCTTCATCTTTTCTTCTCTATCACATTTATCTCCGACCCAACTAGTGTCTTTCCTGCCTTTGTGAGATTTCTTCTTTTACTTTGCTGTGATTGCTATGTATCTGATAACCAGTAGATGCTAGAACTCAGGTCCGGTTGGACTAGAAAAATTAAAAAATGAAGGATCCAGGTCCCATTTAGACAAAAATAAACTCAACTATCTGTGATTATTAGTCTATCAGAAATGACCTGGATCTGGCAGAGTCTAGGTTGGAGGCTACAGATACCTCAGGTCACAGAGAAGATAGAAGCACTACTTAATGGTGTAATGAGGAGACCCAGTTACGTAGTTGATGCAGAATGCTCGTGACTGGGGAAAAGCAGTGTGTGTTTGGTACGGAAAGTTGGAAATCATTATTGTTACTAGGGGTGTGCATTATTTGGTTTAAACCGAATTTCCGAATTGAATTGAACCGAAGTAGGAAATTCGGTTCGCTTTTTTTGGTTTTCGGTTCGATTTGATTTGGTTTTATAAGTTGATATTTTAGTTCGGTTCGGTTTCGATTTAAGAAAATCCTAATTCGGTTTAACCAAAAACCGAATATTTATATATATTATTTTTAACAAAATATATAATAGAGATTATAAATTGTTAGTTAAAAAAATGAAAAAAAAATTATTGTTAAACCGAAAATTTCGGCTTAAACCGAACCAAACCGAAATTTTCGGTTTTTCGGTAATTCAGTTTTAGGCAATTCGGTTTGGTTCGGTTTTGAAAGAAATTACAAAATCCGAATTAAAACCGAAATAGTAAACCGAAAACCGAACGCCCACCCCTAATTGTTACTTTCTTTTTCTAGTGCTTTTTACAGAAGTGACAATGAGGATTTCATATGAAACGGATGGTCTGGAAGTGTACAAATCTAGATTTTATGATAACATCTAAGTGTTATTACTCATACGGATTTAGCAACATCAATAAAAGTAACGGACTTCTTTCATTCGTCTCTTTCATGTGAACAGAACAGGAAAATATTATACASCACCAATACCAAGAATGCCAATTAGAAGAACTATGGAAGTAGTAATCCATAAAAGCAAAAGAAAATCTAAACCAATTCACATGTTTGATCTTTGATTGAGTTCCACAATACTCTTCATTATGTTCTGCAAGTAATTTTCTTCTGCCAGGACGCACTATACACAATATARTGCTGCAATTTGACCTATATGATAATGGTGACCAGRATATATTCRGCTCTTAAACAGCCATCTTTCTGCTGATTAACCAACTAGCAGGACCCACACCTGGATCAATAGTTTTTCACTATGGAACTAATAACTACAAGAGAAGCTCCTAACTGATCCCTCATGCTTAAAAATACAGCATTAACAAGGCAAGAATTTTTCTTTGCTGATTTATGTAACCCCTATGAARTCAAGTGAATGTTTCGGTTATTCAATTTCAAATGCCACATTTATGAAGCAAAAGTAAACTTATGCAGAGAACAAGAATTTAATTCATGAATGATCAATTAAAGGACTCTAAAGAAAATGTCTCAATCATTCGCATAAAKCCAGAGYTGCAAACTGTAGATTAGACTTTTGAGCTGACGTTCTCCTACACATATTCTGTTCTCATTTTAAAAGTCAAGGGTAAAGGCCTGTCATCCTTTAACTTTTTGGAAATCTCATTATTGCTGTCTAACTAAAAAACAATCAGAAGTTGTCTTCCAACTATTAAAAGGATCAATTTTTCCCTTCCATCCAATTAAACCATTCACGACATGCAATGACATTTTTTTAGGTTATCTCGATCACTCCAAAAATGGGAAAAATTGACTCTTTTCTTTATTTGGTTAACTTTTCCTCATAAAAAATTTATTAAAAGCAATCCTTCTTCTTCCTCAGAATAACAGCCCCAAAGGCTGTTAATTTGTAGTTGCATGGCTACCACCAGTGCTCCTGCCTGTTGCTACCGGTGATGCCGSCTAGACTATCACAGTCTTCGTTCTGAAATTTAAAGCCATTACCAGATTCCATTTATCTTGCAGAATTTAATTCCAATGTGAAATCATTTACAACTGCCAATAAGGCCTTCAAAATTACAAACCCATTTCTGGGTGTTCCACACCCACCACCCAAGTTCCAGCCATTAACCTCCATGTGGAATAAGAGCCTTATTTTCTGAGTTGTTGTGTACCAGCCCTTCAGTGGCTTCTTCTGCCAGAAGATTGAGATCCCAAAACTATAACTCCAATTACTAGAAGGCACCAAAGGTAGCAGCTTTAAGCACTCCATTTATCCTCCAGATCTCACTGAAGCTAAAACAGTGATTCCTAAAGTTAGTCAAATAATTCATCTTCTACTCTTTCTGCCACATTTTTCCCGATTATTTTCCCCAATTTTATGATAATCCTAAGCAGTAGTATTTGTTGGGGTGCCGAAGCTTCTAGAGCTTTTGACCAATAACTGCAAATTCTGTCATGGAATTTACTCTTGTCACAAGTGTAAATTTGATCACTGGTAGAATCTCTTTTTTCAGTGAGTTGGGCTGARAGAGTTCTGRACTGGGAGTTGGGAAGAAGATGAAGAAAGAAAAGGGGAATGAACGAATTTTAAATAATAAAGAAAAGGAAAGAAAAGGGGAAAAACCTCAAATTAACCAGATAACCCCCACAAAGGGTTATGAGCATCATGCAGCATACTTTTGTTAACCTTTAACAGTTCAATTGGACAGAAGGCAAAACTCCTCCTTCTAATTGTCGGAGGGCAAACTCTTATTGTTTTTAGTTAAGAGGATAAAAGCTCATTTTTTTGAAAGTTAAAGGGTCATGTAGACCTTTTACCCAAATGACAATGTTTGGAACAAACATGRTAAGTTTATGTCAGTTTCTATTATATTAACCAAGCGTAGGAACAAAATTWWGGAAAAATTATGAACGCAAACTAAATGTATCACAAGTTAATATAACACAAACTCAATGACTTTACTAAAACAAAATTTGCTTACTGTATCTGCAACTTTTGTTCCATATATGTTGTATTTATGCACCCATGCGTGATCTCCTATTTGGCGCTTATAATGTTCTTCCAGAACAATTGGGCAAACCAAAAGCCATCATTCCTAAAAGATTTCAAAAAAAACCTAAAGTAACAAAAGAAAAGCAAACCCAAATAACCCAGTCAACCTAATCAGTTAACAGCATAATTAACACCCCCAGGCCAATGTAAGAAAGGAGAATAGTTGAGGGGTCAAAAATGGCTATCCACTCTCTGCCACTATTAACACAAAATAGAATGGAAAGAAAACTCTTTCCATTTTTCTCCATCTGATAAATGCAGTTCCCAAGATGGTCGAATTGAGGATTGTTAGTGTGATATGGTATGCTACTAATTAATATAGGGCATATAGCTCCTTAGTATATATATGATGAACATTATATATATATCTATTATTTTATATTTATTTCATTATTTTTTTTTTTTTTTGGGTCTGGGTGGGGAAAGGGAGGGAGGCTGTAGAGCAGAGAACCATATGCTTCTCAATACTTTTTTAATTTCTCACCAAATGTGGAGTCCCTATATCCTTCTCTTACATTCATTCGCGCACCAGCTATGAAAGGCATCCTATAGCCAAAATTATTTCATAAAGTAGAGGAGTGAAAATTCTCATTCCCCATCCTACCTCTCCAGAGAATACACCAATCAACCATCCGAAAACATTTTCGGTAACATACAGGGGAGACAAAAGCTCCATTCAGGACCTGATGCCTTAAGTTGGGCACCAATAACACGTAACCTTATATCTACATGCCTACTCCCCTCCCATTTCCCTCGATACACATCTCAACCGAATGTATGAGAACAAGGAAACAAATTCCATTTTTATTGCAAAATTCATACCTCCATATAGCTTCCATGATTTGATGTTATTGCAAAACCTAGAATCAATTCTAAGACCGCCTTTCTCCTTTCAAATATCTCTCACTCAAGAGACTTAAGGATAAGAGTGGGAAATGAGACATCCTGAATATTTTCAGGGGCAGAGAGGAAGGAGGAAGGTTGAAAAGAAGGGAACTTTCCGTATTTACAGATACCTACTCTGTTTGCAAGCAAAACATAACAATTGAAATTTGAAAAGTATATTAGCCATTTAATTCTAACAATCCATATCTCCCCTCAGTGTCGTTCAAAAGGAAATTAGCAATTAGTGCTATCTTTGTGCATTGGATCTGGACCTTTTTCTTTTCTTCTTATAGGTGGAAGTTGGGACATGCCATTAGATAGCAACATTACTTCCCATGAAATTTATTTCCCATGAAATTTTCTTGTGCTATCAGCTAAGATTTCCCTTTATTTCCACCAGAATAAATTCCAGAAGGTTTATCCTTACCGAAAAAGTTGTATAAGATGAGGATAAGAGACCAACAAGTAAAGTTTTCTCATACTAGAAATATGCAATTTGTCTTAGATAACCTAATTCTAAAATTACACGAATATTTTTTTCTCACAACTATTACTAATTCGGGATGTCCAGGATGTTTCAAGGTATGAGAACGCAGGAGACAACTTGTGTAATCCTGTCAACAATGTTATGCCAAGTGTCATTATTCAGGMCATCTTTTGTGGAAAGCTTCCACACATGCAAGCGCTTCCACGGTTCGTGTGGCCTCTCATGATGTAAAGATCTATTTGACTGCTAATGGGAGAATTAGCTTAGAAGCTCTGCACTTACTCCTCCTATGTGATGCGAATTCTAAAGAACATAACTGCATGACCCAATTATCCAAACAGATAATAACAAAATTACAAGCTTCAGCCCAATCCCACCATCAACACAATCTACAAACAACGTAAATATTCAGAACAATAATGTCCATGGAGAAAGAAATATGCTTGAGCTCATTAAGCATCCCATGCTTACCTTACAATTTTTAGAAGTTCAAGAAGTCAAAGAGATACAAAACTACTATTACAAATAAATTATCATTCTTCTGAGGCAATCATTTCTGTTTTTCCTCTWAACTAATTAACAACATAAAAAGACCCAAGTGTCTTAATTAACGCCTTCATTTGAGCCTCGTCACTGAATTCTTCCTGCCCATATACTTATGAAACATCAACACGAAGATTTTCCTCCCAACTCCTTTAAGGTTCAACATGATGAAAGAAATTTTGGAGCAAAACTTTATAACGACAAATTAAGCAAGGATGAAAGAAAAATTAGAAATTAGCCAATTAATAACCAAAAGGTTACAGGGT
>MEJB01000028.1:2302369-2313367 GCA_001752375.1 Rhazya stricta | reverse complement strand
AGATTAGGAATTAGCCAAATTAATAATGCCAAAAGGTACCGCAGGGTGGGGGGAGCCGTGACAGGAACAAGCACTAGAGAAACTCACAGTGTAAGGGGCTGCGAGCTTTGTTTCTCCGCGAGACGAAAGAAACACCCCATGACCATCGGATCACCATCAGCATTCAGGCCCACAATCAAGAGGGTATCTACTTTACTTTATGAACGGGATTGGCGCCGCCCATTTTCCATTGAATTGTTTTCCTTTTAAGCCTCTCTGGCGTTGCCATGTGCTTTCCGCCTTACTTCCCACCATCTTTACTCATTGGGGGAAGGAATTTTTTATGCTTTCCTTTTTTTTGTATCTCCGCCTCTCCGCCGTGCTTCAGCTGCCGCTTTTCCAAGCTTTAATCAAATGAGTAAATGAGCAGCTGGTGTTGCTTGCGCTGTCGGGAATTTTGTCTTCTTCCCCGTGCCTCTTCGGTGCAGATCGCGGCGTAGGAATTTTCAAGAAAAGAAAATCTGTTAATATTTTAAACAATAGCTCCCCCACACTGGTTATATGATACGAAATGAGAACCGTTATAACTCCTGGGCCAAACAAAATGTAGGTCAGAAGCATCAGAAACATCTCAAATCCACAGTCCTCTGGAATAAACCTACAAACACACAGAACCCGCTCAAACCTATAAATATCTAAACTAAATATTAACAGCTAACAGAATCGCTCAACATAAWTATCTAAATATTTATCTTTCCAAAGGTATTAATATTCAAATATTCAAGTATAGAAATATCTCAACAAGATATAATAAATATTTTATCTTAATTATCGAAGAAAAGGCCCAAGAATGCTTTCGTACCTTTATAATGTTTTGACTAAGAAAACCTCGAAGTATTCAGCGAGCCTTTTAATAAGCGTTTCAAACCCAACCTGTGGCTCGCAGGTAACTTTCTTGCTGCTTCTTCAGAGGAACCTTAAACAAATGCAATCGGCTATCATTGGTCGTGGTGAATCTAATTTTTCAACATAAAGAGYCTTGAGTTTCGACTAGGTAACAGCGGCTTGTCAGATCTGTAATAATCTCGTATTTTTAATGGTGGGTTCTTAAGTTAGCTAAAGAAAGTTCTCAACGAAGTATGCAAGTTCGTTGAATATCCTTGTTATCAAAGACCTTGCAAACAAAGCTTGAATCGACTAAGAGTTTAGTTGAAAACTAAGCAATAACATGTAACTAGGGTTAGCAGCTAAGTATATGCCATAAAGGCCAAAATAAGCAAGCTAACAAGCTAAGAAAGCTGGTTAAAGAAAGCAATAATAAGACGGTCAAGAAAGTTTTAAATAAGTGGTAAAGGAAGCTGTAAGAAAGCATTAATCGGCTAAACTAAGAAAAGTTGTAAACAAAACATATTAAGAAAAGTTGTTAAAAAAAATATGGTAAAAAATGTCGTAAACTAAGCATATTAAAGAAAGTTGTAAATAAAGCATGTTAAAGAAAGTTGTAAATGAAGCATGTAAAGAAATTAATTTAAAGAAAGCATTGTAAACATTATCTAGAAGCTGGAAAAGTTATATATCTAAGCTAAGCTAGAGAAATTTTAAAGCAGAATGAAAAGACATAATTTGAAATAATAATTAATATGATTTTGTTGTAGATTGAGTCAGGGAGGGGCTTAAATTTCTTCCTCTTCTTCCTTTTATACTCGGTCCAAATGGGTTTTCTTGCTTGGAAGTGAAGTAAGTCGAAGCCACTCCCCTTATTCCTTGGTTGTGCGCCTTATTCTCGACTTACTCCATGTGTTAGGTTGTGGCTAAAGATCTAGACTAGGTGTTTCTCATTTTCTACTTGATAGACGAGAGTTTCAGCAATCCATTGAGTTTRTGAATATCTTTTTGCTTAGATCCTCCATAGGTTTTAGCTGATCATCTTTCAACTGATAAGAGGTTTGCTTATTTCAAAGGCTAATTCTCCAATATGACTTCCCTTTCCCTAGTCGTTCTGATCGGTTATTTTCTTAGCCCCCAATCCTTGTGTTATCGGCCTGAACAAGCTTGTCAGCTAGACAAGGCGAGATTGATATCCTTGAACTTTTAGTCTTCTTGTTAGAGTAAATTACGCCTTTTTTTTTGTTGGGATTTTATAACTGCCAAATCTATTTAACTGTCTTATCTTATCATACCTTTTGAATTTTGAGAAGGCTCTTGTAATTCTTCCTGGCTCTCTTAGCTGGTAAGATAGCTATTAGAGCTTCAAACTCTATATGAGATCTCTATCATTTCCTTCATGCCCAGGAGCTTACTTTTTGTTGCCCATTCTGTCCTTTTTCCAAACTAACCTTCTCTTTATGGCTTTAACAGACAATAACGAATCGATGGATATTCTTCCACATGTTGATGAACGTAGCTTAATTTGTTATGATGCTTCACAGGAAGCCTTTAAGCTTGGCACCTATTTGCTTCCCTCTCCCCCCACGGTAGTCAGCCATTTTTGTTTGTGAAACCTCTACGCTTTGAACTCCCTCTAAACTGCCCTAGATGGTCCCTCGCCAACTGGCATAGAAAATTTCGATATTGGTCAAACCAACATAACTCTGATGAGTTTTGGCTACGAAGGCTGTGCTCTATTTAGGAGACACTTGGAGGAACTGGGGTATATATCATGCTATCCTCATGACTGACTTTGACTTCCATCTTCACAAGAATTTACTCATGGTCATTGTCCCTTTCTGGTCAACCGTGATTAACGGTTTTGTGTTTACTTTTGATAAATTATAACCAAACTTTTTAGATATCGCGACCGATCTGGGCTTACCTACTGTAGGAGCCAAATTGCGGCCTAGTATGGCTTCAAGAGCGGACGTTTTACTATGACCTTCAACAAAAAGATTGCTGGCCATAGTACTTTTGCCGAGAAGAATTGACGAGATACACCTATTATTTCTCATGATGAACATGGGCTTTCCTGCTCTGCCGGTTCTGCAAATATATATTGTGTTTAGGTACATTCAGGGTTGTAGCTGAATAGTCCTATTGTATTTCCTTTTTTTTGGGAGGGCAAACTACCTCCTTGGCCTCTTTAATCCTATCTTTGTTGTATCATGGACTTTTCCTATTATTTGAAGCACTAGTTTGAGAAGAGGATGCCAACAATATGTCAGGTCCTTTTTGGATTCTCTAACTTTAGCTGTATCAGTATTTTTCACAATTTGGAATAAATCGGTTGTTAGTTGACACTCCAAACACCAATCGTGAGGCAATGGGTTATCGACTGCGAGAAATTGCCTGAATGTTGCTTTTATTGAGGAGATATTGACTTATCGATATCAGGCCAAGCGAGCCCCAACTGATATACCCCATACCGATAATGGCACGGAGGTCCTGATTGGCTACGAGAACAGCCAAGTGACCCAAATTAGTCATCGATGTGTGAACTCTGGGCCAATCTGCTGGTTACTCAGAAGTTACTAAATGGAACCGAATCGATGGCATGCTACACAAAGACTTTTGTCGAGTCGTAAACCCTCATTGTTTTACTCGGCAATTTAGTCTTGTTAAAGATATCCCCACTGACTCGAATCATGGTGTCCCTTCGACGATTGTCCTTCTTGATTGACAATCTGAGCAGAATGCTACCTTTGGACGTAGAGGTTTATAACTAAATAAAAACCTTCTAAGCCGTTGTTAAGTTTGGGGGTGACACCAACTAGCGAGTCTCAACCTGTTCAGGGGGTCCACTCACTTACATCGCAAGGTGGAGTAGAAACATTAGGGAATGATGGTGCTCCTGAAGTGAATAGAACCGACGAAACACCATGAAATCTTGAAGAAACAATTACCGCAATTAACCGCCTAGCAGTCCTTGCTGATATAATTGATAAATCACATGTCTTATGGATCTGTTGATCTGAGAGATGAAACCCTCTAAGAATCCCTTCAAGCTTTTATGATGGATGTTGTAAAAGAGGTAAATGCTAGTGAGAGGCTCATGTAGATCCTCCTTTTAACAAGTAAATCCGAGGACTACTATGGAGACGACCCTTCCTTTGGCTAGTTCGAAGGATTTGGAGGTAATAGATGCCATCCCCCTGCAAATGATCTACCCTGGTGATAAGTTGGTTGAGTAGGCAAAATCCTATTTTCTCTTTTGGCATGTCGGCCAAACGGTAGGACTCTTTCCCTTCCCCTTTTGATTATTATATGTTCTTCTCTATGACCAGAAAATATTAGCGAACCAATGGCTAGCTAATTGCTGCATTTCCTTCCCCTTTTGATTTTATGTTCTTCTCTATAACCATAAAATATCGGCGAACCAATGGCTGGCTAAGTGCTACATTTCCTTTAATTCCAAAACTTTCCCCAACAAGAGGGCTAGTATTTTTTTTTTTAGACAGTTGTCGATTTAGCTCGTTCCAACTTTTGACCATTTGGCACTATTAGCCAATAAGCACCACCTAATATAACTTTACTAACTGGAAAGGACCCTTTTAAGCTAGCCAATCGTTCTAAATTTAGGGTCGTTAGGTGCAATCGGCAACATCGCTTTTCATAACATATCTCCTTCTTGAAATTATCCAATATYCACATGTCGATTGTAAGCTCTGGTTACCTCTCTTATATGTCTCAGAATGTGATCAATAGTCATCTATCCTCATCCAATTGGTCGAATTCCATTAATAATGCTTATTGATAATCGACTAAAGGTAAGTTATGCTAAAAGCCACCCTAGTCGATCTTATACCGATTTCCTCGGGAACGACATAAGTTAGCCGATATATAGTAAACCCAATAGCTATTTTGGGGGAATTTCTATATGCCTAAAGGACCTCTTGTAAYATCTTGTGCCATCTCTTAAGACTGTCCTTTACGGATTTCTTGATCATAGTGGGGAGAACCTTGTTGGTAGCCTCAACTTGCCTATTAGCCTGGACATAACAAGGACCTCTTGTAAAATCTTGTGCCATCTCTTAAGACTGTCCTCTACGGATTTCTTGATCATATTGGGGAGAACCTTGTTGGTAGCCTCAACTTGCCTATTAGCCTGGACATAACAAGGAGTAGACTGCAAAAGCTTGACGTTGAACGGCTATAGAAATGAGACCACCTTATCCTCACTAAACATGGTTTCCTAATCGATTGTGATGGACTCAGGAATGCTGAACTYATATATGATCTTCTATTTGATAAAAATAATAACCGCCTCTTGGGTCACCTTTCCCATTGGCTAAGACTCCACCCATTAAGTAACATAATCAGTGGTTACCAAAATAAATGAATGCCCCCTGGAAGAGGGAGGATCAACTTTGCTGATGACGTCTATAGCCCAACCTTTGAAGGCCATGCCTTGATGATAGGATGAAAATTAATTCTTGGGGCATTCATGAGGTGMTCATGTTTCTGGCAAGCCTCGCAGCATTTAGCGTAAGCATGATAGTTAGCTGTAATAGTTGGCCCATATATACTATGRCGATGCAGGGCCCACCTTAGCTTTGGATTGGCCTGATGTGCTCCACAAAGCCCTCTGTGACCTCGGCCAAAGCTCTCACAGCTTTTTCCTTGCATAGACATTTTAGTGAAAGCCCTTTATAGCTRCTTTTAAACAAATCCTCACCAATAACAACATACTTCAAGGCTTTATGTAAAAACTGTTTACTAACATTGATTGAAGGATCTCTTAAATAGGTGATGAGTGCATAATTTGTACCACTTTTTTAGGTTTCATTCCTAGCATAATATCCCACTCATTCATCAAATTCATAATTATATTTTGCTAATCTAGCATAAAAAAGGTGGCATTCCTTATATAGGCTAAGGGTAGTAATAGTTTTTGTAATAATTGTTGCAATTATTTCTACTTCTTGTTTAAGTTGTGTAAAAATGTTGCATGGCAGAAAAGGAGAAAAAAGGACCAGAAGAATTAAGGATAATGTTGTTAGCATAGAAGTTCAGAAAAATGTTGTAGCAATCAATAGGCGCAAAACATAGACAACAAAACATGAGCAAGTTGCCCAAGTGGAGTCTGTGGATTTTTATGTTCGTGGAAGGTGATGTGAGTTAAAGCATGAGGACATTTGACATAAAGAGCAAGGACTTGGGAAAGCCAGGAAAGCAAAACAAGATATTGCAAAAAACAATGTAACTTGCATAGGGGAAGGAGAGGTGCACATGGCAAGCCACCATTGGACCTCGTGTTCCACTATAGTTGGCCAACCATTTAAAAACTCCTCATTGGGCAAAGAAGCTCCACTTGACATCCACAAGTAGAGACCTATTAGACCTATGCATTCTCTTCATTTCATTGGTCATCAATTGCAAGAGTCGCACAAACTATAAATAGGAATAGGGGAAGAAAAAGAAAGGAGGCTTTTGGAGTGTTTTTAGCCAGTTAGAAAGGTCTCACCAATTCTTCAGATAATCCTTTGTGGGAGGCTGGAAAAACTTGTAAAGGACTATAGCCACCATCAAGCAGGAAGATATTAGAGTTGGAGAGAAGTCAAGAAAATAATCAAAACTGGGATCGCAAGTGGATATTATGGCATTGACGATTCGCAGAGGGCACTTTCGTTTAAAAAAGTTCTCTAGACTATTTTTAGTTTTCCATTCTGTTTGTATTGAACTAAAAATGATATTTGATGATCTATATAACATAATTATTTATGCAATATTGTGTTTTAACCTTTTGATCATGATCTAATTTACTTTAGTTAGGGTTTATGGTGAATTTGAGTATAATGATGCGCTAAATTTTGGTTCTTACATGCTTAAGCTAATTTGCAGTTTATTCAAGTGATTTAATTCCTATAGGAAAATCATTCCTCTGAGCTAGAGTTGAGAARATAGGATGGAAATGTTAATTCTAGTAGAAAGACTTAGGTAAAGTGAGCGGTTTGCATGACCATTGTAGCATCAAACTATAGTCACCAATGCATTGTGAGAATATTTGTTCATAAACAGTTCTTAGGAAGAGTATTGAGAGAAATACCCATTGAATACTAGAGCTTCAGTAGCTATACTAAGGCCAATACTGTTGCTTGAGTCAGTTATGGGAGAACATAGCAAAGACCAAGTAGTCTTTGCACTAGTGAGCAATATTGTAGCATTTTCGTAGCCCAGGATTGCTGTTGTGAGCGCAACTTTCTTGCAAGGGACTCTAGTTAGGTCTCGAATTAAGATGACATAAACCTAGCATTGTATTGGGGGAGCATAACACCTGAGCACCAAATAACGAGATAGCGAAGATATCGAGGTTTGCTGTAATAGAGCAGCCTTGCTATGGGATCAAGGACTTAGTCACCCGAGGTAATGTGGGGCTAATYTTAGGGTAGTTGGTAGGGCTAAAAAGCTGAAAGGTTGAGGATCTATCCATTTGGTGGATACACTCCGGCTGTAGCATTCCCTTCAACAATCTTTTAGCATAGGTATAGTTGTGTGCCACTCATTACAATGTGCTACGAACAATGATGTAGCATGCATGACTGCATCCTATAAACATCATACTCAAAGAACACATAAATAACTAACTAAATTCAACATTCCACTAATTACTCTTGTATTTGCTTATCTTCGACCTTTTAATACCTTAGCACCTTAGTTTTATTTCATTTTCAGTTAAGTCACTAGTTCCAATCTATCAATGTTATTCTTTTTATCTTTCAATCTATTGCTATAGCATCCAATCCTCATGGGATTGACATCCACTCATCACTATATTACTTGTTTGACCATATATAATTGCACGAGCTTAGTGAACTCATTATTTATGTTGCATCACGGAATTCACCCAACAAGTTTTTGGCACCACTGTCATAGATTGTCTTTGCAATAGTGCAGTTCGAAAGATACTCATTTTATCTAACATATTCTTTGTTATCTAACCTTTTAACTTGCTATTTTGTTGTAGCAGGAGTGCACCTTGTTACATATGACACAAGAAGGTGCAAGAATATGAAGTAGTGCCACTATATCTTGAGATTGAAATGACATTAAGAAGACTGAAAAGGCAGCATAGAATTCTTGCATAAAAAGAAATCATGGTCGAACAACCTGAAAATGCAATTCGCAATGATGTAACATTACCGACTGGAAGAAATCGAGCTATCAGAGATTATGCTATAATTGTGCTACATCATTTGCATCTAGGCATTGTCAGACTTGAAATCTAGGCAACTCAATTTGAGCTCATGCTCGTAATGTTCCAGATGCTATAAACACGAGGTCAATTCAGTGGGATGCCAGTAGAAGATCTCAATCTACATTCACAACTCTTCATGGAGGTAAGTGATTCATTTCAATTACAAGGAGTTTTTCAAGAAGCCTTACGCATAAAGCTTTTCTATTTTTTTTTGAGGAACCGTTGATGTGGGTGAAAACCCACTAATTTTAGAGGTCACTAGTATATGTAATTCCACCATCTTTTAATTGTTCTAGTAGTATTTTATTTATCTTTATCCTAAATATTGTTGTAAATCTYATATAGTAACCTTATGAGTATAAAAGTGTGAAATTGCAAGTTCCATTAAGCTTTTATTGAGAAAAAGGACTCTATTTTGTATGAATATGGAATTGCAATCACATCAGCAAGTTACTTAAGTATTTTAAAGGAAAATTAACATCAAGCAGCAAAGTTAACGACAATGTTGCAACATTGTCTCCAATTCTGGTGGATGTGCTACAGAGTGCAAAGTGGCGGGAAAAAGAAAAGAATGAGTCAGTGAGATGCTGCCATGTGGATTCCACTAGCAAAAAGCATAAAGTGCTTAGTGGATTTTTGGCCAATTGGAGAAGGACATGTGATCGTCTACTTGCCCAAAGCTTCCCTTGGAAGCTTAGAGAAGAAAAAGGCATTCGAAGGCAATTTCTAGGATGAACATCTAGAGAAACATAGCAGCAACATGAAGAGCTTGGGAGAGGAGAAATAGAGCAAAAAGGAAGAGGAAGCCATGGGCTAGAAGAGCAAAATAGGAAGAACCCCAGGGGATCTTCACCAAAAAGGTTTCATCTTCTCTTTTTTAAGCTTTGTTTCTTTACTCCTTTATTTATCTTTAAAGATGTTGTGTAATACCCGAGATTTATTTTTTATTTTTACGAACTTTATTTAATTATATAATTTATATTCTAATCCACTAATTATATTATTATTCATGATTATTAGTAGTTTGATTATTTTACAGCGGAAGGACCTGGAGGTCGTAATGTTCGATGTGCCAATGAGAAATAGATTATTATTTCTCCGACTGAGTATTTATTTGTGCATTATTATTTGCTTATATTTATTTGAATGTGAAATTTTATTTAATTAGAAGTTTTAGTTAATTAATTTAGGCTTGACCCGTTAGAGTCCGTTCTCTTCTTATTCAAACCTAAAACTGGAATTAGAGTTCGATTTTYGGCCAGAAGAAAACTAATAGATCTTATAGTTGGGCTGAGTCGGTTAAGGAATAAGAATGGCCCACAAAGGAATTTTAGTTAGAGTTAAGTTAGTTTTAAAAAAAATTAAGCCAGAAGATGACAGTTCATCTTCTTCCCCGAAACCCTAACCCTAACCCCAACTGCCACTTCCCGCTACCACTCCTCCTTTTACCGGACGCTGCGCTGCACACCATCTCTAGTCACCACCGATCAAAGCTGAAGCTTGCACGCTACTCGTTGCTGTTCTGCTTCCTTACTCGATTTTGTCATTTGGAACGATTGGTTAGGTCACCAGATCCACAGCCGCTGGGAAAGAAGTCGTTCACCAGCCAAATCCATGCACGTCCTGCTRGCCGCTCAACTGCTGCTCGATCAGATCTCTTCATAGTCCTACCATAGCTTGCTGTTCATCGGCCATCTCGCCAGTCGTCGTCTATTCACCGATGGACCAAGAGTAGAACACCAGAATCAACATATTGTTTCGATTACTGTCCTCTTGTAAAAGGAGATCACAGACGCCTAGCCACCCAGGGGACCAAGCACTGTGCGCTGTCCACTCGAACCAGTTGGGCGTGCAACACGTGCACTATCAGGGCTACTGTTCGCCATTCGTTCCCACGCCGGGAGCACATCTCCCTTTTACCGAGCGTGATTGTCACCATTACATCTTAAACTCAATACTACACCTAGGGTTTGGGATTCAAGGTGAATCTTAGTTTCGTCGTTTAAATTATTCGAATAGCCTAGGTTTTGTATTATGTAATAATAAGTAAGAAAAAATACGGAACATGTTTACTGTAAAATTTAAGTTAGTACGATTAAGTAAAAGAGGCACATAATTCTAGAAATATGTTGAAATATAATTTAGTGTGAAATTTAGGGTTTGTATGATAAAGTAATGTATATTGTGATTATGATTATTATTTTTTTTTTAAGAACGAATAGGAGCCATGAAATTAAATTATACTATAGTAGTTCGATTATTATCGACATGAAATTTAAACACAAAAATTATTGGTTAATGCCACTTATAGAAAAAATGATGAACGTATTAATAGTGAACACTTATGTTAAATGAATGTATTTGGTGAAACAAATTCAGATGAATATTCTCTGTGCAACAATATTAGGATACTTTTGGTACATTGACGTCGGAGGCAGTAAGGCACTCTGCTAGCGATTTAAAGTAAACAAATTTATTAAGGACTACAAATAAGTAAATTTCGACATTCTCATTAGCTATGATGCAAGTGTATTATTGATGTGATTGAATCTCTCTATGTGAATTGAATATGAGTTCATGTTTTATATTAATGTAAGTAAATTTTGACATTTTCATTAGTTATAATGCAAGTGTACTGTTATCATGATTGAATCTCTTTATGTGAATTGAATGTGAGTTCATTTATTGTGATGCATGTATATTGTTGTTTGATTGAATTGTCCTTATGTGATGTGATTTATGGTATTATTCCAAGTGTGTGAATTTACTACTTGTTCACATGTTGGAAACTTTTAAGTTTAGAGTTGATGGGGTCCATATTCATGTACATATAGTCTGAAGTATTTTGCACCATTCTCTGAAATGGGCATAATCATGCATCTAAGAAAACA
>MEJB01000028.1:2291473-2301609 GCA_001752375.1 Rhazya stricta | reverse complement strand
GTATACAGGGGGAATATGTTGATATTACAGAGGAAACTCTAACCGATAAGTTTTTGTAAATCCGTTATATTACAATATCCAAAATTCTTATTTTCTCCAATCTCCGYAATACATGTGAAGCTAATTGGTGACATTCCCAGGTTAGGATAGTTCCTAATCTGGGGGTGTTACATGTTGAGCATCACATGTTATATCTTTTGTATTATCTTTGAAATCATGAGCTAAAGTTGTTGAGTTAACCTTATGATGAATCTTTGTATTAAATTATCTATTGAATGCTATGCGAAGTTATCTATCTCTATGTTTCATTCAAGTGTATTTAATACTATATCATCACTATTTATGGCAATTTATAGTGTCTGAGTGAGCTGCTCGAATGTTGGGAAACACTAGAATAGCGGAACCTTTGAATGGATATGAGTTTTGGTTGCCATGCATCATTTATGAACACCATAGGAATGTGGATTTAGTTCATAAAACCTAGGAGATTTAAACTTAGAAGAGTTCCATAAGTTGAAGACTTAGAGAAAACTGTGAAAGGTATCAATTTGGCAAACTGAAACAAGGATCAATAAACTGGGAGATTGAGATCATTACTGTCTCCACTTACATTAGGGTYTGATATACTTTGCCGTGATGCTGATGCTGTAGTAGGAGTGTTGTAGCATTGTTGTTGAATTTCATAGTCATCAGTACTTAGGAAATTCATTATCTTAACTCTTTTTATATCATTTCAATCTCCTGTGAAGTTGTTGTTGTGGTTAATTATCAATTATAGTGTTTAGTAACTTCAATTTATTTTGCTTTATTTAGTGACAATCAATCAAACCAGCATTTGATTTTCTTAGGAATTTATATCACTACTTTAAGCTCTAATCCTTGTAGGATCGATACTCTATTCACTCTATCTTATTTGTAAATCGTGTAMACTTGCACTAGTGAAGCTTAATTTCACATGCAATTTCTCTATCAAGTTTTTGCATTGTTGTCGGGAATTGTTAATTATTTAAGTGATAATAAAAAATTTCTATTTCTGTGAACATTTATATTTCCAATCTATMTTCTTATTCTTTATTTCTAGTTTTAACAGCCTATCTTACCTCATGTATGTCTAAGGATAAACGCATGTGCCCTCTCTAGATCTAGTGATTGAAAGAACATTTCGTACACGAAGAAAAAAAATAACGTGTTGGTGCTTAGAAGTGAGGAAATGGCTGAATAAGGACAACAGAATATGCTAGAGCTTGTTGTTGAGCTCAACGCAGCGGGTAATGTTGCTGAAATGGCAACAAAGTGTTGCGGAAGCTACAGCATGGGTAAACATAGCAGGAAATYCTAGAGGAATAGTTGATGACAGAAGTCGGGCCATCAGAAACTATGATGTGCCAATGCTAGATGATTTATGACCTGGAATTGTAAGACATGTGATAGAAGCTCAGCACTTTGAGCTCAAGCCAGTAATGTTCCAAATGRTGCAAACAGTAGGACAATTCAGTGGTATGGCAATTAAGGATCCACATCATCATCTCCGATGTTTCCTAGATGTGAGTGACTCTTTTCAACTGCAAGAGGTTGGCTATAAGGCTTTGAGGATCAAACAGTTCCCCTATTGTCTACAAGATAGATCTAGGGATTGACTTAATACTTTACCTCCAAATTTGGTTACCTCTTAAAATGATTTAGCAGGGAAGTTTTTGTTTGAATACTTTCCTCTAACAAAAAAATGCTAAACTAAGGAATGACATTACATCTTTCTAGCAACTTGGAGATGAAAACTTTTATGAAGCTTGGGAATGTTTCAAGGAATTATTYAGGAAATGTCCACATCATGGTATTCTGCATTAGATACAAATAGAGATGTTTTACAATAGTTTGAGCCCTGAGTTTCACAACGCTCAGTTTCACAACTTAGTGGATGCTTTAGCAAATGGGGCTCTGTTGGATACATCATACAATGATGCCTTTCAAATTTTGGAGAGAATAGCAAGTAACAGTTTTCAATGGCCGAATGCCAGGAATACAGCAGCAATACCCACATCACAAAGAAGGGTAGCAGGGTTTCATGAAGATAATGCTGTAACATCTCTGAAAGTTGAGGTTGCATCCATCCATAACATGCTCAAGACAATGCAGTTTCAATCAGGATTGCCAACGCCACAACAATCTTCCACTCTAATGTCCACATCAACATCTTGTGTAAATTATGATGAGGGACATTCTTTTGAGAATTGTCTCTCTAACCCGGAATCGGCGTGCTATGTTGGAGGGGAATTTAACAAAAAAAATAACCCCTACTCCAACACTTACAACCCTAGATAGAGGCAATATCCTAATTTCTCATAGGGAGGTGAAAATGTAAATCGACCACAAGGAATGCCCGACCTACTGGACCACCAAGATTTCACCAACAAATATACCAACAAAGGGGAGTCAGCAATGAGCAAGACCAATCCCTTGAAGGATTGCTCAAAGAGTTCATCACTACTCACAATGCAAAAAAAGAAGGCATAAGATGATGGCACTCAACAACATGGAAAACCAACATGACAGCTTGTGAACCCTCTTAACATAGACCTTAAGGTTTTCTACCAAGTGACATTAAAGTTACCAAAAAAGACAGGAAAGAACATTGCAAACCTATCACTTTAAGAAATGGCAAAGAGTTAGGTGAACTAAACCAAAAAAAAATGAAGATTCGGAGGAAAATGAGAAGAAAGAATTGGACAGGGAACTTAAGATTGTGATCAACATCAGGCTTAAGCAGATGGTGGACAATGTTGCAGGAAAAGGAAATGCTGTACGATAGGATAATGCTATAGCATCACCCATTGAAGCCCGCAAGGACAAGGCAGAACCTCAACTGATCTTATTGAAGATGCTTTCTTGCAAAGATTCTAGAAGAAAAAAGATTAGAAACCATTTAATAAATTTATTGATGTCWTGAAGCAACTCCACATTAACATACCCTTGTTGAAACATTTGTACAGATTCCTACATACGTTAAGTTCATGAAGGACATCCTAACAAACAAAATGAGGTTGGGGAGTATGAGACAGTTGCTTTAACAAAGAAATATAGCTCCATTTTACAAAATAAACTGCCCATGAAGCTTAAAGATRCGTGCAGTTTCATGATCTCATGTTCAATTGGCAACAGCTACAAGGAGACAGCTTTTTGCGACCTTGGTGCAAGTATAAAATTGATGCCCATGTCAATTTTTAAAAAGTTAGGTGTTGGAGAGGCTTGGGCCACTATAATTACTTGGCAGCTAGTTGATAGATCTTTTGCTTACCCGGAAGCAAAAATAGAAGATGTGTTAGTTAAGGAGGATGAATTCATTTTTCTGCTAGACTAATATCTTTCCATGGGGTGGTGGGAATAGGCAAAGGGGTGTACAAACGATGAGGCTTAACTCTAGACTTGGCCTTAAGGCACTCTATACACTTCCTAACAAAGCTGTCAACATTCGTAAGCATATGTGGCCAATTAAAGTGTGTGTGCAGCATGTGATATGTCTTATTCCTCCCAAAATGTCCCATCAAGCCCCCTCTATGGGCCTCATCAATAAGTAATAACCTCAAAAAACACCTAGGAATGTACATCTTATCCACTCTACAAAAGAATCCCTCAAACAAATAAAACTTATCTAAAGAACCCTTAGCCATGCAATGCTTATAAGTAGCTCCAAAATCAGCATCATCCTCATATAACTCTTTAATGTAGGTGAATCCTAACACCTTAGAGTCAAATGTGGTGATCAAAACATGTCTTCTAGAAAGTGCATCGGCTACTACATTATCTTTTCCCCTTTTAAACTTAATCACATAAGGGAATGTTTCGATGAACTCCATCCATCTACCATGCCTCCTATCAAGTTTATCTTGACTCCTAAAATGCTTGAGTGACTCATGATTAGTATGCAAGACAAACTCCCTAGGCCATAAATAATGCTGCGATGTCTTAAGTACTCTAAACAATGCATAAAGCTCCTTATCACATGTAGAGTAATTTAAACATGCTCATTTCAATTTCTCACTAAAGTAGGCAATAGGCTTACCTTCTCGCATGAGGATGCTTTCAATGCCATTGCCACTAGCATCACACTCCACCTCAAATGGCCTAGTGAAGTCCGGGAATGCTAGCAATGGAGCCTTGGTGAGACGCCACTTGAGTTCATGGAATGCTCTCTCCTGCGCCTCTCCCCACGCAAAGGCTATACCTTTCTTGGTAATCTCGGTCAATGGAGCTGCAATGGTGGAGAAGTCCTTCACGAATCACCTATGGAAGCTAGCCAATCCATGGAAGCTCCTCACATCTCCAATGCTGCTTGGTGTGGGCCGCTCTTGGATCGCCCTCACCTTCTTTTCATCAACTTGTAGGCCATATGTGCTTACTACAAAACCAAGAAAAATAACCTCATTAGTGCAAAAATCACATTTCTTCATGTTAGCATACAGTCACTCTACTCTAAGGGTAGAAAGGACTTCCCTTAAATGCCTCTCATGTTCTTCTAGGGACCTGCCAAAAATCAGAATATCATCAAAGTAAACCGCAACAAAATGCCCTATAAAAGACCTAAGAACATGATTCATGAGTCTCATAAAGGTAGATGGGGAATTAGTCAAACCAAAGGGCATGACAAGCCACTCATAGAGTCCAAACTTGGTCTTGAAGGCCGTCTTCCATTCATCCTCTTCCTTCATACGAATCTGATGGTAGCCGCCCCTTAGATCAATCTTGGTGAAGAAGGTGGCTCCATACAACTCATCCAACATGTCATCCAACCTAGGTATAGGGTGACGGTACTTAATGGTTATGTTGTTTATTGCTCTACAATCCACACACATCCTCCAAGTACTATCCTTCTTTGGCACAAGTAGGACAGGGACAATATATGGTGACATACTCTCTCTCACATAGCCCTTGTCCAACAATTCTTGGACTTGGGCTTGGATCTCTTGGGTCTCCTTAGGGTTCATCGTATAGGCTGGTCTATTAGGCAATATAGCTCCCGGGATAAGGTCAATCTGATGCTCTATACCTCTCATAGGTGGAAGGCCATGGGGTATCTCATAGGGGAACACATCACTAAACTCCCTAAGGATGGTTTGGATAGATGGGGTAGGGTAGGCATGGTTTCCTCACTAGCCTTAAGTAATCTCTTGCACAAGATCATAAGTGAAGCGTCTAAGGGTAAATAGTCACTCACAAGGTCTCTCTTGGTAGCTAGGAGGGCACTAGAAGGTGGTTTAGGCTTGGCTAGAGATAGAGGCTCATCCTTAGGCGCCTTAGCTCTATGTGGTGTAGCTGGCCCACTTGGAGCTGCCTTGGACGTGGCCGGCCCCCCTAGCGCTGGCGCCTTGGACGTGGCCGCTGTGGTTCTCCTTGCTTGCTCTCTTGCCTCATCCTCCTTCCTCTTCTTTTCATAGGCTTTCACAATCTGCATAGGGGACATAGGCTTAAACACAATTTTCTGCCCATTATAAGTGAAAGAATACCTATTGCTAAACCCATCATGTACAACCCTCCTATCATGTTGCCAAGGTCTACCCAAAAGTATGTGGCATGCTTGCATGGATACAACATCACATAAAACAGTATCCTCATAATGACCAAGTGTAATTGTAACCTTTGCTTGCCTATTAACCTTTAACTCACCACAATCATTCATCCAATACAGCTTATATGGCCTAGGGTGATAAAATGTAGATAATTGCAATTTAGAAATAAGCTTACCGCTTGCAATATTGCAACAACTACCACCATCAATGATCATGCTACAAACCTTACCTTTYACTAAGCATCTAGTATGAAATAAGTTTTCACTTTGATTATCCTCACAAGGGGCTGGTTGGATATGTAAAGTTCTCTTACAAATTAAAGACTCACCATGTTCATACTCAATGCCTTCATCACTATCATATGTTCCATTGCAACACTTTCATCAACAATGTCATCTTCACCCTTATCACTNCGAGGCTAAAATTTTTCCTAGCAAACTTAGGTCTAAGTGGTCCAGCCCTTTTAAGGTTACCAAGATCTACCCTTATGATGCTATTGACATACTCAGTAAGAGATCGGGTCATGAATTTAAAGTCAATGGCCAATGGATTAAGATCTAATGGGGCAAAGAGATGGAAACTACAAGAAGTATTGCTCCAGTCTTGTAAGATTGATTTGTTAAGGTCGAGCTATCGATCTTAACTTAGCGCTTGTGGGGAGCAACCCACCTTTGACCATCTTTTGCTTAGATTTTTATTTCTTTGTACATTTGTAGCTTTTAAATTTTGCTTTCTTGATCTTCTTATGTTTCATTTTGATGACCCTTACGACATTATATATCTTCAATTGATTTTTTCTATGTCTTGATTAATTCGGTTGACTGAGGATGCATGGATTAATGTGTTAAATTTGGTAGGTTGTGAGGAATATGAGGTTGGCATTATGGATGACTATGCAGGGTCAGTAATGTCAAAGCATCTCAATATTCTCATATTGTGGCAAAAACTCAATGGTTCTGTGATGCCACCATACAGCCTGTTGTTTGAGCTGGCACCCAGAGGATAAGCACCGTTTGACTCAGTTAAATAAAATGGAAAYTGCCTTTTCAGCTGCCATGATTTGAATTTTGGAAAATGCTCGTGCCTTTTCCTTATCCTAAAGTAACAACATCTTTTCATAACCTACATTTCCACTCAATTCACCCTTTAATCTCCTTTGGACACACAATATCAATATTGAACCATCACCTCTGAAACCCAACCGCAAACTTCCCTCTATATATCCATCTGTCATTATCTCTTATTTTTACTCTGCTACCGATTTTCCTCAAGAACACCCATTCTTCCTCTATTACTTTTTCTACTTAGCACAAAAAGCTTCTACATTTTCTCTACAACCATGGTGCGACAACTGCAAACTATGAGTAAGAAACTCAAACAACTCGTCAAAAGCTATGAGTGATACATCAGTGATAAAGCCAKTATAAATACTATAATATCTTCACTTTGAAAGAACTCTGGCTTGAAAAGGTTTTTGCCATGACAAATGACTCCACCATGGGACTACCAGCTGTTGTGGCAAACCCAGATTGGAGGCTCGTGGGTGGCACAGCACACTTTTGAGCAACCTAGAGAGAGAACCTCTTTTTATCCATTATGTCAGCGAAATTATTTGCCATTTTGTTTGACCCCAGCATGGAAGAAGTAAGGTTTGAGGCATCTGGGTTCAATAGAGAGCAAAGCCATAAATCTCGTTTATGGGTGGACGACTGTGGGATTGTGATAAATGCTCACCTTTTGCGAACACAGGAAGAACAAATTAGGATGCAACCTCGAGGCTTCATCGTTGAGCACTTTGATGGATGTTTGCTGAAGGACATTGGACAATCAAGCACAGACAACTATCTCAAGAGGTAAAAATTTGGTATTACTTTGTGAAGTCCCGCTTAATGCTGACCACTCATGACACCACCGTGTTGCAAGCCACACAGCCTTCCTCTAATATTTGTTCACCGGCATTCCCATTAATGTGGGTAATATGATTGCTGATCAATTTCATTTCTGCATGAGTAAAGCTCAAAGAAAATYGTTCTTTCCATGCCTCATCATCACACTTTGTTCCGAGGCAAGAGTTCCAGACCTCGATGACAAACCATGCATACACAATACTGGGCCCATCTCCTCCACTGCAATTAACAATCTCCTTCGTGAGCCCATTTCTAAAGTGGCTTRTCCAATTTCTACTAAGATAATACTCTAGCTAAAGAATCGTTGACCCTCCTAGTCACAAGTCCTCTGCTCTGATTGAAAATTTAAAATAAGTCTTTGACAATCAGTGAGAGGAAATGTTTTTGATGCGCAACAACTTGAGCAGTTTCAGCAGCAACAATTACAACAACATCAGACCTATCTGCTGCATAAAAGGAAGTTTGACAAAGGTGTGAAATTCACTCTACAACATAATTTGCTAGAGCCTGCTTCACTTTCCTAAGTTTCCAACAACATTGCTGCTGACAGAAGGTAGAGCAACAGGATGCTAGCATACCAATTCAGGAGCCAATGCTGGAAGAAACTGCTAAACTAAGGAGACTAGAGTTGATGATCAAGGCACAGAGAAAGCTGATGTGGAAGCCCCGAACATGGAAGATCCTGACCGCAAGGATGCCAAGCTAGCTACTGAGGACGAGGAGTCCGATGAAGCATCTGATGAGGGGAAGTTGTGTTGCTTCTAAGTTATTTCTGGGAAGTCTGTGTGGTTGAAATGAAATGTTTAGTCTGGATGTTAAGAAGGATGTATGTAGGTTTCTCTAGGTTACATTTTATTTTTTGTTTTATGTTATTTTCGGCTTGCAGTTGTTCTAGGTTGCTCTAGGATGTATGTAGCAGTAATTACYAATGTATGCTGGCCGATATTTTTGTAGATACCTGCTTAATATGTTTTAAGTAATGATCATTTTATTGGCCACCTCATTGTTACATGATTAGTTGTTTCACCATTTTGATTAAGTTAATCATGTATTTTGATAGTTACAAATATATTTAATTGCTGTTTAGTTCTCTTTTCAAAGTGTGAAACAATTCATCGGTTTATTTTGTTTGTGGTTATAACCCATGTTGAGTGATTCTATGCCATCTTTCAATCTATACATTAATTATAGCGTGTTGTGGCTATCTTGTTATGTCATTTTCGCGAAATAAGGGAGCTGCTCTTGGCTCAATCTTTTTTTAGTAGGATTTTGTTAAGTGGCTGATTCTTTCAGTTGCATCTTATCTAATTATCTTTGTTGGGCTTMCCATGCCATATTCTATTCCTTTCAGCCTTGTGGTTAGTTTGTTTATCTTGAAAACTTCGAATAGTTGCTTGAGGATACCCTGTTTCCCATACTCTACCATAGGTCCATGGCACAGCAGCATTTTTGTAGCCTCATACAGATTGTTTAATTTGTCCAACTTGTCTAAGTATATGAAATTCTTTGGCACTTTAGCGCCCCGTGTGGTCTATGAGTTGATAACTTTTAAGAGTTACTTGTTATTTCCATTTTTCTTAGATAAATTGTTTCCATTTTAGTTTGCTTGTCCGTGGAAACTTCTTTTTGATATCCTCTCTTGGTTGTGATACTTAGAATTTTTTTGGAATAAAATTTTATTTAGGTTTGGGAGGTGTCATCTATTTGATTTACTTGTTTGTGCAAATAAAACTACTCCAATGCTTTGAGTTGCTTAGTAATCGGGAACCTTTATCACAAATGTTGATTTACGCATCAAAAAGCACTGTAAGTAAAAGTATGCATAGCAATTCTCATTTTTGTGACGGGGACCTAGTAACTGGGAACCTTCATCACAAAATTTTGGTTTTCACATCAAAAAGTTCTTGTGACACTATAGAGTAAAATAATGCATGTTTATAAAAAACTATATTGAGAAAAAAAAAAAAAAGAGAACTTCCAATGCTCTAGTACTTATGTTACAGCAATGCTTTTAGCCCCTATTTCCAACCTTGTTGAATATTACCCCTTATCAGCATCAATGATGTGCAAACCATAAATTTGTGAACATTCCTGTGGAATCATGTTAGTCTTTATAGTTGAATGTAGCAACTTGTATGCTTGATTTGTGATCATTCATTCACGTTCACACACTTATCCAAAATGACTCTCACACTTAGTTTGGGTTGTGATGATCTTTGTAGCTAAATTCTGTATTAGACTTCTATTGCTGATTTTGAAAAGGTGGAAAGCTATGGTTTTGAGTCTTTTTCTTGGATAACTGCCAGAGGACTAGCAATGCTCAAGTTTTGAGGTGTTGATGTGGGTGAAAACCCTTGCTTATATATATAATGTTATATATATATTATATATTTGTGATCATTTCAACCCTTTTTTGTTATTGCTTGAACATTATTTTGCTCTTTTGCCTAAGTAATTGTCCAAGTTACCAACATGTGGGCCTTAATTGTATTAAATATTGAATATGGCTAACATATGCTAGTTTTTTTGATAAATGTAGCCTTGTTTTGGGGGATGATTTAAAGGATACCTAACTGATTACATGGATACAAAGGCATAATATTCTGGAAGTCAGCCTTATCACATAATGCAACCATGCCTGGTTGCTATTAACTTAGAACGAGTTAAG
>MEJB01000028.1:2144786-2243774 GCA_001752375.1 Rhazya stricta | reverse complement strand
TAACCCAAAATTCGTAAATTAAATATAACGGGCTTCCTTTCGATAAAAGCCCAATTTTCGACTAACAAATAAATATGCCCACGAGTCGAGCCTTTAACTAACGATAATTCTTATTTGACACGGATAATATTTTTGCACCTATTAAATGTACGATTTAAAAATATTTATCACATATAAAATGTCCAATCTTAGTTGGCACACAATTTTACGAGATCAAACAAAAATTCATAAAAGTAAAATCCGGGGTGTTACACGATGGGTACTGTAGAAGCGGTTGAGGAATTCATGCTCCAGTTCATCCCAAATGTCAATGGATCCAGCTATGAGGTTGATATACCAGTCGAACACGTTTCCTTTGAGGAATAGAAAAAATTTCTTGACAAGGTAGTCACCATATGTGCCCTCATTGACTACACAACGAAATGTGTAATATATTCTTTAGGATTTCGCTTATCATCAAATTGCTGAAATTTCGGAGGTTGATAGCCTATGGGTATCTTCAAGTTATCAATCCTCTTGGTATATGGTTTATTACACGCAAAGGAAGATTTAATACTCCTTTCATTTTTATCCTTGATGGCGTCCATGATGAAATCTTTTAATTAGTCAACAGGGATTAGTCCATCTGATGAGACTTGAATTGTTGCGACTTCTTTTGAAGGTCTTGCTTCTCTCATATCTTCAGTCTGAGACTCCAGTTGAGGTTGCTCGCCCAAAACTTTTACAGATCCTAACATATTCGAAGGCTCGGGACGTTTTAAAGCAGATTGACTCGTTTCTCCAGCATTATCAAGTTGGTTTAGAAGTTGGGCAAATGTGAAATCTTGCTATTGAGTGTGTTTTGCAAGTTTTTTTCACCAACTCCATCAGATTTGAGATCTGTTCTTCAACGGTCGAGATGTCCGCCATCATAATGGGCATAGCGGATGAACTCGTAGTTGGATCTTCATGAGCCATCATATTGAGCTTCGAATCCTTTTGAAGAATGGTTGGCGTAGAATTTGAAGTATCTGTCATCAACATGTTTCTAGGGTTTGGTTCCTGCATTCAACAAAGACAGAGTTGTTCTGATAGCAAATCTGACTCTCGCTTCTTGAGGAGGAATGTCATTGAACATTGGGTTGGAGTATTCGTAGATCCAATTATACGAGAAGCACTCCATTTCTTTCCTAGCATCAGATGGAGCCCTGCTATGTGTCACAGGTCCTGGATATGTGGCTGGCATAGTTGACTTGGCGGCAGCACCATGTATTGGAGATCTGGAAGGGGTAGACTTTGAGATGTTGTTCTTGGAGGCCATTGATGAATTTGACTTGATTTGTTTGGAACATAAGAGATGAACAGCAGAAATTATCCCACTGGGCGTGCCAAAGTTTATTTACACAAATCTCTCATCTGCAAAATAATATAACAAAACAAGAAGAATGCGAAAATAATTATATATTGATCTTATAAATTTAATAAGGTGTGTGTTACAATTTCTGAATTGTTCTCATGGTAAGAACTTGATCCGTTGATTCTTCTGTTCAAAATTTGCCAAGGGCTTCGTGGCTTGATCTCAAGGTTTGAGAGAGATTTGATACTTTTTCTTTTAAGCTTCTCTCAATGTTGGACCTTGATATGAATTTCTGGACTTTTAAATGAAATTTTGGACCTTTTCCTCATTGTACTTTGGCCTCTATTTATAAGCAAAGCGAATTGATTTGATTGGTCGATGTGACAATTAGGAGTGAAGTGACATCACTTGATTCGCCAAGCTTTCCTTGATTCCATATTGTAGGACTTTGTCATCACTGACATATGTCAGTCATATCATCTTGGTGACATGTCCACATACTTCTCAATTTAATGTGAATATTCAAAATTGGTTTTTAATTAAATAATTAGATTAATGGAAATTTAATTAGTAAAATTTTTCCATATCTACAAAAGTCTCCTTATTATTTAAAAGTTATTATATATAAAATATATGTGTGTGTGTGGTGTGTGCTATGTATATATAGTATATATACATATCATACTATATTATATATATATATATAAAGATCCAAAATAGATGATTAAATGAAGAAATAAATAAAATTAATTAGATTTTTTTGTCTTGCAAATATTATAAGTCGGAAGGTCTAACGATAGTGTATCTTTGTACTCCTATACCTCTTGCATCCTAGAGGAATCATGTTGAATATACTGGTAATAGATACATCTCTTATTATATTTGTTATGAGTTTGTTTATGTTACTATTGAAAGATCCTGGTAACAAATTTTGTACTGATTAGAATTCAGTTATGACGAGTAAGATTTCTTGTATATAATTTAAATGTATAAACTCTAATTTTACTCTATTAATTCATATGTATATTAACATAAAAAATGTTTTTAGGTCCCCATTTATCTATAAATAGCTAAACCTAGAAAACATATTAAATGAATAAATACATAATTGAATGATAAGATGAGTAAATAAACAATTAGTAATTAATTACAAACAAGATCATATATAATTATTCATAGTCTATACAACATTTAATATCTTTTATATAACTCATAAGGCCTATCACTCAATTTTCTGTGACACATCATGCTCATCCTTTACTAAAGAAATCAAAGGTGGGTTCAATTCATTACTTAAATAGGCTAGGATAGGATCAGTAATCTATGTTCTAATACCACTATATGTCATGCCCTCAGTCCGTGTTGACTATACCTTAACTTGGATTGTAACACAACCGTGTCATAAGGTATCCCTTAAGGTTAAAAGGCCTCTTACTATATGGAGGGTAACAACAATAGAATATATAAATAGTACTCAAATTGTAATAGTCAAATGAGAACCTAAAAATAAAGCTGGTGTAAATGAACTAAGAAAGTGAATGAATAATCTCCAATTAAAATAATTTATCTCAGCGCCTTGATTTGTCAAACTATATATATCAATCCTTCACATTGAATGGGAAACAAAGAATTCCTTGTTAAAAAAATGTATAATACAAAAAGAATAAATAATAGTAAAAGCAATAAGTGTTGACATCTGTCTTGTGTAGGAAAACTACTCTTTGCTACCATCCCAATCAAAAGTTCCTCTATTTGCATCAACATTAGGGTAAGGGGCGAGATTTTCAAGCTTAATAAAAAAAAAAAAAAAATTGGATTTTGCCACTTGAATGAGCATATTACAACAAAAAACTAAACAATAAAAATTTTAAAAAAAATACAAAGATAGCTTCAAGATCAATATTAACTTCAGGATTGAAAAATCAGTAATTTAGAGAGAATAACATAAATAAACCATATGCACTATATAATTATGTAAGGGTAAATGTCAACAAAATATTTATATAACTAAACAAAATAGTGCATATAGGGACTAGAGTGAGGCCCAAGTGATTACAGGTTACTTTGGATTAAATTGACGTCAATTGTTTGCTATTATACTCATCGAAGAAGGCCATAACAAATATTTGGCTACTAATACCCACCAAAATGGGGCCAGAATAGAATCTCTGAGGCTTCCCATAAGCCACAGAGCGACAGATACTTAGGAATGTTCCCCCAAAGTTCCTCAACCCCAACAGCCAAGATAAGACAATATCAGAATGTACAGATACGATAATTAATCAAATCTTTCAACCTTTCCAAAGACCAGAATACAATCTATGTTGGTCACTAACTCAAAATAGGCTTACTAATGACTAATTATACTACATCAGTAAATGCATTTYTTTCCAATTATCATTCACCAGTAAATACATTTATTTTTTTCTTATATTCAGAGATTACATTAACTCCATTTGAGACTAGTTATTTCCCTAAATTTCATATACCAACAATCACAAAGCAGAAATAAAGTAGGCTATAGCTACCATTAACATCATATAACTAATTTATATTTGCTTATCCATCTTTKGTCATATCAAAATGTGCAATCCCTATGTCTTTTCATCATTCCTATACTAAGGTYAATRGAAAATCGGGAGAGTTAATTGAATGTTCTTAACTTACGAAGATTYCGAAGATTGTCACTAAGAGCGATTTTAATCCCTTCCACGATCGCCGTCCAAATTCTCCCTRGGTGAAGCCTCTTTGTCTCTGCTCTCTATTTTTAAGGATGCCATCAGAAACTTATATTAAAACTAATTCTAATGCAAAGCTTACTATTTAGGTCTAACGTACAACTTAACAAGTTATTTAATAGCCTCCAAAATAGAAACATCCTTCACAAGATAGTAAGTTACATAGATATACCAAGGCAATCCAAATAAAACTGGTCAAACTAATTAATTAAAGAAGCAAAAATGGTAGGGTTTTACAACTACCTTTACAAGATGGAACGACAAATTAAAGTTTTTCCTAACAACTTTGAAGATATGCTACATCTTGCATTTGGATTCGGCCCTTTATTAAAAGCGACTCCAAATGATACCGATAGAATTAAGGTTCAAAGGAAAAAGAGATAAGAGGACGAGTTGACATGTAGAGGACACATTGTGAATGAATTTTTCAACCGTCTATCTGATTTCGACAACAATTGTAAGGAAATAGGTATTGGTCCTTTATCATGTGAAATACTTGAATTTATTCTAGTGATTAAATTCCTGCATATTTTATCAAAATATGTCTGCTGATTTCTCAAAATTGTTTAGATTGGATTTATTTATAATACAAGTATTTATATTTTAAATATAAACCTGAGTTATTATTAGATGAGATATCCTAATAKACCTAAGTTGTCTTTTTAGATAAGGAGTTCTAATCCTTTTAGGATTTGTATTAGTAATCAATCTCTAATGTAATCTTTTTGTTGCAACAAGAGGCTCTATATAGTTTTGTACATTAGTTTGAGAGGTTTAACAAATACAGAGAGAAGAATTCAAGCTGCCTAAGAAACTCATAATTGTATTTGTTCATAGATTAATATTGAGTAATGTTTACTCAATATTTATCAGTGTTTTTGCTTGGATTTATCCTGGCTATTGATTCAACTTTCTACCTAAAATTCATACTATCTTCTCTTGCAGGAACAAGGCGTTGTTCAAATATCTTCATCAACAGACAATTCAGGAATCTATCAATGGCTACAAGATTCAAGGGGGAGTTTTAATTTATTGAAAACTTTAATTTGTTGAATCATTGATGTGTAAGTCCCTTGAACTCTTTGATTTAGTGGATTGAGTTTGACWCCTGGACGTGGCCATATGAATGTAGGCATTCATGCCGAACCATTGTATATCGTGCCTCCAATATCTTGATTTTTGTTTGATATGTTTACATTCAATTGGTAAATCTTAAGCTTGTGGAATAACTTACTAAAAAGAAGTAGTAATCAACACTTTCAACAATAATACTTCATAAAAAGATATATGAGAGTCCATGGAGAATAAATACAAGGTCGAGGAGGGAGGTACCAACAATTCTTTAATATCAAAGTACTTCGATTTTAGTTCCTAGATAATGTGCCATTGTTAGGACAAATTCATGAGTTGCAAGTCATTGTCAATAAAATGAAAGTAATGACGATCGAACTTCCAGATACTTTCCAAGTTGGTGCAATAATTGGAAATTTACCATATGCTTGGATAAGGTATAAGAAGAAATTACTTTACACTTATGAAGACTATATTTTGGAAGGGATTCAAAAACATCTTTACATGAAAGAATAATTACAAGAATGAGAAGGAAATGAAAATTCATATGAGGGCAATTTCAAATCTCATTCCGTGGATTATACTAACAAAATCAAACAAGGATTTCATGAACAGAAAACTCCGAGGTTCCAACAAAAATAAAAATAATAAGAAGAAATCAAAATCTTCTTATTGTGTATGTGGTAAACCTAGCCATTATGCTCGAGATTTTAGAAATAAAAAATAACCAAAATCTGAAGGCAAAGTGAACTCCATCGATTATGAAAATCATAGTGAGCATCATCAATACAATCAAGGGAAATGTTCAAAGATATTGTATYACACTTGTACTATCATATCTGTGTGCTATGATAGGGCCTTTTTCAAAGCTTATCAAGAGATGCATGTAACGCATTCAAATGAGAAACAATGCTCAATCAAATGTTGTCAATAAAGAAAGCATCTATTTACAATTTACATCTCGCAAGCASATCACTTTAATAAGTGTTTTCATGTACTGGATATGAATAAGAATCTGGTGAGTAGGGATTGCTTGGGAAAATAGGAAATAAAGTATGCATATGAATGATACAACCTTTGTACTTTTCCGAAATGGTGTATTTGTTGGTAAACCTTTCTACTGTTGGAATGGTCAAACTTTGTATCGTTGACAATGATATTAATAAAATTAGCAATTGAAGTTATTCTATTGAGTCTATTTCATTATGAAGACTATGACATATTAGTCATACTACTTAAAAAGAATGATGTGATGTGAAAACATAGACCGTAATCAATGTGAATTATGCTCCAAGTCTCAAATGAGTAAGAAACCTTTTTCATAGTGTTAAAAGGACTACAAACTTATTAGACTTAGTACATTTTGATATTTGTGAATTAAATAGAATGTTAACTAAATGAGGTAACAAGTACTTCATAGCATTTATAGATGAACATTCTAGAATTTGTTTTGTCTACTTGTTAAGACATAAAGATGAGACATTTAATGCTCTTATGATATATAAAACCGTAGTAGATTGAACWGAAAGATTAAAATTCTTTATAAGTGATGTGCTTCAGCCCCATGTAACTTTTCTCAAAAGAAAAAAGTAAGTAAAATCTTAAAATTTTGAGAACTTAGCTGAATCCAAAAAAATAAAAGAAAAAAATCTTTCAACCTAGGATTTTTAACATCCATAGCCGAACCTTCAAATAATCCACAACTCATGTTTTTTTGGACTTTAACTCAAATTTAGCACAACATTCAAATAATCTTCAACCTGAGTTTTTGATTAATCAAAGGATTTGAATAATATTCTAATTAATTTTATTAGTACACTAATGTATGAAGTCCCATTAGAAAATAAGAATAATTCTTCTACATCTATCTTATGTGATAGTTAGGCTACTGTATCAAAAGCATACAATGATGTTTACAACGTAAGACTAGACAAATGAGTCTAAGACATAACTATGTGAGAAAATTAATTAAAGATGTAATAATTTCACTCACTCGTGTGAAGTCAAATGATAATTTGGCCGATGCACTTACGAAACCTCTTACAAGAGAGTTAGCATGATTAGCTAATAGGATGGGGTTAAAACTACTTAATTAGATCCATCAATATGGAAACCCTACAAACTATATTAATAAGTATACCTTAGGATCAAAGGGTACAACAAGTTATTCGATAAGTGGATTGTTATAGCATTTAAATTCAAACTTCATCCTAGATTGTAAGTGCTGGTTGTCATGAAAAGAGAGTTGAGTTTATATAACTCTTTATAAAGTTCAGATCATAAGATCAAGTATTTGTAAACATGACAAAGATACTAGAAGAATTTCACCTATATGAACTTTAAAGTAGTGCAACCTCAATAGAGAGTTGGAGTTTCTTTCTTAAAAGCTCATGAATAGGAGAAGCATAAGGTCATAAGAGTGCTAACCAAGATTGAGAGGAACTTAGAACATATGATACTTTTGTATGTAATTTCACCAATTTCATCACAAGGAATAAGAGGTTGAAAACTATCATGCTACCTAAGATCTTGATGTTTCTTTATGAAACTAACTCTAAAAGTTGGATTTAAATTGAAAGATATCCATACTCTATGCATAAGTGTTGTTTAATTTGAGTGTAGAACTTATTGTATAAAATTGAACAAGTGGGTGATTGTTGTGAATTTTCAATTAATATAATAAGGTATAATTTTTATTCATGAATAAAGTTGGCGAAACAATTCAAATTGAATGTTGGGTTGTGACTTTGAGTACTGAAAGATGGTGAACTTACTGGACTAGAAAGCTTCTTCTAAAGAGCAAAGAAGATTTATGACATTAACCATACATAGAATATTCTGACTATACTTACCAAAATTGTTCAATGTACATTATGAAGGACATCTTTGAAAGGATCTTTACACTCTTTCATCTTGTTTTTGTACTCATTAGTGATCAAGACTTGATATTCTATAAATAATGAATGTTTTCATATTGGAAGACTGCCTTTTTAGTACATATAACATTCAACAATTTGTATCAAACTATCAAAGATTGAAAGTAAACTTTATACCTTGTTCTTAGTATCATTCAAGTTCAAATTGCTTGGTTTGGAATTAAATTCATAGCTTTGGATAACTTTTACAAACTATTTGCTCGTATTTCCTTCAAGTACGTACCCCAATGGCGGAAAATATCTTTTAAGGACAACAATACAATAATCGTGTTCAAGCCTCAAAGCATTCTGATGATTTTCTACAAAGTTGATTGATAGTAAATTCCATATCCTACTAAATTCTCAATGGCATTTATCAGTAACCTCCAAAAATGGAATTTTTTTACCTATTCGTCTTACAATTATAGTCCATAACTAAAACATATAAAAACAAATACAACATATCAAGAGACTTAGGATGAGAAAATATAATGTCACTAACAACATTAGTACTAAGATCTGCATAGTGGAACTGAGTGTGACCATGATCCACTATTTGTTATATCAACTGCGAGAAAACTAATCTATCTTCCATCTACTGTAACTTCAGCTTGTGACCGACATTGTATATTTTCTTCAATGTTGTAGGGTTACCTGGATCATGTAGCTTCAAATTGATTAATACTTCATTTCGCCTTACGTGACTCCTAGTCAATTCAATTGTGATATGCATTTGGGACTCTACCAATCTACCTCCTAATGCATGATCAAGTGGGCAAATACCTAAGTGATTATTATATTATCCATTAACCATCTGTAGAGTCCATAATCCACCAATATTCAAGGAGAATGGACAACAACCRTTTTTTGTTCATGTAAACTTTTAGGACTCAACATCAATCGACATCCTCTTCATCTTCCTATATCTCTCGCTTCTTTCACAACTGAGCCATACATATCTGCCTCAATAATTATTTCTTTTCTTTGATTGCACCACAATAAAGAAAACATTATGARTTTACACCTTTTTCCCAAGTTATCAATCACCACAAGAATTGAAATCACCATTATACTTGAAAATTGTACAATAATCTACTAGATCAARGGAAAACAATTCTATAAACACATCATCCTACATAAAACACAACAATGTAAATGAAATTAACAAATGGAAAAAAGAGTATTTTGAATAAATTTATAGGAATGGAGAATACACATATATCGAGTAATSTAGAGGCTTATTGGRAATTCTACGTACTTTAAGAGCATAAAAGAAATTATTTAAAATTTAGGGACTGCATTGCAATTACACTTATATTAATTGCATGGAACAACAAATATCAAATATTTTCAAATTTTCTAATTTAATAAATGAGCCTATTGGGATTAGAAGCCTATAGTGCAATTTTTCAGTAATTAGGAACAACACTACAAATGCATTTAAATTAGACATGAAATAACTATTGATGAATAAGAAAAAGAATACAATCTTTTAATAAGATCCCATGCTCGACCTGCTTGTGGGCGGCATGTTGAAAGAGTTATGAGTAAGTTTTTTCTAAATAAAAGTTAGATTTTACAAGCATGGTCTGAGCGAATCCCGATTAGTTTCATTCGTGTAGAGATATCAGAGCTCTAAAGGGATAGAAAAAATTAATTAAAAATCATTTCAATTAAATAATGTGGAATGAGAAACAAAGGAAAAAAATTATAAATTAATATGGTATAGATGAATAAGGAAAAGTAAAAACACTTAAATCATTTCGTGCTAATTAATATTTGAAATTATAAGATAATAAAAATCAAATAACATTGATAACAAATCTTTTTAAAATTAATTAAACAATTGTGTGTCACCACTTGGACCTAGGTGCCCTTACAGTTGCGTGTTTTCCATGCAGAACGGCAAAAAACAAAAGCAAAAAGGGATTTTTTTTTTTTTAATCTCATAAAAAGTCCAAATCCTAATAATTTGCAATATGTTGGATCAAATTCAACAATAAATGGAAGGTTATATATAAAAGGTTTATTAAATTATTATAAGGGTAAAATTGAAAATATATTTAAAATATATTGTGTTAGGAGATTTGAGATATTGTATTTCACAGTCCCTTAATTTATTAATATGTAAATTTAGATTATATGGATGGATTTAATACCTATTTTATTTTTATCTTAATTTATTTTATATGTATGGTTCTGAATAATTTATAATAATATTTACGTATTATATTCTTAATGATTTGATACGATTCACTAATTATTCGACTTTTGCAAATCCTATTCTTATCCTGGGTGCACTTCCAACTTAAATTAACTAAAATTTGATTAAAAGAAAATTATGAAATAGCTCTTTTTTTCATCTTCTAGAACTTTAGGCAGTGATTTTTTTTTTTTTTTTTTGTGTGGCAATTATGTGGTTTAGAAACAAATTGTTTGGGTACATTGGAGCCCATTGTTCGAGTTTCTCCTACATTTATTGTTATGTCAAATTTTCAAGACTTCAGTAAAAAATGTAATTATGATGAAATTAGATCTAACTAGCAGGATGAGTCAGGGAACTTTGTTAAGCTCMACTTGGTTACATGAAAGGGAAAGAAGCATATTACTATATTAAGTATGCAATAATATAAGTACCAGGGTTTACTATTAATAGTAGTTTTTCATATTCTTTTAGATGTACTGTCATTTTGAATGGTCATGCCCTCATTAGTTTTTCTTGAGGACAATTTAAACCTAAACTTAGTAATTCGACAATGACTCTGAATTAAATATGTCATTTGATCGCATGGTATTATCAAATAAAATATAAGAGTTGAGAATTAATAAATATTTGTATAAGGAGTACTTTGATAGTTTTACCTCATTCAAAATATTTCAGGTGACTAATGGGGATAACACGTGGCAATTTGTGGGGCAGCCGAAGAGGTAGTATGGCCAAAGAAATTCTTGCTAGACCTCAAGGTGATTTCCTCTACATCTCAGGCTATCACTTTATAATGTGATAACGGTGGTGCAATTGTTAATGCAAAAGAGCCACGTAGCCATCGGTGTGGGAAATAAATTGAATGAAGGTATGATATAATTAGAGAAATCATTCAAAGAGGAAATGTGTGGAGAATCTTGCTAACCCCTAGTAAAGCTAACGACTAAAATTTTTTAGGGGTGACCTTGAAAATATAGGTGCCCTTTTGCCCGTTGAATAAATTATATGTATTCATGATAAGGTGAAATTAAATAACGTATTTATYTTAATAAATTTATTTGATAAACTAATTATGAGCTTGCATTTGTCTACGAGTTGGTTGGCCATTATAAATCAAGATTTTATTTATTAAACAGAGAAAGATTCAATTTATAATTCAATTTGAAATTGATAATCAACGATCGGTAAATAAATATGGATAATTTTATTTTGATAACATCGTTTTAATTTTATTAAAGTATATCTTTAACTTGATAACAAAATAAAGAATATATATAAATATATTAGATTGAACTGTGTGAAGATTAACTTGTGACTTTGACTGCACAATTTAATTTTATAAGATTTACGTACATGACATTCTAATCTTGAGTGGGTAATGGACTACATTTATTAACTTGCAATTCTTTGAGGTGCTAATGAATGAGATTAAATTATTAATCAACATATCAATATCTTAAGAATTAGAGTGAAATAAACATGAAACATGTATTTGCAATATGAAATCTGTCACTTTTTAYTAGGCATGACCATGTTCATGCGAGCTTAGTTTACWTGGGTTCAATAATTTCAATTAGACTAAGAGTTGAATCCGGTTCTTTTGGTGGAACAAAATGTGATTAATAAATTTATTTATGGGAGCTTAGTTTACTTGGGTTTAGTCAAGTCCCAGTGCCTCATATTTTTGGACAGTTAAGTTGAAGTAAAAAAGTAAGATGGTAAAAGACTAAATGAGGGTTAAAGGAAAGGAGGTGGCTGTAACCACCCTCTCACGACCTTTTAAAGTTAGTGTTTACATTCATTCTTTTCTAAAACCTCTGACACCACTCACCTGCTTGGCCAAGTAGAGAAAATTGGAAGAAGAAAACAGAAAGTTTTCTCTACTACTGCAATTGGTCTACTAAAGAAAATTCAAAGAAGATTTGAGGACTTGGAGTTGAATCAGACACGAATGTCACAATCGACTTAAAAAAGTATACTTCGAGTGTATGTTTTTCTTCAAGACATAAAATTTCACAATTTTTCAATAATTAGAAGTGGCCCAAGAAGCAAATTTGATCACAGATCAAAATAAGCAAGATAATCAAAATTCAAATGGTCTATCCTTGTAAGAAAGTTTCGTGAAAGATTCAAGTAAGTCGTTGAAGTTTTGCAATTGGACCATGCCTTGTCAAGAAATTTTGCAATCTTGTTTCTTGAAAGATCTAATCTGCCTAGAGTTTTTGCATCTCTTAAGTAATCTAGCTACTGTATGTCACACGAGGATAATCACAAATCTCCTACTAAAGCCGCAAAGTGTTGGCTCCATTTTRGTTGGTCAGTGACAGACCACTATCAGAAAGATCAATTTGCCGAAGTTGTTTGAGATCTGAAAATATGTGAACRCCTAAGGATGGAAGGTGAATAGCTAAGAAAGTATTATCAGATTAAATGAGTTATCAGAWACAAATAYCAGGATTAAACCTCGAAAGATGCAAAATGCATGTTGCAACTTGTCCGGATTTTGATGGTCTTATCTTAGTTCTTATTTTCTTTGTTTGTTATTTCAAATATCATTTCATGATTTTAAATAGTTTGTTTGGGAATTAGGAATTGTTTAAAGAGTTACAATCTTTGATATTTGTGGAGAAATTTGATACTCTTTCTTCTAAGCATCTCCCAATATAAATTTTTGACCATTAATATAAATTTTTGGACATATTCTTCTTATATTTTGATCTCTATTTATAGGTAAAGTAAATTAATGTGATTGATCGAAGTCTCATCTAGGAGCGACATGTTATTACTTAATTCATCACACTGCATACTTGATTGTTATTGGTTATTACTTATCATCCTTGACACATGTCAACATCTTAATAATCGAGACATTAAATTTTCAGAACTTAATAGAAATATTTAAAACATCTTAATGATCGAGATATTAAATTTTTCAGAACTTAATAGAAATATTTAAATGTAACATTTATTTTTAAAAAATAAATTATGAATATTTAATTTGATAAAATACTCCTAAGACTTGTTCACAAGGTATTATCAGTCCAAATGAGTTTACGCCCTTCCTCTTAAACCTAATTCTTAAACTTTTTGTTCAAGTCTTGTTTAATTTACTTACGGGCTGATTTAATGGACCAGAACATCGGGCCTAAACCAACTTTAAACGAGCCCTTTGCATCTACATAAAGCTTATTTGATCTTACCACACCTTGACAAATCCCTTAAGCGGCTGGGAAGTAACGTCAACTCAATTTAACTCAAGAAAGAGTCAATTGCTCGTCCCTGACTAGGTCTCCTCTTCAAATAAGACCGTGAGATTCATCCTCAAATAACTCCTCTAACAAGTTAATCAACATCAGAAAGTGTATATACATACAAACACATATTGGTCATCAGAAGGCTTTAAAGTCTCTGAATGCCAGTTTCTTTCTTAGCCTATGAGGTATGGACATTCCTGTAATCCAGTAATGAAGATCCACTATATATATATATATAATTATATTTTTTTTTTTCCACCCCCCCCCCCCGCAACAGCGAGAAGACCAGCGTGCTTCTCAGGTTGTGGCATTAGATGCTCATGGTCATAGTCTGTTTTCCCTTGGTTGGCCAGCAAAGGTTTGTCCTCCTCCGCTTAAGTTTGCCTTTCCTCTTCTTTTTTTCTCAGGATACGGCATATTATTTCTTCTCTTTTTTTTTTTTTTTTTTTGAAGTCTTCGTGTGCTGCCTTCTTTTTCGTTCCCTTTGTGCAATTTCTTCCTGTCACCGTTTGTGTTGTTTTCGTCGGTGAAGTGGGCAGCGGCGCGGTGGGCATCTTCAAGCACTGCAGTGGGTATTTCTCCGGCTGCCGGGCTTCAAGGCTTTGCGCGGCAGCCCTTGATCTTTTTTTTTTTTTTTTTCTTTTAAATAATGTTAGATTTGCTGCGGCCGGAGCATTGCAGCGGTGGCCAACAAATTTTTCTGTTTCTGGGATCACTTCCACTATCGTCGCCGGCAATAGATGGACTCACAACTGAACTTGCATGCTCTGAGGAAATGGAGTCCGAATCCCAATCCGAAGCCACGGATTCTTTCGGAGGAAGAAACTAGACATCATTAGTGAAGTCCTGATCGGCGCAGAAATTTGTTGTCTTCTTCAACTGGGTTTCTCATCTATTCAATAGGATGCGGTAACTCGCCTTTCTCTTATGTATACCGCTATTCTCAACATTAACATCCACGACTTGAGCAATGACTTGTTTCACAATTCTATAGGAAAATCTGATCACCAACATTTTTCTTTCCTACTGCTAATTGGCGTCGAATAAACCATTTCAAAATCGACGAAGTCGTTGTTCTCCTTTTTACATCTGTAGAATTCTTCAAAGGTTGGGAATCTGAACTGGAAAGAGAATTCAAGTTTCTCTTCCTCCATGCGATTCTCTGATTCGATGAGACTTACAGGCTGCTTTATTTTTGCCTCAGGCTGCGGCTCAAACTCGGAACCAGATCTGGGAGATACAATATCTTCTACTTGGAACTTTTGGCCAAGGGATCACCGTCATGTAGATCATTCAAAGGCTTGGTTGGTTCTGTCACAATTGGTTGCTGGCTTTCACTYCTGCCAACAAAAGAATGGAATGGAAGGTTAACTGCAGATTTAATTTGTTCCGATATGAGGTCTTCCGACTTCTTCTTACATCACTATGGATATATGTTATTATTATACTTGAAAGCTATCAATATCGTACGCTTTAAATTGCCACCATTGATATTTATAATAACGCTTGCATCATAAAACTGTCACTGTAGATACTTGTGGTGATGCTTATAAAGTGTCACGAAAGATTTCTTTTATTCTTTCTTGATTATGCTGAATTCTTTTTTTTATTTTTTAAGCCATCAATCTATTTCAGTCAACTAATATTATTCTTGTAAATCACTTAATTTAATAAATAGATAATATCAAAATTCAAAAATCAATAATTAGTATCTAAATCCAAATAATATTTATATACATTGTCAAAGAATAGTTTCGAAATATACAATTAATAGATAACACTTCTTCAATTATCTAACGTTTTCGAATGAGTATCTTTAATTTGCCAAACCACTTAAAATGTCGATCAATCTTCATTACATCTCCTATTGACCTATAGAATGGAAAACTAAATAAATTGATTAAAATTAATCAACATAACACAAATCATAATATCCAAGTGAAAAATATACAATTATATATGTGGTGAGAGATAAGAATTTACTAAAGGACATGGCCAAGCAATGGGGACTTAAATAGAGTCTTCAATAGATTCATTAAGGCTTGGGCCTTAACTCAAGAATTCAATACTTTCCTCAATTATCTTCATCRATTATCGAATGAAGATGGATCAAGATCATGATGTATTAATCATCCAAATATCCATTCTATATAATATATTAGGTACGTAGAAGTAATTAAATTTTTTAAGCAATGGCACTTCAGTCATTATTGAAGATCTCAGTAGAGGATCAGCTAGTATTGTTAGCTCAACGAACATGTATAATTCGAAAAAAAAGAAAAAAATGAAAATGAAAATGAAAAAAGAGCATATATAAAAATTGCTTACAGATAGTCTTCATCACACGAACCACCAAGACAACTAAAGCTTTCACCATAGGTTCCTCTAAGAGACTTGTGAGTCTAAAAAAGAATATGTCTRTTTCACTATTCTTGGTGATTCTTTTCGTTCTTCTCCAAACATTTTTAGGCTCGACTCTTTCAATAATTCAATCTTAACCAAAAATGCCTTTTGCAAACCTCATATTACCTTTAAAAAGTCATGAAGCCTTTCAATAAAGTACGCACTTGCAGCATTTTTAAAATCTTAGGACTCACCTAGTCCCTCYAGCAAAATGTTAAAAAGTAGGCAACTAATTCGACTCATCATCAGTATTTAAATCACAACATTGCATGTTGATGATTTGAAAGTATATATACATACATATAACTTTTTTAGAAAAGGACCTAAAGTAAAAGTCCTAGTAACAAAAACCCATTAAATCACAACATTACAACACAAATTTTATAATTACTTTAGAAGATTTCTTTTAGAATTAATCATGAGAACCAGTACAGCAGGAATTTCACCTATACTCGAAATTGCAGAAGATATCATACACAAAAGCATAAAAAAGAAAATAAATAAAAAAGAATAAGAAACTAACATGTGCGATTTCAGAGTTTTTTCTTGGCATGGATGTTCGATGGTGGTTGTGCAAAGTTCGATGGAGAGACAACATTTGATGTTAGGGTTTAGACCCAATGAAATAGTGAAATTCATGATGCCTATTGGCTGCTTCTAAACATAATGACTAAATCGAATGCTTAGAGCTGAATGCAGATAGTTTTGTACTGACAATAAAGTTACAAAGCAAAAGTAGAATCGATGTAGTATGAGTTGTTGACAAAGGGGAAGAAAAGATGGTCGCATTTGAGCTTGATGTACTTTAAAAATATGCGACCACTGCTTGTTGCAACTGAAAAGATAAGAGCTTTTGAACTATTATCATTATTAGCAGAGCTATTCTGTCATTGCAATCCTACCAGTTTTGCAGTGTCCATTTTGTCATTGGAATCCTTGTTTGAAAACCATAAATAATTAGGTCCATCAATCTACCACTCACAAAATTATGTAAGAAATCTTGTCCCAATTGTAAACTTCAGGTGCATCTTCTYAATCATAAAAATCGAGATTGCAATTTGAAGATACATCCTAACTGGAATAAATGCATATGACAAAGCAGAAAATGAAGATTCTATCATCACAGCTAAACAAACTTCACAATATATAGCTTTAACATTCTATCAAGAAAGGAAGCAACTTGGCCAAAGTATATAGCAAAATCTAATAATTCAAGTTTCTAATCATTATTTAACATGAGAACCACTTCAAGCAAAAAAGCTTTAGTAGCAACCACAAGATGTAAATAAACTATGACTCTAATAGAACTAGTGGATGATCAAAAACACCTTTTAACCTATTATATCCATGGAAATATCTTCTTTATCTATTGAGTCTATACTTATGAATGACACCATTTTGCATAAACAGAATCAGTAGCTCTACAATTTGTAGAATTTATTTAATCCTCAAATAAAAAGTCACATCTTAGAAACTTCGATTCAATGCCAAGCACAATAAACATCACTAAAGAAAATTCTAGATCTCAAAAGTGCAAACTCCTACCTCCCCAAAAAAAATTTAAATTTACAATAGCTTGATTCCTTACCATCAATCACAGGATTTTGGTGATGGTTAATAATGGAGCGACTTAGAGCCGCGGTTATTCTGTGGTGGTTGCGCGGGGTTAGATGGAGAGATGTTAGGGTTTAGACCAAAGAAATAGTGAAATCTGGGGAGACTAGTAGCCTTTGGCTGCTTCTGAACTTCAGGAAACCGAATGCTTTGAGCTGAATATACAATTTCATATTGCTGAAGAAGAGAAAGAGGGCCGGGGGGGTGTGAATATGCTCTCTAAAACTTGGGGTAATGGGGTCTGCATTTTGGGGATGTCTAAACATTTGAGCAAATAAAAGGAGGTAGCATCTATCATCATACTAAAGCGTCATTATAGTTGTTACTTATAGTTGTGCTTTCTAAAAGCCTCAGTATAGGATAGGTATACTTACTCTTTTTTATTTTGAAAATAAAAAATTCAAAATTATTCAAAATTACGTCATTCAATAGATAACTATCATGACACTAAATTATGTAGCGTAATAAGCCTCACCAAAAAATGTCATTATAGGCCAATTTTTTTAGTAGTGTCTGTAGGTCTCCGACTATAAACTGATGCATAGCTGCCGACATTAACTTGATGCCGTACAGGAAATGGGAGACAGCCCTATGACCTTAATTCTCATCTCAAACAATATAAACAAATTGATTGACATACAGATAAATAATAGCTAGAAGATGACCCTCATGTTGTACTTAGTGTCTAGTGGATGGTTCGCTAGATTGATCGCGACCTCAGTTGGTGCTAGGTGATGTAGCTATCTTCCCCCCTTTTTGCACATCTGCTCCAAATATTCCCACACAAATGTTTCACATTTCCTGAAATACAGCTTCTATCGACCCCTTGGACTGCTTAATAGGTGACTCCTGGAGATCAGTGTTTTTAGGATACAGAGCAATCCTTAACTTCACCACATGCCCTGCCTAGTTGCTCGAGGCATTTTGAAGCTCATCTACCCAACTATGCATCTCATCCATCTCCTCATCAGAAATATCGACACAATCATCTGCAAATTTATCGATAACTTCAATATTCAATTTTTGCCAAAAAACATGAATCTCTGCCAAACAAAATGACAAGTATGCGACATCCCCGCCTACCCCTACGTTCCACTAGGACCGGACGAATTGTCGCCTACCTCTCGACAGTTATGTTATAAGTACGTAAAACATCTAAAGATATAAAATATAGCTAAGTAGGCTCAAGAAATAGTGTCAAATCTACAATCTAGAACACCACAAAATATCTCAGAACTTATGTAAGCCTGAAAACATAGAAATGAGCCACAAACAATTTCCTAATATTCCTGGTTCTTCATTTAGTAGAAATTCACATGTTTGTCACTAAAACATGAGAAAAACTATGAGCCACACTCAGTGAGTCCCGAGCAGGTGCACTATGAATTAGAAATCAAGAGCACGATTTTATGAGTGAATAGTAATAAGTCAAAAGGCAGAAGTAGTTTAAGTAATTTAGTAAAACTTTTACTTGCAAAAATCTGTAATTTTAGGAAGACCAAGCCAAGTTTGAATGGGGAATACTAGGTTTGAAACTCGTCTATCTCTAATAATAGCTAAACGCTTTTACCGCAGAGACAACGTCATATGGGGTCTAATAATACCGACCTTATCACCTTGTATACACATGCGATTTAGGGAAGAGAAAGAAAATTTTAGGGAAAATGAATTAAAACCCCTCATATATTGGGAAATATTGGCTATTTCAAAATATTTTGTGTTGTGCAATTAATTAATTTTGTGTTTCGAATAATGTTTTTTAATTTTAATATTCAATTTAGGAAGTTATTTAGCATGCATTCAGTTTATATTTCATTTGAAGTTTTCATTTTCTTTCGATTTTGTGTTTTGAGTGATTTTTTTAAATTTGTTAAAAACGCGTTCGATTTGTCTTTCTTGAAAATTATTTTTTAACTGATAAAAATATTTTAGAATTTGACGGAAAAATATTTAATTCATTAGTCAATATTAGAATGTTTTAGTTAATATTAGTCCTTGTCTRGTGCATTCTACATGTTTACTTTAGTTTTGTAAATTTAAAATTTAAATAATGTTTATTAACAAAAACATGGATATGGAAAAGAATTATTAAAGTTAAAAAAATTAATTATAAATATTATTAAAAGAATTAATTGATATGTAAATGGAATATGAGAGCTGTTTTTAAATAAATAAATAACTAAATAATGAACTAAACAAATAAACAAAATTCTATAATTTTCCATAACTTGATGTAGCCTTCCAATTTTTTTTTTTCCTTACACTTGCGCAAAACTTACCACTTATGTTTCAAGTACACAAAACAAAACAAATGTCATAAAAAGACCAAGAGATTACCCATATAAGAACATAACCTATTTTCTCATATTCACATTATCTATATTTAGTTTCACAAACCTAAAAAATCAAAACATTGTATTATTAATTTAGTTTTATAGACTTGATTTAGCTTTGTGAACTTTTAAATTTTAATTACTTTGTTAAACTATTTTATTAAATATAAAATGGTATATAATATAGACTATGATACGATGAATTATAATCATCGTTTAAATAATATTTTTTTAGAAATCAAAGCTTTTTTTAACTTTTCACTAAAAAGAATATATTGTGTGGGTGGCTTGGATTGGAATTTTCCCAGCGGGTGCTGAGTTGTTGGTGTAATATTTTCATCTTTATCATCTCTAAATAAATCAATGGTTTTGCCTACAATTCAATGAAGAATTATCAATAAAAAATTATTGGAGCAATATTTCTTCATTGAAGAAGTAATATAAATGAAATTTTCGTTAAAAWGCATAGAAATGAATTCTTCAAAGAAATGGGGAGATTTTTTAGACAAAAAAGCTGTCCAAATACAGCCTAAATAAGCCTACATTTTCTTGTCTTGTGTTACAAATTACCAAGTATCTTGTCACATTGTTAGGGGATTGCTCAATCCTCAGCCAATGTACGCATAAGATATGATGACATTTTGATCTCATTTATCTCATGGGGCATGGGAAAATTATTTCTTTTTCTTCTTGTTCCACCTCAGCATACAAGAACGAACACGTAAAGGTAAAAAAATATGTGACCATAGATTTTTCTCCACGAAGTGTATATGTAAATTTGGCATCCACATAATCTTACAACAAATAAGAAATAGATGAAATATGATAATTTATTAATTTAATTAAAAAAATACAATCTGCAATCTCCAAATTATTGTTTGACTTGAGAATGATATACGTGAATGCTTCTTCTTTTTAGATTTGATTTCAAAGACTTTAAATTTTTATTTTGAATTTGACACAGATGAAACCTTCTCAAGATTTGTTGAAAAAAATTGCTATAATTTCTAGCCTTAGAATCAAAGGCTAGTATTTAACTTATTGGATGGAACTTTGATTTCTTTGAGAGAAACGAAGAGTACTTCACCAATCCAATATTTGTGATTTCTATCTCCTTTTCCCCTTGAGGTCCCATATAGGAGGATGCAAACTAAGACAAGTTTGAATTGTTCAAGGATTAACTTTGCCCACTAAATATTTTGAGAGATAAATATGATAAATCTAAATATTGTGAGTGATCAAGACGTCTACGAGTGACATGGAAGAACATATAATTGGTTGAAAATTATACTCTTTTTCCTTTTCTTTTTGTTTTGAAGAACGAATGACGTATTATTCTTCACGTTTATCAGCCTGGACTACTTGAATTACATCAAAGAGGGGCATTATCAGCCATCGACAAAAACTCATTAGCCAGATTCAACCTTGATACACTAGCATGTATTGGCCGGTTAGCCTTTCTTGAACCATAAGAAATCCCCATGCAATCAAGCCTAGATGCCTTTATCTTGATTCGCTGGACAATGAGGTCAAAAACTTATAGATTTTCCTCATCACAATTAATCTGTTGTAGCATACATAAACAGTCAGATTCCACAAAAACAATGAAGCTCCAACTCTTGTGTCAATTGGAAAGCCCTATRGATGGCCAAAAACACCAAATGCTCCATACCAACGCCATCAAACATCGGCACTGCCAGAGCGGTCTCAATGTCGCCTCATCATTTCTGAGCACTACGTTGGTACCAGCWTTCTTTTCCASCCAAAATCCATCCACATATAGCTTCAAACCGGCAGTTAGAAGCACCCATGTACTCCTTCTCACCCCTAGCCATCACAACCAACTGTTCCCCTTTCACAACCTTAGGATACTCCTCCAAATAATTATTGGCAAATGATGTTGTCTCTTTAAAAGAAATGAGCTTATTCTCAAATACTTTCTTATTTGTTGCAAACGATGTAGCCCACGTGATCACTACTATCAGTCTCACTTCATCATGTTCACTAGCTAGGTGAAGGTATGCTACCAAGTTAGTTAAGAACTCCCCCAGCTTTACGGTCCCCTCCCTAACCCAATCAAACCCAATTGCTGCCTTCCTCCATACCAGTGTAGCATAGATGCAATCCAAGAAAACATAGGTATCAGATTCCAAGTCCCATCTGCAAAAAAAGACATTCCGCTTGCTGGATTCATAGTCTCCTATGCAATTTCTCRCTCACTGGCAAAATCCCAAGAAAATGCCTCTAGCACCAAACTCTGATCCAGGAGAGACTCGCATGTTCCATTGCTTATTCCAATACGGTTGTCCATGGCTGTAATACCCCTGTCCAATCGGCCATTTCATATAATCTAATTTTAGATGAGATTTAAGAATAAAAATAAAATATAAATAATGAATAAATAAATAAATAAAAATATAATGACAGTTAGGATTTTAATGTATTCTTCTTATGCCTCTATTATGCTAAACGTTAGAGACAACCTAGAGTTAGCACCATGGGCCAAAAATAAATGGAATGACTCTCTTTTTCTGATTTATGATTGAAATTTGTAGGTTATTTTCTTATAAAAATATCAGATTGAACTTTTGTGTGTCAAAGTGCATTTCTTGTTCATCTTTGATATATGAAAATAAAGTATTTTGATTGTCTATATTATATAAAAGTTTAAACTTTTTATTTAGTCCAGGGACACGTTTCCCTATATCTAATTATCCAAGTAATATGGATAAATTTATTTATCTGACTGTTTTAGTGGGAGTATAACTAAGTCTGAATTCAAGAATCTGACTCAATGGCCTGAACGTGATCTTGCCCCCAAATATTTGTGAATTCATAAATTATGTTTGAAAGATGATTCTTATGAGTGATTATAAGTCTAATAATTTTTTGTGTTTAGGTTGATGTCTCCCCATAGTCGACGGCTTTTTGTTTCTTTTCCCGGCTCAACTCCTTGCTGAATTTCACTTTTTAGGTGTTTTGTTTCTTTTTTATTTATTTGTGAAACCCTTTGCTCGTCTCACTTTTCCTTATACTTGCTGCCTCTGATCATGATCATTCCTTAATTTATAATTTATTATTATCCTCTCCACGTAACTTTATTAAATTAATGCTTCTTTATTTTCTTTAGTTCTTTTAGTCACCTCATTTCTTGTGGATGCTGACCAAACGAGGTATTCATTTGGTTCTTTTCCCTATTTTTCTTTTGCATTATTTGTTTTCCTATTTATTCATTCTTAGTTATTATTCTTGCCATCTTACCCATTATTTTTTTGGGCAATATGAATACTTCAARTCCTTTTTTCTGATTCTCGTCTTTGCTCATCTTATTTTGGTTATTTTCTTCTCAAATATATTAAATTGGGCAATATCATACCAATAAAATTCGTTGACTATTGTCAATTGCGTATCTAAGTCTTACTGTCTTTAGGTCATTGATTTTTAATCTTTACGTTCTCTTTTGAAGCAATTATAACAAGGTTTGAAATTTGGTTTCCAAAGTATATTGCTTAAAGCTTGTTCAATCCCACTTARTGAGTAAATTACTCACCCTACCCCTTCTCCTAACAGGAAGACTTCGCGTGTGAATTTGAGGATGATATTGAGGATTAGTACTTAGAATTCGAGTTCGAAGATTAGTTAGGATTTATTTATATTTTGAACTTTGTTTTTAGTCTTATATTAGAACTTTGTATTACCATTTTGGATTTAATCAAGATAAATGCATAAGACTATTAAGTCTATTGGAAATAAAGGATATTTATGTTTGTTTATGGACTTAAAGTGTTAAAAAAAAACTCAATATTTAAGAAGGCAAAGTATTCTTTAGGGAAAATCTTAAAAAATACAGTTGTGTCAAGTTTGGAATACAAGAATAGACCCAATCAAGGCGTGACACTAGCCCTATATGATGATGGCCTAATATCTCTACTCCTATCAAGGAAGTCTATACCCATTTGGTAGTAAGCAGATTTGACTAAAAAAGAATGTCATTTGTTTCAAATGCCATATCATGATAAGTATTTCCTCCACATCTCGACCGACAAATAATCCTTCCAAGACCAACATATTCCATCTCTGTGGTTCCTTCAATATTAGATTGTAGGCTTTCAAGTCTTGAGGCATAAAGATGTTTGTTTTGCAAATCCAAAACTTGTCTACAGCCAATGCTAATTTTAGACATGAACAGGTTTGTTTTGAAAATATTTTTATATACTACGGATGTCACAAATTGAGTACAATTGTTGGGTGTGTTTGTGATCATACTCGTGCCAGTATACACAGTCTAACAAGTAATAGAGTAATAAGTGGATATGAATCTGGTGAAGATTGATGTAATAACAGTAGTATGATAGTTACAAAGAATGATTCAATAATTGGTGAAGATAATTCTAACTACTATATATAAAGTAAATCCAAGTAATTACAAACGACCAGATACTCAAAAGCAAAAGATAAGTAAGCAAAAGGATAATCACTAGATGATGGAACTTAGTTAGAGCTTTATGGATCCCTTAAGTATGATGTTCAAAAGATATAGTCATGCATGTTAAATCAATATTCACAGCACAACGTCAATGTAGTGAGTACATGCGTACATAGACATACCTATGCCAAAGAAATATTGAAAAGRATGCTACAATGGTAGTATGTTTGTCCAAATTATTACAGCCTTAACTTTCCCAGCAGTTTGGTCCWAACTGCTACCATCCCTAACATTAGTCACCATGTCCCTTGGGCAACTAAGTCCTTGGCCACATCGAATGAGATTACTCTCARAGCAYAACTTGAGACCTACGTTAGATCACTACTTGGTACACCTAAATTTATGTTATCAACCCCAAATGATGTTAGGCTTAGCCATACCAGCTTTGTTCAAGTACTAATTGTGGTCCATTAGAAGGAATTGCTCTCTCATCAGCWACCCTAAGAACTCACAAAGGCGATTTAGGCATAAACGTAGCTAACAAAAATGCTACAACATTACTCACAGTGCATACATTYCTTAGATCACTCAATGTTCTCCCTAACTATCAAAGTAATGTATTTACCTTAGTGTCCATAACTAAAGCTTTAGATTCAAGAGAGGTATTGAACTAAGCAATACACTCACACTCAGAACCAGAATCAGGAACAAAAACCTCAATATGCACAAGATATCACAGTTTGAATGCTACGACAACCAAACAAGCCACTCACCCTACTCAAGGCTTTCCACTAGAGTCAACAACTCATATAACTATTCTTTACTTCTAACTAACAAGATAGTTTAATGTATGAATTAGAACCCTTTGAGTAAAATTTAAATATGCTTAAGCATACATAACTTTAATTAACACATATCAACACTTAAGTTCACCAGAAATCCTAACTAAAGATAAACTTAACTCATGCTTGTACAATAAATAAAAAATTGGACAAGACATTTTGTTATTCAAGTGAMCAAATATTTGTTCAATACAATAAAAACAGAATGGGAATAACGTAAGCAAGTTTAAGAAAAGCTCTATACGATTCAGAAACAATTTCTATAGTTTTATCAAATAAATGAGGAAGTGATTTTCCTATAGATCTAATTATTTTCCTATCGTATTTCAATGGATATTTGTAATTTGATTGAGAAATACTATTTTTTGTATTTAATAAGGTACCATTAGTTAGAGTTTTGTAGGGAAAAAGCTTCTATGGATTTTCCTAGGTGATCTACCTTGATTTCACAAAGGGGAGGATGATATGCTTGGATTTTGTGAGAAGTTAAAAGACATTCCCATTCATGAAGCTTTTTAGATGGAGTAGAGATAGGCTGAATAGATTTAAAAGGATCATTATTGTTATTTTCAGAAGCATATATTTCAAACCAATCGAAAATAATATATGTATTTGATTTGAATTAGTAAAAATATAATTTTTAAAATAATATTGTTCTTGAATTTGTTGTCTAGTAGAAAGGAAGTTTTGAAAGAACAAAAAATTTTTTCAGTATTATTTTTAGAATAAAAATCTTCATGTAACATAGTTTATTAATTTGAAAATTGTATCATATCTTTTGTCATACAATTTAATTCATGTGGATATTTTTAGTAATAGCAGCGAAAGTTGGATGCATAGGTTCACTATCTGACTAGGAAGATGATTTAGAAATAAATAGGTGCAGGAATATTAGTTGAATAATCTACTTTTCTAAAGAAAATCCTAGAAGTTGATGATAGATCGGATGTTGAATGCCTTGGGTGATCTATAARAGAAGGGATTTGGAAAAATATTCTTAGATCTATTGTTTTTTATGTAAAATCTCTATCAGAAAACCTACTACTTGTAGATTTCCTATGGAATGCCAATTTAATTGATCCATTAGTAAATTGATCGATGTTTCTAATTTCTATTCGAGGAGGTGATTGAACTAGAGTAGTGGAAGGAATGGCTCCTTCTAAAATCCACTCATATGGTAATTTAATGTGTTTCCATTGGATTTGCTTCAGAATAATTAAGTTAGATCTGGATAAATCTATCGATAATAGAAGTGTTTCTCTTTTTTCTCTGACATTTTGCTTTTGTAGCAAAAGCAGAAAGTATGACATTGTAACGAATCCTATACATCYACGCTATAGGAATTAATCCTTCTAGCATGTTGTAATTATGAGTTTTAATCTATAATACTAAAGATTTGATGAGATTGGGATCATCTAAGGAGATTGTGAAATTTGGATAACAATCTACGGTGATAGGTCCACTACAAATATTAGATTTAATGGAATCATCAAAATTGATAAATCTAGCATCACAAAGGACCACCAGAATAGATGTGTTGACACCTTCCTTTGTAAGAAGGGTTTGATTCCTATCTGGACAAGACATATATGAAGATAATAGTAATTTTTGGATCTATATTTATCAACAGATTTTTTGGAGAGAAGGTGTAATATTTCAAAAGGTTTTGAAAGTTGAATATCTTGTTTTGATAATATAATTTGTTCTGAAAAGATTAAAAGCAAATCTATAAACATTATATTTTAACATTTTAGGAATAATCCAATTATTAATTATATTTTCAAAATCGATCTAGATAGCGAATTGTTGGTTGAAGTAAAACTTTGAAATATGATTGGATTTATTATATTATTTTTTCAAAGTTTTTATCTTTTTCAAAACTTATATTTGCAAAGCTCTTATCTCCTAATTCTCTTATTTCCAAGAAGATATGCTAGGAATCTCAATTCTCCATTGAATATTTGGAGTTGCTTTTCTCTCTCATTAATGCAATAGTCAACTATGAATCAACTAAGTAACTCTAATGCAAATAAACAAAGTAGCTTTAATACATAGAACTAGTTGATTGTGAYGTTAAGTAACTCTAATCTAATGAAATAATCAACTATTCGAAGCTCAATTCCTCCTTGAATATTAAAAGGCTCTTCACTCTCATTGATGCAATAGTTGACTGTGAATAGATTAAGAACTCTAATACAATGAAATAATCTGACAATGGTAAAAAAAAAAAAAAAAAATTGATAACATAAACTTCGTTTAGATTGAGAAGGATTGAGATGGAAGATGCAATTGGAAAAATTTTCWTATTTTTTAGTATTTATACGTAATTAATTGGAGCAAAGTTCTATAGTTTAGGAGGGAATTGATGCTYGATGAAAAAATGACAATTTGAGAGGAAAGACGATTATATTATCTCCGAAATATTCTTGATGTATTAAGTTAATCTAAGTAGCATTGTCTCCTATATAATTATTTAGGCTTTTGAGAGTCCACCAATGTGACTTTAATTGTTGAAACTTGGAAGGGACATTAGAGAGGTATAATGTAATCGCTTAATTAGCAAGTTTAATAGTTCTTTATGGTTATGGTTATGGGTTTAGTTGTTAGGCAAATCTATTTGTCCTTTCTCTACTCGTCCATATGTTAATTTAGGCATGTCTGTTAGTACTAACAAATTAAGTAAGTGCGTCGTCCTTGAATTTGTCATAATTATTATATTAAAGTAAACATTAAATTAAACTTCTTTAATATATGTGAAACGGTAAGGTAATAAATAATTATTTAAAAGAGGAAAATAATAAATTGATATTAGGTGATCGGGGAATAGTTTTCCAAACAAACTAAGGAGACATGATTATGAATTTCAAGGAGAGGTGGGGCCGGGGAGACATGCAGGTTAGTCATTGAGATAATTTCCATTATCGTTGGATTCTGCGAATCATATCATATGATTCAGAGTACGTTTCTGCATGTTAAGGATGCCGTCGGGCTCCTGCCTCATTTTAACTGGTTTACCGGTTTCCTACTCACCATCCAGTTCATACATTAACTTTTATTTTCCACTATTTTATTTTTTAAAATAAAATAATAATAGTTCATGATATCATCTTTATTTATATTTTAAATGCAACAATCAAGAAAAGAAAGAGTTTGATTAATTGTATACGAGGAAGAGTTTAATAAGAAATTATAAATTGTGATATTTATTTTACAAAATTAAATATGTAAAAAGAAATTAAAGGACTAGCTGGACTCCTAGATTGGCTCATTTTTTGCGAGACSCCGAGCTAAATTTGTATATATTCATTTCAATTAAAGTATATGTAATTATCAACTTGAGGGGTTCAGGGTGGTAGAGAGAGAGAGGGGTTGGGCATTTGGGCCTTGATAACTAAAAAACTGTGGTGTGTAGGTCCAAATACTTAGTTAAGCTTGCGACAAAAGCGTTGAGAAGTAGCCAATTAGAGCCATTCACAGTACGGCTTCGTTGGGGGGGGAGAGAGAGAGAGCGGTGTTTGTTGGTCCTCCTCAGCGAACGCTTCAACGGCATTATTTCCCGGCTAAAAAGGTACATTTCCTCACACACACGACGCACCTCACCCGTTCAACCCTCCTCTCTCTCTATATTTCTTTCTCTTTCTCTCTCTACCCTCCTTCCTTCTCCTCTTAGATCTATCACTCTCGATCCCTAATTGCTATCTTTGCATTTTCTGCTTCACAATCTTCCCCCACATTTTTTCATTCCAGAGCCTTCGCACCGTCTCAATTTCTTCCAATTAGGGTTACGGTGTCGTTTTTGGCGATTATTTTTGCTTCTATTTCATTTCTTTTGCATTGTACAGATGTGTTAATTGAAGCGGCAGCTAGAGTCTAAATTACAGGAGATAGCCAACACCGCCTTGTAACGTGAACGTATTGGTCCCCTACTGAATCAGGTCTTCTAAGAAGATCTGAGAAGGAGCTAAGAAGACCGGTAAAAATGAGCGCGTCGAGGTTCATAAAGTGTGTTACGGTTGGGGATGGTGCGGTTGGCAAGACCTGTCTCTTGATTTCTTACACCAGTAATACCTTCCCCACGGTTAGCATTCTCTTTTTTGTTTGATAATTCATTTTTTTCAGCTCTGGTAGCTTGACTTCTAAAATTTCTTCACATTTCCTGAATTCATTTGATACATTGTCTTCTAGCGATATACATTACAAAATTGTTCGTTCTTGGTGCGTTGCTGATGGTACACTTCAACCTCATCTTTTATCTAATTAAAAAGAAAACATGACAAAAGGATAAAAGGGAGACTTTCTCTCTGGAACTGAATTTCTTTCTGATGGTATTTGTATAATTGGATTACATCATGACAGAAATGATGGTCGGTTGCCGCACACAATACAACCAATTGAACTGGAGATTGGAGATGCAAAACTCCTTGATTGCTATTTTTTAGTTGCTTTTATTCTTTGGTTACTACTGGAGATGGATTTTGTTTTAGCAAATAGTGAAAACGATGAAAAATATAATGTGAGTTGCATTCTTTATAGAGGATTTAATAATTACAGATTTAGGTTTTTTATATTCGTCGGCTAATTGTGGAGTGATTGTGTGGTATATTACTCATTCAGGTTATAGATTCAGATTTTTCTATTTTCTCTTCACATATCATTTTTATTGCTTCATATTTACTGGAGAAATTACAAATTAACAGATTTCTTTTTCTGGGTTCTTGATGCATATAAAAACAATGAAATTCTCTATAATTGTATGAAATTGTTAATTGGTAATTTTGGATTTAATAGATTAGGTGTTATATTTACCTCTGGGCTCTGGTTTAGAATAATTAAAAACTGATTGATAAATGATTCTTTTTGTGAGACTTGAAGGACTGTGTTGCTTTACCGAATCTAACACYTTCTTTCTGCTTTTATTCCTCTTGGTCTATGTAACAGGACTATGTGCCAACCGTATTTGACAATTTCAGTGCAAATGTGGTTGTCAACGGGAGTACCGTTAACCTAGGATTGTGGGATACTGCTGGTAATTATTTGGAGCGTAATACATTACATTTTGTTTCAAAAGCTTTGATATGTATATGATTGTCTTGTCAGAAACTCGTAGGCATAGTTATACAACAGTACAAGATTTGTATTCATGAAAGCATTTGAAACAACAACAGATACATAATGATATATGCATGGAGTTAATCACAAATATGCTTCAATGCAGCTTTCTATGAATGCAAGACTGAATTAACCTAGGATTGTGGGATACTGCTGGTAATTATTTGGAGCGTAATACATTACATTTTGTTTCAAAAGCTTTGTTATGTATATTATTGTCTTGTCAGAAACTTGTATGCATAGTTATACAACAGTACAAGATTTGTATTCATGAAAGCATTTGAAACAACAACATATACATAATGATATATGCATGGAGTTAATCACAAACATGCTTGAATGGAGCTTTCTATGAATGCAAGACTGAATTAACCTTCATGTAAAACAGGACAGGAGGATTACAATAGATTAAGACCTCTGAGTTACCGTGGGGCAGATGTTTTCATTTTGGCCTTTTCTCTCATTAGTAAGGCCAGTTATGAAAATGTTTCCAAGAAGGTGAGAGATAATGCCTCCATTCTTTTAATTTCTCTATCTTCTCTCCCTTTTCCATCATTAGTTGCTGGGACATTTTTTTATTAATTTAAAAAATTCCTTTTGCTCTTGCTCATTTTTTTCCAGTGGATTCCTGAGTTGAAGCATTATGCCCCTGGTGTCCCAATCGTTCTTGTTGGTACAAAACTTGGTGAGATTCTTGTCCTTTTTCTTTTGCTCCATATGATTCWGGCATTTTATTTTTCACAAAAGAAGTTGAAACCAAGGTAGCTAATATATCTCTTTCTTAATTTTTGATTAGTTTCTTTTGTTATTTTTGCTGTTTTCTTTGCTCTTCAGTTAGTAAAAGTAGTTAACGTTTTCCACTTATTGATTCTCTCTTCAAATGGGTTACATTTTGTCACTGGTGTGGACTATGTGACTAATGGATGTACTAGAACAAAGCCAAACATAATGGACCATAATCTCCCACAATCTTTTTCTTGAAGCAAGTTCCATGTAGGTTTTTTTTTTTTTTGGCGCTTCTTGCTATGATGCTTTTGTGTTATACCAGTTTGTTCTCTTTTCTATGTTCAATGTTGGAAGCATTTGTTGGGTTTGCATGTTTCTATACTAGGATCTGACCTATTTAGGAACTGAGCAATTTTGTTAATGCTGCCTTATCTAGAGATCATGCTCTTGCAGAGGTGTTCAAGATATTAATATTGGTTGGTCATGTTTTTTGTTTACTTTATCTACTCCATACCAGTTCAGAGTTTTGTTTCATGGTTCTGTATTATTCTCAGGAATTGCTTAAACCTTGTTTTTTCTGTTTGATGTCTTCTGAAGAATGTTGGGCATGCCTTTCTAATATCTAGATCTGAATTTTTGTTCTTAATTATATTGTATCCAGATCTTCGGGATGATAAGCAATTCTTCATTGACCATCCTGGTGCAGTGCCAATCACTACAGCTCAGGTGAAGATCACCATGAAAATATATTTCTTCTGTTCTTCTTTTGAGTTTAGGGATGAAAATAAAGAGGATTTCTCTTTTTTTCTTTAAAATAATTTTTTCTCGAACTATTGTTCCTGGTTCTTACAATTTTCTTTGGTTTTCCAGGGAGAGGAACTAAGGAAAATGATTGGGGCACCTGCCTACATCGAATGTAGTTCTAAAACACAGCAGGTGTGTGCGCTTCAAATCACATGATAATTTTTTGTGAAAGTGTGGAGACCAGTGGTTTATTCATTTTCTTGTTGCTGCAGAATGTGAAAGCAGTTTTTGATGCTGCAATTAAAGTTGTCCTCCAGCCACCAAAGCAAAAGAAAAAGAAGGGAAAGGCTCAAAAGGCCTGCTCCATATTGTGATCAACAGCAGTAGATTCAAGGATGTCACTATCCGCCCATTCTCATTGTAACCCTCGTATCTCTTTCGCTTTCCTTTGTCTCAGAGGAAGTAGGAGGCCATTGAATGTTTCCATCTATTGATCTCTGTGAAGTGTCAGGTGGCTCGGTTATTGTGCATCGCTGTGATAGTTTACTCTTGAGTCACATTACTTTGTCGGCCACTGTCTTGTGCCCGCTTTGTTTTCATTTGTTTTATGTATTAACAGACCGGAGATCCAGTTAGGAAAACAAATTTGCCCTGCAATGTTGCTGTCATATTTGCTATTTTTCCATCTTGCTATGAAAAGCTTAGATATTTGCCTTTTGTTATAGAATTATAGAAATCATAAAGCTATATTTTGATGCTTAATCAATATCCAAATCTGCGTGCGACTTTCTGCATGCTTGCCATACGGAGGTGAGAATTTATGGGCATGGTGCGTGGGTAGCCTGAAAATTAGTCTTAGTGGATAATAACTAGGTTGTGATTGGGCATTCCGATGGAAGGAATCTGGGGTCTGCTGCTAGCTATGACAAAAAGATGAATCAAGAATTTCATATTTGCTGTCATTGAGCAAGTTTTTGTTGTAGGAAMCTCTTGCCGTGTGTACAGAATTGACTGACTCTAAGTCGGTAAGGAGGAGGGAGTTTGGATTCAAGATTTCAATTGGGTAAGTTGCCAAAAACTTTTCTGGGGGCTGTACAATTTTTATTCAAATTCACTTCTTTTATGATAGATACTTTGGCATTTGGCCTAATTATCACGCAGTAGTGCTTTTCTTGTCTTTCTTTTACTAAAAAGGTGCAAGATAAGATCACATTTGTTCGTTCTTTCGTTTGAGGTGATCCACTAAGCTCTTGTCTTTCCTTTTAAGGGGAGTATTTAATTTTATCTTGGGAAAGCAACGCGTTGACCATCTTTGTTCTCATCTTTAAAAATGGAGGCTTCTATTTCAAATTCAAAATCTACTTCAACGAGCGGGGCACAAAGGGGTAGAGACCCATTTGACGTTGAAAACTTGGCCAATCTAGTTTGTAATTTACTTTTCGTGCAATGGACGGCAACTTTTAATAACACAAGTGTCCGTGATAGAGTGCACAAAAAAGTCATCAAACGTGAACATAGATCAGAAATTGGTAGGTCCGATCCTTGGCATGATGTGCCGGAAGCAAAACGACTAATTTTCTCTAATCTTGTCTCTTAAGGACCATGTTTTTAAACTATTTGATGGATGGATATTCAACGAAAGAGTCTACGTTGGAGTAATAACATGTCTCCCCTGCGTGAGGACATTGACACTCTTATCACGCCAGCGTCCGCCGGAGTTTAGAATCCACTTGGGTTTGTGATACTGAAGAGCCAGTTTAGCGTGTTAAGTAGATATGAAACTCATACCCAATCATCAAACAAGCCTAGTTAGTTCTCAATAGCATCAATATTTTTTTTTTTTTTTTTGTTGGGCAACTTCCAAATTACGCTTACAAGTTAACCTCACAATTAAGCACTATCAATTAAATTTCGGAATCGAGTCTCTTAGCATACATGTTTTTCAATGCAAGAATAATGGTTTTGACACTTTTTCGGTTATGGTTGACAGAATATTGGCCCTTTACCAAAAAAGGAATGTACACAAATGCCTGGGTCCAGAAATGAAGCTTTCTGCTATAGAATCTATACCAAGGCCACTCGAGAAAACCTGCAAGGCGGCTTATCATCCTCCTCATCTTCTTCTTCCTCTCATTATATATGATGGTAACCCCTCCATATGGAGATATCCAGAGATCATATTTTCTTCCACCAATCTACTTGTTTGCATCTTTTCATTAAGAATATCTTTCTACTAGAGAGCTTGCTGAAATGGCTTCGAGGAGAATTCTGAAAGAACTCAGGGACTTGCAAAGAGACCCTCCAACTTCATGCAGCGCAGGTACAACACAAATCCCAGGTATCTGATTAGACAAGATTAATAATTTTTGCTTATACTGATGTTTAAGGTGAATCTGATTATAGGGCCAGTAGCTCAAGACATGTTTCACTGGCAAGCGACCATTATGGGTCCCAACGATAGCCCTTATGCWGGTGGTGTTTTTCAACTTACCATCCATTTCCCTCCTGATTACCCTTTTAAACCTCCCAAGGTAACTTGAACCAACAATTTCATTTTTTCATTCAAGTCCTTCATATTCGGAAAAGTAAAACGTAAAAGAAAATGTTATATGGAAACCCTGATCAGAAGGAAAGCAAGGGAGAATGATCATAATAACTATGATACTCTGGCAGGTAGCATTCAGAACTAAAGTTTTCCATCCGAATATCGCCAATAACGGAAACATTTGCTTGGATATCCTCAAGGATCAATGGAGTCCTGCTCTCACCATATCGAAGGTTTACTCATCTTTTTTCAACTTCGCGCACCTTGAACTTCAACATTTTGTAACAGCTCAATTGGTAACAACTCTCCTTACTGAATCAAGAGCTCTCAATTAGATGCTCGCTTAGCATATATGCCCATCTCCTCCCCTTCCTCCTTGTTATATAGGCAGATCTCCTCAAAAGTAGATTTTTCACATGAAACATAAATGGTTTTACCGRGTGTGATGCATGCAGGTTTTGCTTTCTATATGTTCGCTGCTGACGGATCCAAATCCAGACGATCCAATGGTACCAGAGATTGCTCACATATACAAGGATGATAGAACCAAGTATGAATCCAAGGCTCGTAGCTGGACCCAGAAATATGCCATGTGCTGAGTTACTCAAAAACTACACCATGTTCTGCCTTTCTTTTTGTCGGCAAAGAAGTCGGTCACCCTCTGAGATTATTATGTATTTTCTTTCTTCAGATCACGAGAAGAACAAAATATGCAAATTGAAATCATAATTTTAGCAATAGAGAACTATTTTTTTTCAAAGCGCCCATATTATTGTTTCCTTTATCGTTTTTTCGTTTTTGTTTCCTTCATCAATTATTATTCACTACTTATAATGTTATCAAGACCAAATGATAAGTGGTCTTTCTTACTCTCCTACATTACCATGTAATTTACAGAGAGCAAATGATTATGAACCAGTTCGTAAGACCACTATCAAATAATAGAATTGTTCTCCTCAACTTAACATCAACAGTTTTAAGTTTTTGCTTCATAGAATTTAGGACATTTAGTGCTGTTCTGCGCGTTTAAATGATAACAAAATATGCAAGATTTACTAAATTTCAACTAAAGTTCAGCAGGGCCCTATGGGTATCTCGGATCATCTCGTACGTGGAGGCCCGGTAAATTATGCGCGAAGAAGGAACAAAAAAGTTAAAAATGATCGGTGACACTCGTAAGGTCCGTGAAGAACTTTCGAGTTTCTAGGAAAAGAAAAAATGGTTAATTTCATAATTATTGTAAGATAAGGATCCTTACAAAAGATTAACCCAATCCTACGAMGTACTCAAACAAAATTAGTATACAGAATTTGGCCACCAACAAAGCATGAGTGTCTGACCGAAATGCTAAGAAGAGCCCGAGCAAGTTGGACCAAGTATCCCCTGCCGAACATTGCAGTCGAACCATTCTCCTGATSACTGTCTAAGAACTTCGAAATGCAAAATGGTTTTTCACACAGCCAAATAATATAACTTCTATGCTTTTGTATATGGTATCTCTTGCAAGTTAAGTCTTAATAGGCTCATACTTTTCACCCACTGCACCCCCTTTGTCCTTCTGGAACTGGATATAACGTAGTGTGCTTGCAAAAAAAGCATCTGCAGTTGGATCTGGTGTCGTATTTTCACTTTGCATTTCAGTTGTAATTAATTCAATCAAGCTCTGGATTGATGCAACTGTGATCTGAGAGACCCCTTTCTCGAAGAAGTATAGATACCTGAGATTTTCTCAAGAGAAGAAATATAATAAGGTTTCTGATATCTAGCCACTTGTGGAAACATAATGGAACCTGTATTGGAATTTTGTACTATAAAGAATCGAAATTGAGAAATTTACTTATTCAGTATTTCAATGAAGAGCATGACTGAACCACTGCTGCCACGGGTTGCATTGGACATCTGCTGAGCAGCATTTGCAATTCTCAAGGCACGCTTCAGACAAAGTAAGACCCTGGTTAAACCACAAAAGTAGATCAATTAAACAAATGAAATATAACAAGTACAAAATGATGAAACAAACAAATTTTGTTCAATGTAACACAATATGTATAACACGGAAGTAATACAGGGTAATGCTGGTTCCCAACAAGTGCATATATAATCCACTCATGACATGGAGATTCTGACACAAAGGTACAACCTAACATTTCATAAAGATTATAGAAAAATGTTTACTTGTGTGAATATCTATCTAATATGGCCCTTTTGGAGACCAGGTCTGTTAAGATTTACCTTTCCCCATCCTTAATGTTGTCTTGCTCATCAGCCCAAAAGAGGTGTGAACAGGCATAAACAGCTCTGCACTGGTCAGGCTTCTTCAAAAGCTTTGCTGAGTACTACACAAAAGTTAAAGTAGAAAAAGAGAGTAAGCTCCATAACATATCTTTCAGCAATAAGGCCCAAATTACTACCATGGGAGGAAAATATGTCAAAACTATTACCCCTGTGGCCTTGTGTGTCAGAGTATCCCTATTTTCAACACCAAAAACATGCATCTTCTGTAGAGTCCCTATTATTAAGTGAATTGCAGTTATCTGCGCTTTAGAATCCTGCAACAACCAAATCCAGTAAGAAAGAGAATGAGCAGAAATAAGGCCAGTTAATACTGGACAAACATTTAAATGGACAGAGTAATCAAGCATTACTGAGATCTCCTCTTCATACAATAGATAAGCTTGGGTGAAGAACTCATAAGCAACAGGTTCCAGATCACAGTCATCCGCAGCCTGAGAATGAAAAGTCAAAGCACAASTATAAGTCAAATACAAACTCCTCATCGGTGTTCCAAGAATAAACTCTTTTGTACCTCAGCACACTGTAAGTATAGCCGCATTGCTAGTTCAGGAACTGGAATATTTGATAGTCTCTCAACTATCTAAAGGAAAGAAGGAAAGTAATCATCAAGTTACTAATATGAAGGACCAGAAACACACCTATTGGTATCAAAACAGTAACAGAAAAAGGAGCAAGGAGAAAATGGTAGTGTAATTCAAGTACTTCCAGAAATATTAATATGCAGAATTAAGAACAAGCAAAAAGCAAAGAGATAAATGGATGGACAAACTCGTTCCACATTATTCTTGATTTTTCAACTATCCTTGTTGTTGGCATAATGAGTATTCACATATTTTACACTCTTATTTATCTAAAGGCAAACTGCAAACATATCAAACTTATTGACTGGACTAACTATAAGATCATCTTATGCAATTACCAGTATTCTAACTGCAACTATCAAACTGCAATGCAGAAACCTACTCTTTAGAATATTTGTACATGTCTTTTCAAAACACAGCTGAGCTTGAGTACCTGATTCAATATTTGAAAAATTTTCTTAGCTGTAACAGATGTCACATCTTCAGCTATGTTTTCATCCTGACTCTGCAGGCGCCTAACCAACTATAGAATGAGAGTAATAACATCAGTAACACATCAAAAGGAAATTAAATACTTTTTCTATGGCAAGAAACATACCTTGAGAGAATTGAAGATTAGGGGAGGTACTGTAAAGGGAAGCCTCTTTGGACCTCCAGTCAAGATGTGTTTCTTTACCGTGCAAATTATCTGAAATGCAAAAGATAGTGTTCAATACAACAAATCCAGTAATCAGAAATTATCGTATTAAACTGCTAGATTTGTGAAGAAAGAGAAGATTTGGATAGTTCCCTTCTTCTCCACCTCTTTTCAGTGTTTAAAAAGGATATTCAAATAGGAAAGAATATTGATTGGCTCAGCATCAGCAAAAACAAAGCAAGCATAAGATGGAAAAGTATCTTGGCATCTCCAGACCTATATTTTTAAGAGAATGGACAGAAATATGAATTCCATGCAAGGTGGCAACATAAACACATTTTACAAATAACAGGAGTTGTAACCTTCAGCATTTCTTCTGGGTCATCATTTTGAAGCATTTGAATGAGTCGGGCAACAGAATTCTGCTCCTCTTGAAAATCTTCCTCATCAAGCTGAAACAGGTAGAGAGAAAAGATAGGCTCAATTAAGATCTATGGCAACGAAGTTCACAGTAGCAAATAGATAAAGAGTAGAACTCCTTTTCTTTCTCCAMTAGTGTAGAAATAGTGAATCTCATAAAATGAAAGAAGCAAGAAAGGATTCAAGCAAGGACTACAAAACAAGAGAACTCAGAAGAAGCAAGAACAAATCCAAGCAAAAAATGAATCAGCAGAGAGCATTTTCCAATTACCTCTAGATTCTCATCTAAATCTCTGATGAGTCCCTTTATTAGTTCAAACAGTGCCTCAACCTGTAGGCAAAAATTGGTCCGAAGTTATCAAGATGTTACCTACGAAGAACATAACATATCAAGAAGAGCCCACATACCTTATCAGAAGTAGAAATGCAAGTCTTGTTTTTCATTATATTTTGAATTATCACATTGGCCATCTCTCTCTTAGTTCCATCATCTAGGTACTCCATCACACGTGGATAATCTGAAAGCTTCAGGGCAGTATCTATATCCTTGTATTTCTCAAGTGGAGCACTTAGAAGAGCAACAATTTGTTTTCTTGCTTTGCCATCTTCGACCTTTCCTTTTCCCGACAGTTTATTGACACATGCACCCTACAGGGGTAATGGGAAGAACATTGTCCTCATTGATATTGAATATCAAGTCTTACAAAAATATCATCCTACATTCCAAGTCAAACAAACAATAATACATAATAGCAGTCTTTTCCAAAGAACATTGAAACCACACCACCAACTATTGTCAGAAATAGATAATTCACTCTCAAGTATACCAGCATATTTTCCCAAGGCACCTACATTTCCATATAAGATGCCTTAACTGTTTTATTGTCCTGTCTTCTATACTTAGCCAATACAACTTTAAAAAAGTGAATGCTACCCTGACCGAATACCTCATATCTGCCTTTAGGGCGAAGATCTACATTCATTTCAAAATGCATCTCCACAACGATCCCTTCAATTTCAGGGCCTCATGTTTCGATTTTCTCAATCAAGGGTCTGTTTTTAGTTTTTTTTTTTTAAAAAAAAAAGTCATCCTTCTGCCAACTTTTTTCATCCAACTCAAAGTCAATCTAATGAGAGCCAAATAATGAAGGGTATAAATAAGAAAATGCTTGACTTATAGAGACAAAACAGTAAATTGGCACCTATTTCCCCCCCTTCAAAAAAAAAAAAAACTGTTTGCATCTCTGGAGATAGCAAAGAAAATTAAGGAATCTCATACTTCAAGATTTGTTTTCTATATATAAGGATGGAGCATCTCTGGATGTACGGATGCGGCAGAGGAAGTCTCCGTGTTTATTCTGATTTTTTGTGTATTATTATTGAAGATCTTGGACATAAGGAAGTCGTCAAAATCTCAGGAGTGGGCTRGGGCTTGGGATGGGCCCGGTGGTGTTGTGTGGAGGAGAGAAAAGGCATCATACAAACAAATGCTTCTAGGTACTGTTCTAGCAAGATCAAGAGGAACAAAAGCAAAACATATCTACATGTTGGGTTGGAGGAAGATCCAAAGAGAAAAGGTTTATGGACCCCTGGCCCTTCCAATGTATGTGCATGTCATCTTTACTTCACATGGTATAACACCATTTACTGTGCTCTCCTCTCTCCACCGCTTACAAGCCAATTTCTGTATTTCTCTTTGGTTCTTGATCTAGCCATCAGGTGGCACCAACCATGAATGGGTCTGCACTCACGCTATGGAGATGCTGTCCTTGCAACAAATTAAGCGCCAAAATGGACCAGAATTATATTAAGTTACTAGTGTGCCAATGAATGGTAGGTGATAAATATGGTTGATCTGGACTTGAACACTAAGGTGAAGAGAGGCCCATACTTTAGTTTCAAGCCATGAAGAACAGGTTCCATGTCAAAAACAGTCATCGTCTGCCATAGGAAGAGTAGGAAGCTTTTGAGAACTAAAACAGTAGAGCGATCTGGTGGGAGAGGGAGATTCTTGGATTTGTTCTTGTAATTCTCATAGGTGAAATTGAAGAGAYATCGAGCATGTTGAAGACGAAGAAGCATAAAGAGAAGACGAAGATGAGCCACCATGTCTCCAATGTTGTAGACCATCTCAGTTCGATTATGRACTTTCCCTCTTAGGACGATAATGCCCTTCGATGTTCTTCAACAACAAAGACTGGCCCACCTTGACTTAAGTTTGAGAACCACATCACATTATTGAAGGAGTAAATTGATATTTTTTAAATTGATATTTTTTTCGTCAAAAGTAGGCCCTTAATTGAGAAAATTGAAACATTAGACCCTCAATTGAGATTTCATGACATTTTCGAAGACCATTTTAACAATCATCCCATCCTTTACCTTTTTCCCTTTTCACCAAGAACTTTGAGCCCTGAGGGAAGAACTAGTTTAAATTCAAGAATTTCATACCTGACGTTCCTAGGACTAGTATTTCTGTACTTAAAATTTTAATAGTTATTATCACCTTGATTTGCTTACAGCGCAAAATTAACATGCACTCACCATATAGAGATCAGAATTGTAGGTTTTAAAGCACAGTATATCCCAGGAATAGCATGAATTTAAAAGGAAAAGATAATTTACCAATATCTGATCCACGTAATCAAGACGTTCTGTGTGAACTTGAAGAGTAAATGTTAAAAGAGAAGAATATAAAGCTACAACGCCATCAACCGCCATGTCCTCTTGTGCCTCGATCACCTGCATTAGCCATGAGCGCCATTCAACTTAATTGAGTATTAGAACATTCATCCCAAGCCATTATTCAGGACGAAATTATATGACTGATCTTTTCTCATATACTGAAAGACAGAAATAACATTCTAGAGGAAAAATTAGGTACTCAGGAAACTATGCATTTTGATAGATTTGTGGGGAATATTTACAACCACCAAGGAAATGCAATACCTTGAGTAATTCAACTATTACTTGTCAACACAATATCCTAAAACAAGTAGAAAGAGCTTGAGAGAAATTCGAAGTTTTATTAACTGGAAATTTTATCAAGCAAAAGAATCAACTGAAATGAAGGCAACGATAGGCACATACTACAATCAGTTTGTCCAATACAGACAACGGCTAATTGCTCGCATAAAGGATACAGCGAGGTGGTACACTTTCCGGTTAGGCAGAGGAGTGTTAAATTATTAGGGAAAATGTCATCAGAAACATATAGACACAAGGTTATGGGGATCTCCATGATAGCATGTCATGAAGCCAGTGAAAATTTATGTCATCTAGTAAACTAGGTTAAATCTTCTTTCTCATGGCTTATAGAATAGAGAATTTTCGCACTCCATACTCTTCTAGGAAACAGAAACCTTTACCTTCCCGATGGCATTGCTCAGTTTTGCGAAAGCTTCAACTTGTAAAAATTCAGGTAAAACCTGCAGCCCAAAGTTTCAGGCGTTATACAGGGAATAATGGACACTCTTTGCATTAGAAATAATATAATTTGGAAAATCAAGGTCTCAAAATTTTTCTTACTTCTGCACTAGAACCAGCATAATTTGACAGCCTTTCCATCAGTCTTGAAAGTACTGTCTTGATATCAACAGAAGGCTGAGAAATAAAAGTGAACAATTAGATGCAATCCATAGACTATAATCCTTGTAATACTAGGAATACTAGTTCTGACATATCCCAATGTTCTAGAATATGTTCAAACAATTTAGATAAGGTTAGTGCATGAAAGAATTACAAAACACTAAACCCCATGAAATCATTTTCCACTTTGAAATAAAATAATGCATTGACCATATGCAATAATTACTGAAACAATTAACACATCCCGATCATATTAGGAAACTGGTATTCCATTGATCAAATCCTGCATCATTCACCATAAAGGTTCCCAGGCTATCATCTACTGTTACCTACAATAGAGAGGCAAAATATTGTTCCTGTTGCATGCTTGATTCTTGGAAATTAGCATAGCCAAGGCCATCATTCAGCAGGTTGCTTTAAAAGTAGAGCAGTCAAACGGGCCGGCCCACCAAAAACCCACCATTAGGTGCGTCGATGTGGGCTGGGAAAACCCCAAACCAAGGTAGGTTGAGTTAGGCAGGCCAGACACAAAAAAAATTTTAAAAATAATAAATTTTTTTATAAAAAAACCTAAAAGTCCCTTAAAAATATATTCAGATGATCAACCATATCATGGTCCATATTGTATGTCATTCAACATATAACCAAATAGGTCAACAAAGGAATTAAAACTTAAAAGTTCATAAAGCTCAACAAAATCTATTAAACTAAATTAATAATACAATTTTCTTTGATTTAAGGTTACTTTAAACAAAGTTTATATGAAACTAAATACATAATACAATGTTCTTTAAACAATGTTCAACATTTAACCAAATAGTTCAACAAATTAATTTAATTTCCTTTTCTTCATTTGATTTTGATTCTTTAATTTTAGTTTCTTTCTTTTACCCAATTAACAGGTGGGATAGCCTGCCCCAATCTGCGGCTCGCTTGGGCACCTGCGTAGACCCGCCTCCAAATGGGTTGGAAAAATTCTCAACCCAATCCATACATTTTAAATGGTGGGCTGGGATAGAACGGCCCCAACCTATTTTGGCAGCAAATTTAAAAGGAAAGCAGAATATTTTTGCTTCTTCTTGACATTTTTATCTTCCAATTTGTTTGCAGTATGCTCTTTCAATGTTTCCAAGCCAATTCAGAACATTCATGGAAGCCTCTCTTAAAAGCAACATGTTATCCACCTGAAGCTGTGGGAAGGCACCCAATAGCGTTTCAAGAGTCTGCAAATGGTATTCGTCAGGGAATACTTGGATTATGCAATCCATCAGATAGTATTGAGCGATCTCATCCTTGCAGTTGACAACCTATAAGTAACAATTGAGGTAAACAAATCCTTGGTATTGATATCAACAACCACGAAAACTATATTAAACTAAAAGGGAATACAAATAATGACCTGCTCCAAGATCCGGGGAAGCACACTCTCACGGTACATATCAAGGTCGACACCCTCAATCTGACTGAGAACATGCAGGTTCTTGCCAACCTAACAAAAAATGAGCGGATAACTTTATTATTGGGTGCATATAAGTGCAGCTGGTTCGAACTCACTGAACAATTTTGTGTTACTGGCTATTACAAGATCGCGAAGCTCGCCCCTTTCCTTTTCCCGTTTCTCCTTTTCCCGAGCAGGTCCCTGCAGACCAGAAAGCCCGATTGGAAGCCTCAACTCATGATCAGCAAAGAGTATGAATCATTCACAAGCATAAAAACACCTGCATGATGACAAATCATGCCCTCATGATTTACTTTTACCCTCAAGACATGCAAGAAGGCAACAGGCATGTCTCAGCATGAGAGCAAGTAACACTGCCCATAAAATTGCCAACCAACCTGATGTTGCATTCGAACCCAAAGCTTATTCATTTCTGTGAAATTTTGGAGAACAAATTCCACAGCATCTGTAACAGTGTCGGCATCTCTGCAGGAAAGAAGAGATCCTTTAAAGGAGGCCCAGTCAAATATATGAACAATAGTAAACACTTGAACAAAAGGAAAAACAATAACAGGGATTTGCAATTTCACTATTTTAGTTTAGAGCGTTAGTTATTCTGTGTACTTTATGCTCACCAAGAATTGAACTCTTGTGATTAGAAGGTTCTAACCTCAATGAAGAGATAGAACTCAAAAAAATAAAAAATCATTTTCATTTTTCTATGTACATATAGATATAGTCGTACTTGTACTCTGAACTTGCCTATCGTTGTTTGTAGAACAGGCATGTACAGATACTTTCATAATTTTCTCCCTGATTTTGAAATGTGTGAGAGAATATTGCAATTAGAGACTCAGTAGACTCTGAAGCTTAATGGATTTCAACATAATCAAAATTTTAGAGCACCAGAAGGAAGATTCTGCACARAATTCACAGAGGTCAGGTCAAGCAATTCAAAACATCCCTCAAACACTTGAATTTCAAAGCTTGGATGGTCTCATGTCCAAGAGATCAAACTGGTTGTCTCAGGTACAATTAGTTACTCTGTTCCTTGTTCAACGTTTGGTTGAAGCTTTACAACCAAATTAATAGTAGAGATGAGGATAACAGATTTAAAAGCATACCCTTCATACTCAGACCCAATATCAGGCAACTTATCCCTACTGACTTGAGAAAGGTAACTTCTGAGAAAGAGTCCACGCAGAGGATGCTGTATACCACGGCACATTTCCACGAGATCTTTTAGAATATCTTTTGCAGGAGCTTCTTTCGATTTGATATACACAGACCCAACTGTACAAAGGAGGTACCTGAGTGACAGATGGCAGTAATGAGAAGTAATAAATATTTTCATTCCAAAATAGAGAAGTTTTATTTGCATATCGGCAGTCCAGTCACCAAGCAGAAGAACAAATGCATATTTTACTGTCCTCTCATCTCAAATGTAGCAAAATTAAAATCTGTCAAAATTAGTGATGCATCATTTACCGACCCCAAATGTTAAACTAATCATGCCAATAGCTGACTCCCAAATCCCAGACGAGAAGTGCATTCTTCTCTGCCTTTACAACCTCTTTTAAGAAGGCAAGCAACAATATCTGGTTTAATTTGGATTCTATACTGCATTGCTGGTTCTACAGCAACAGCATTTCACATCCATTAAGTGCAAATACTTTAGCTTTCCAAATATCAAAGACAGTCAAATGAGGAGAAGGAAAAATATGAACTAAACAAGTTTAAAGTGACTTTTACAGATTCAACCCACAATATGAGTTCAGAACCAATCCCCACGTTGAGATATGTCCTACTACTGATCATGCACTATGTTCCAAAAGTAAAGATCTTGGGCAAAAATCAACAACTTTCTCATGATTTTTTAATTTCAAATTCTCGTTTAGTATGTCCAGCCAACAAAGTACCATTCAAAATAATTAAGAGAAAATTCCTCACTCACAATCTAGGTAATATGTTGCCAGCATGCTGCACCAGCTCATACAACTCAACAACCGAGAAACCGCGCTTGGTCTCCTCCTTAAAGAAAATCTCAAGCTTCCTCAATTCATCAAACGCTCGCATATCTGAAAACCAAAACCCCCCACGCACATCAATAATTCACCACAACTGGTCAATCTGACTCGACTCGGAATCAAAATCACGTCTTTTATTTTCTATGTAAAATCACATCTTTTAGAATCCGAAATAAACTTAAATCCAACGGCGGAAAGTAAGCTGAATAAACAAGATCTCAATCAATGGAAATAGAAGTAGGAGAAAAGGAGGTCGTAGACATACAAAGTTCGTAGTATTTCTGAGGAGAAAGGCGCGAAGTCCGGAGTTCGGAAAGCATCTGAGCGGAATACTTAAGCGCATCCTTTAAATTATTGGAGTCCTTGATGAATTCGATCCAACAAATTACAATTAGGGTTTTTGTTGATCCAATAATTTTACAACATCCACAAAATCAATAATAGATATACTAGCAGTCAACCATTACCAGAGCGCGATGCATATAGAACGCGTTCTGTTGAAGACCGGTGATGCCGGCAGCGAGCCATTTTTCTTCGTCTTCAACTCCGTCGTGAATCATCGTTCGCGTCTGATTCTTCTTTGCTTTCTCTCTCTAGCTTTACTACTCTCACAAAGATGTTCTTGTTCAAAAGAGTCAGGTATAGTATTGCTGTGACTATGCAACTGCCAGTCGGTCTTCCTCCTTGTTGGATCCGATCAATGATCCAATTAGGTTAGTTTTTGTTGTTTTTTCGGCTGTCCATTCCATTCCAAGTTTCCAACTTAAAACTTTTTTCTTTTTTTCTCCGGTCCTCGATATAGAATTTAACTGCACTTGCTTTCAATCAGTCGAACGCACACCCGGTCCAATTCCATTTAAATTCGAATTTTATCTGTCTGACTTTGATCTGTTATTTTTTGTAATCACATAATAAGGGGCATTTTAAAAATTTTAAATTCCATTTAAATTATTTGGATAGAATTTTTAAATTATCAAATTGAAACGTTAGATATGAAATTGATAATTTAATTATACATGGAGATGGAGATTTGCACTTGACACAATTAAATTCAACTAAAAATTTGAAGTTATTCATTATACACAATACGTAAAGATAATCATCCAAGCGTCGCATTGTTCTCTTCCTAATAATTTACTATGAGTTTTGATGCACCTTAGTACATATTCTCCGCATAGGAAACCTACACTTTATCATCACACCCCCAAAATTATTTTAAGGCTTTTATATTGTGTATGAAGGGTTGGACTATTTTGATATTTAATGTTATATTGTGGCTAATTAATTACCATATTAATTGTGTATTATGTAACAGAATTTGACTTGAGTTTCAAAGTATCTTATCAGGTAGGAKCCTCACTCYTATTWTAAATTTGCATGATATATTTAAACGTAACACATAATATAGATTTGAATGATATATTTTTAAATTTATTAATCGTACATCTACCAAAATATCATTGTACAAAAGGAGAATTCTTTTGTTCTTAAATCATTCATTCTCTTCCAAATTCTCTCTGGCACACAATTCGTTATTTTTCAATTTGGAAGGCAATTTGCTAGTTTTCTTCGATTTTCTCTAATTAAAGGACAAGAAACATTATGATCTATCTAGATATGTGTTTTTTTTTTCATGGAAGTATAAACTTTTAGCTTAAAAGTTTGATAAAAAGGAAAAAATCTAGCCTGCAATAGTGACCTACGACACCAACTAGTGTGGTCAAGTGTCGAGTTACGCAGATCACCCAACATGACATGGGAATCCGAGGCTTAGAACAAACGATACACTTTCACTTATGCCAGCTACTTCAAGATGCAAGACAATGCCAAAAAATTAGTTTTAGGGGGAGCGAGAGCAAATGACAAAAATATTAGGGGAGCAAGTGGTACTTTTCGTGGCCAACATTTAAAATACACACTATTGCAAAGCTTCAAATTTAATTTGACCAAATGTTTTGGTCAATTTACATCTAAAATGTTCACATGTATTCTTTGTTTTTTTTTTGCCTTGCTTCAAGCAAGTGGCTTTGTTGTAAGAATTCTTTAGATGATATTTAACACACGCATGCAAGTATATAAGGTCACCAAGCAATATAATGATGAATAAAGTGTTGATCCCATAGAGACTGCTACAGCAGTGATGTGAAAGTTACAAAGAATAGTCAAGATCAAAATGGTTTTGTTGAATTACCAACTAAGTAAACTYAGCATGCAAGGAGGTGAAATCAAAGCTTGAAAGTAGTAACAAGAGTTGTATATACTGAATATATAACTTTAGTTAGGATTAATGGATATTTTTACTGTGATGTCTTTATGATATAATGGGGCATGCTATAGGATTGCTTCGAGTACACCAAAATAGTGGAATGACTACAATCCTGCCAAATTTATAGGTCCTTGATTCTAAGGGTAAATTAAATCACATCCCCGTGCAAACTTATCCTAAGAACTTCCTTTAAGCTTAGGGTTTCTAAGGTGTTATGGGCCTAATTGTGTTTGTCTACTTGTGCAAAGGAATTACACACTTTCTATCCACATCAACCAAGTATTTCTGCCAAATCAACCACCTCCCGATTTCAATTTAACTAGATTATCTCATAAGTGATCAAACAATAACAAGACTTCAAATGAGAGCATTTTGATAAACTGAAATACAAGCTAAGCATACAAACCACAAAGTTAATGCACCTTCACAACTTAAATCACCAAAAATTTCAACTAAAAATAGATTAGTTCATGCTCGGATTCATTGAATACATGGAAGCAAAATACATTCTATTCATATGGTAAGTTACAATGAAGACATAGAATGAAACTAAGGAATAAGGTTCAGAAAAATTCAGTCGGATGCTCGTTAATTTTGGCTAAACTTGCTCTTTTGGTTGTTTGGCAACAGGGGAGACTCTTATTTTTCTCTCTTTTGCTTCATTGCTTCTACTTCTTATTCTTTCTGAGCTCCTTCTCTTCTTCGAACTAAGAATTCTAACTAAGATTTTAGCTCTCCTACTTTTGGTCTGTCGTCCTCCATTTATATTGAAAATATTATTGTTCATGTCTACAAGTTGTTGTTGCCTTTCTTCAATATTTTAATATTACTTTTCAGTAATCAACTTGACAACTTGCCAAGTGAAGTTCGAATGAGATCTCTTACACTCGCTACAACCGAAAGAAAGAGAAAAAGCTGTTAGAGGTGAGAGGATGAGATTCTAAACGAAGTGAAGAATTTGTCAACTTTGCCAACTTTCGCATAGATGGACTTTTTTCAAAAGTCGCACCTAGTGAAAATAGCAATGCGAGATCTCACCTACGTGAATAAAGAAAGGTTGTTAGAGTAAGGTTACAAAGTCAAGAGGATAGGATGGAATTTACCCCAGTATGCCAATCCAACTGAGTATCAGAGTAAGAGTCCTTCCATACCTCACAAGCAGCAGCCAGTTCAGGACTCRATTTGCTAGCCTCACGGATAATGTCATTACCCTCAACAGCAAGATCGCGCCCTTCATTACGAGCTTGTACACATGCTTCTAGAGCTACTCAATTTGCTATGGTACCTGGCGCATTACCCCAAGGGTGTCCTAAAGTTCCTCCACCGAACTATAGTACAGAATCATCCCCAAAGATCTCGGTCAGAGCGGGCATATGCCAAACTACCCCCTAAAGCCACCGGCATAACACCTGGTAGAGAGACCCAATCTTAAGTGAAATAAATATCGTGACTTCGATCTTTTTCAATAAAATCATCACGCAGTAAATCAACAAAGCCCAAAGTGATGTCTCTTTCCCCTTCAAGTTTACCTACTACAGTACCAGAGTGATGTCAATTGGCTTGCTTTATGGCTTCTTCATCCACCTTTTTACTTTTTAACCTCATTTTAGCTGCRACTAACCACAATAGCCGCCCTTACTTTTCAGTTTTATGGCTACAAGTTGCCAAATCAGCAACTTGTCACATCTCATCGTGTTGTACGTCATGCTACAACACTCTTATGCCAGGATTTCTTCTTTTCACGTTCCTGCTCTTGGTTAAGTAATCTATTTTCTTCCAAAATAGATAAAATTCAGCCTCTAATGCTTATGGACTCAATTATATTTGATTATTCATGCAATTCAATATGAATGTATACAAGAAAGTCTATGAGTAACCATTATTTTAATATGAAAAATGGGGTTTACTAGCATAAAATGTGATATAAAATTTATATAAATTGCCACATTTATCAGGAATACACATCCTTTCTCCTTTCTRCTTTCTCTTCTTTTCCCTTCTATTGTACTACTTTGTTATCCCTGTAATTGACTAAGAAATCTTGAGTGCATGTTTTTTTCTATTTGCAATTTACAATGTGGCTTTTTGGTTCTCCTTTTCAAACTTATTTCTTCACACTAAATCATCCACCAAAGCATATGATTGGTTTTGAGCGTAATATTTCATTACTCGTTCTTAGTGACTCTCTATGTTCTTACAATAATTRCGTAAAATGCATGATCTTTTAGAATCAATTTTTTTTGGCATTTTGACCTCTTTAGTCCCTGATTTCTACTTACTAAATTATTCAAACCTGGGAACTAAATGAAAATTTTTGGGTAATGTCAAGGAAACACTATAGCAGATTCATTAGGAATATCTTGGAAATATTATGCTCTACTTTGAGAATAGTAAGGTGCATGATCTTGATAGTAACTTAKTTAAGGATAAGTATACAACTTGATTTAGGTTCCGAGCATTAGTCGAGTACCTAGGAAAGCATGGACTCAGGTGAGTCCCTCTAAAATTATTTTCTACATAAATGCATTTGTAAGTTGGTATCAATTACGTTGAATTATTTATTTATCAAATATTTGAAAAATGAGAACTAATATCGTGATTTCTGAAAAGCCTATTTTACTTACATATGTTTTATAAAAATAACATGAAAATAGAGCATGCTTGCTTTACTGTAAATAGCAACGTTTGTAAATTCAATTTGCATTGCTGCTCTTAAAAGTACATAGATCTTGACATAACTTGGATGTGATTATTATGTAATGATTTATTGGACTTACAGATGGAATTAAGTATTCAATTGGTGAACTTTGAATAATTAACCTAGCGGGCAAAGTACTGCYCTTGGCTAGTCCCCAGTACGAGTACKTCTTGAGCTAGTCCAGGTAACAGTATCAGAGTGACCCTTTTTTTGGCCAATGGATGGGTGGCTGGTGGCYGACCGAGAATGCATCGGGCAAACAGTCGCCTCATTTGATGCCCATATTCAGTTGTGGACAGTCATACCCTTAGTTAAGAGGTTTAACGTGGGGACGAGTGGCTCCCTTGTACCCAAGCTAGCGGGTAACTTTACTTATTATGAGGTGATAAGATTGAAATCGTGCACGTACCTATGAGGAGATAAAGTTGGTATTATTAACTCTGCACGAGTGTTATATTTGCAGTAAAGGCTTGTGAACTAAATACTATCATTAAAAATTGACGAGTTTTAAACGTAGTATTCTCGTTCAACCTTGACATGGTTTCTCCTAGATTGTAGACTTTTGCAAGTATACGCCTTATTGAAATATGTCTCTTATTTTTGTCAACTACTTTACAAATGTTTTACTCATATTTACTTGAAAATAGTGCTCTTGATTGAAAACTCAACTTGCACCCACACGAGACCACTGAGCTTTGCTCATAGTTTTCTCATGTTTTTGGTGACAGGTATTTGAGTAGGAGCTARGTGAAGAATCAGAAATGTCAGGAACTTGAATATATAATTTGGCTCTTAACCTTTGCTTCTCTTTCTTTTATAAATTTTTYGAATTGTAATATTGAGCCTAGATAGGTACACTTTACTTTATGAGATATTTTATATGCTTGTACCGTGATTGTCGAGAAGAAGGCGACGCCTGTACAGGCCTAGTAGAACCTAGGGGAGAGCGGATTGTCACATATTGAGTCAAAATTTGAGTTATTATTACAAAAAGTGAGAGATTCATATGCTTCAAAAAAGAAGAGAAAAGATAATTCTACTCTTGATGATTCAATTCAATGTCTCTAAGAAATCAAACAAAAACATTGCGTCAAATGCAAGCGTTACATAATTAGATTGTCGAATACAAAGAGGCGTAGACTTATTGAGTCAAATTTTGGGTGACCCTAACAGATTACTTGTAGTTATAGACACTTTCATTCTGGAGCTAAAAAGTTCTCATCACAAACTTCTAATTTTTGCTGTTATGATAGAGAAGTGGTGCTATATGAGTAAAGTTTCCTAATGTGTTGATAGAATTGATCACATCAAATTCTAATAAGGTATTATTTTTTAGAAAATAGGTATGGTCTTACAACAATATGTTCGCATTTACCTCTATGGATGTGAAATGTGTTGTACAAAGAAATAATGGTGTTTACACAATTAAAGTTCAAGGCCAAGTCTACCATTTCATTAATGAGTTGATACCTAATACCATAAATGGTCTTTTGTTGCAACTTCATTTTCATAATACAAAAGAATGAATTATCGGTTAATGGCTTCTTRAAAAGTTATGACACCAATTATCTCAAGGATTAGGGAAGTRCTTGAAAAAAATTCATATGTCTGTTTCTTTTGGAGTCTTWMGAACATCAAATATTTCAAAACTAWCAAATTATTTTAAAATTGCACCTTCAAGATGATCAGCAAGTCTATAGCAAAACCGTCATGCCCTAAATTCGGGTTGACCACACGCCAACTTGGGATGTGACACYGCCTTGCCCTAAGATTTCTCGTAAGGTTGCAAGGCCTCCTATAGTACAAACAATCTAAAACTTCTGAGCATCACRAATAGAATTTATAGATGGTATCTTCCAATTGTAATTATCAAACCAAAAACTCGAAATAAAGCTTGCATAGATTGAAAATAATCTCCTGCCAAAATAATTTATCTAGCCATCTAGGCATCTTAATTTGGCAACTTCATTAAGCATTTCAACCCTTCGCATCAGAGGGGAAAAATATATTTTTATTACAAATGAAAGGTTTATTACGCAAGAAATAATTAAAAAACTATAAGAATGAACTTCTACACTGCATAGGGGTACTACTCATCCTCACTGCCCCAACCAGATGTTCCTTTATCTATATGAACATTAGAAAAATGAGTGAATTTCCCAAGCTCAGTAAACCAAATCGGGTTCCCCCTTGAATGAGTATATTATAGTTAAAACATTTTTAAAGAACAATCAAAATGGTCTCAAGATCAACACAATAACTTTAATATTGGAAAACCTCTAATTTGGGGAAATTAGCATAAATAAATCATATACCCAATATAATTAAGTAAGAGTGAACATCAATCAAATATCTATATAGCTAAATAGAATATGTATACAGAGACCAYGGCAAGGCTCGAGTGAATACAGTTACTTTACATTAAGTTGAAGTCAACCACTAGCTTTATACRCACCAGGGAAGGACCAGAACTGAATAGATATTTGACTTTATACCCACCAAATTATAGGGCCATAATAGAATTTCTTAGACTTCCCATCAGCCATAGATTCATTATGGAAATTTAAGAACATTTCTCTAAAATTCTCCAATCTCCAAGAGCCAACACTAGACACTGTCCAACTACATAGACCCAACAATTAATCAAACATTTTGATCATTTCAAAGATCAAAATAATTAATCATTGTATTCGGTATCTCAAAATGGACTTACTAACACCTGATTATACTAGATCAGTAAGWTATAGTAACTCAAAAGTAGGCTCATTAATGCCTAATTATCCTACATTGATGAAATATTTATTTTTCTCTCACATTAAAAGTAACTCAAAATTAGCTTTACATCAAAATTATCGTACCTCCTCAAAATTAGCTTTACATTAAATTTACAATAACTCATATAGGCTTATTAACGCCCCATATTTCATTCATAAACAATCACATAATAGAAATAGATTAGACTATAAGCTACTATCAACATCAATCAACCAATTRATTTGCTCATCCATCTTTGACAATATCAAATTACATAATCCTAGGTTTGTAAAACTTCCTACATTTAGGTAAACTAAAATTTGGGAGAGTTAACCGAATCTGCTTACTTTATGACAATTACGAAGGTTGTTGCTACGAACAAACCTAATCTCTCCTAGGATCACCGTTTAGACTCTCCCTTCATGAAGCTTGTGGGTCTCTGCTCTCTATTTTGAAGAGCGCTATAGAACTTACTAATCCTACTCCCAAGCTTATCATTTAGGTCTAGCTTTCCATTTTAACTTATTATTTTGTGACACCATCAAAAATAGAAACATCTCAAGTAAAACCCTGAGTTATACAAATATAACAAAGCAACCTTAATATAATTGGTTAGACTAATTAAATAAAACAAGTCAAAATTGTAGGTTTTTACAAAACCTATTGTCTTCCCAAGTAGTTACTTTGTGGGTTGAGGGTAAAYTAAGGGAGAAAGTCATGGGAGGCACATTAGAGTGTATACAAATAAAGGCTATACAATACTACTATGGATGCTACAATCCTTCACACTATCCATTATTATTTCCACTTAGAGAAAATGGTTGGCATGTTAGGGAAGGAAAAATAAAAATCTAAGCAAGAGATGCAGAATGTCGAAGTCAAACGTTCTAGTTTTAGATCCTTTAAAAGCAAGGTATGCTTAAAAATTATTACCAATAGAAGAAATGTTAGAATTGATTCATTCTATTCCATTTCCTAATTTTTTTCATCAATAATTTCTTATCTTTTCTATTTATTCTCTTCTTTTATTTGTTTCATCTAGCTTTAAATCATGATTCAAATGGCAGAAGCTTTGTTCCCATGAGGGAGTATTATGCATATAAGTTACAATTCGCCTTGACAATCCATCAATTTTGTTGCAATCTAGAAAGTTATTCCAACAATACATTCTTGACATTTATGTGAAGTTAGAATGCCAGTCTTTAGAGTTCTTTAAAAAGTCTCAGCTTCAAATTTGTAGGGAAGGTCTTTAGAGTATGATTGATGATATCACTGCAGGCGATATTATGTAGGACAACTAATCATTCTACCCACTTCTTTTATAGATTGACCTAGAGATATGAGAAGACAATTTATGGATTGCTGAAAATTTTGGTGGACTAAACATCTTTTTAACTATGACATGCAATCCATCTAGGCTAGAAATAAAGGAAAATATTCAACATAAACTCTTAATATATCCTTAAAGATTGCAAATAAGTGAAATGAAAAAAACTTTCCACAAAAGGTGAGGTTTCAAAGGTAGTGTCAAAAATCTTTAACTACATGACATTTCAAGTAAGTGAAGTGTTGCCCTATTAATGTGTCTTAAAATTAGTTCAAGTCCATTTCACTTTGACATTGCTATTTAGTTAGTCTTCATATATAGCTCAAGAAATGCAATGTTACTGATTACTCACATTAGTATTAATTATAATGAACCTAATTGGGAGCAAAAGTTGTAAGGAGAATAGTTCTCCTTTCAAATGATCTTTACATCATCATAAAATTTTCCACACATGATGATTAAACTTGACAATTAATTAGTGAAACCAGATAAATAGACCAAGTTCAATGTTTAGGTTTTCTGACAACAATGCCTTACATAAGCTAATACCTATTTATTTTTCTACAGGCACACTATTTGAGTTTATTACGTCTATCAATTTACTCAACATAAAATTAAATGCATTGATCATATGGTAATGAATACTAAGGCTATATTTGGAATAGGATTTCAGTGGAGCAAGGAACCTATTCTTACCGAAACCATCATCTGGACTACATTTACAGTGGACAAGACATTTTTGTTACATCCAAACCAATGTTTGGACTATATTTACACTCAAACAATTTTTTTTTAATCCTCACTAAAATCTAAAAGTGAACAGTGAAGGAATCTTCACTATTAACTTTCAAATCATACCATCTCAATACTCAAAATTAATTTTTCTCATTATTTTTCATCTATCTTTTCCAGCTTCTAATCCAAACAACATCTTAACCAACACTCTTTTACACTCAAATAACAAWTTCAAATTTCAAAATTTTCATTTTCTCCCCTCCGTCGATTAAACAATCTTTTTACAACTAAACAAATTTTCTTTCCTCAAACCCTAGTCTAAACATAGCCTAAATTTTGCATTATTGTAGAGATTAGGTTTCATTTCTTTAATTAATTATTTTTAAGCTGTTAAACTGTCATAGTTGAGTTGAACCTTAAGCTTTTATTGTCATACGATATCCTTTAAGTGAATAACTAATTTGCTTAATTACTAAACTTATTTTGTATCTTTTCCTTCCCGATTATATATTGAACCATTTTCATTCATTGTACCTCTTTAATGAAGTTTGGGGGAGATAAAATAAATTGTTCTATCATGTAGTCTTGCATATCTTACAACTTTAGATAGAAAAGTGTCTTCGATAATGTTTCATTGCATTGAATTCGTTGGTCTCTATGTAGAATGAATAATTTTGAATTTGAGGAAAATTTATCCTTCATGAATAACATAGAGGATGTGGTATTCATCTCGCGCTTGCAGCTTAAAATCAATGAATGCACAACCAGGTAAACATCTTAAGTACATGCGATTCAATATTAGAAATCTATTCAAGGTAAGGTATCATATAAAAAAGTCTTTAGCCAAAGAAAAGTTATTAAAGATTTACATCATTTAATAATGCATTATCWCTTTTTTATTTTTTTAAAAACACCTTTACAAATGTTGCTTTAATGTTAATATAATTGATGATATTGCAGATAAGTAACAACAGTATTATTAAGTGGATTGCTGAACAATTGCTACATTGGAATTCATGTGAGATCTTTTGGCTAAAAATCTCAATAAGTTCATCTCAATGCATATTTAATATATAAATTTATAAACAATAAGATTCCTTATAATATTGTAGTTTGAATCAACATTGAGACTATGGTGAAATTTGTGGCACAACATATTGTTTGTTAGCTTTATAAGGAAGACTTCAAATTCCTCATTCAATAAATATACATAAATCGTTATATATATCGTCCCTGTAGACATGGTCAATCTTTCAAATATTCCTGTCATGCAATCTGAAATTACAAAAGTAATGATTCAAGCATATAGCAAGGAAAGCAGAAAGAAAACGTTAATTGCTAGCAAACATATACTATTGAGTGAAATAGCCTGACAAGATTTAGCTATGGGATATGATATCAAAGGAAAAGGTATTGTGGATAGTAAAAGAGGGGCCAAAAAATGCTAATAAAAGAAGAACCTCAAAGTTAACTAGCCTCCAAATTAGAAGCCATATAGAAAAGGTAGAGATGAAATGTAAAGAATTATCTAAAAATATTTGAAGAACCAAACTCTCACTAGGATATGAACAATAGGATATATGTTTCTTCTACATCATTTTACTTCCAAAATATTAAAAGTTTCGACTTTACAATAATAAAAATGATAGCAAAAAAAAATGCTAACATTCAATGATAGGAATAATTATTTATTCACATTGTAGTTTCCAGCTCATTTACAACCTTCACAAGCATCACTTGAGATCAAAGTAGACATGCAAATTTTCATCTTCTAGAATCTTATTCAATTTACATAAGTTTTCTATTGTTTTACAAAAAATTGAATATTTGTAGACTTTCAACTGTAATTTACATAAAATAAAATAATCAATTAAGTTAATAAATCTTCTTTCATTCTTTCRTTTATTAGAACTCCCGAGCACAACCATCACATCTTGTACCGCACCCTAYCCTAGTTGCAMAAAGTTACATTTAGTAAAAGTACACTATGTTTAGAAAATTAATTTTTTCTTYTTTAAAAGTTAAAAATAAAAGGTAAAACTGATCAACTCAAACTAACTCATGACAATCCTAGAGTGTGACCCATTATTGGGCCACATCGACTTTTACACAGCATATAAAATCCTGGCAAAATTTTCTTCAATTTTTTTTCTAAATCAAAGTTTTAAACCAAGACTGCATTTTTTTTATTTAGAGAGAGAGAGAGAGTAGCAGAAAAGAGCAAATTAAATAATAGACTATATTTTTAATTAAAAACAAATTAATTTTATTTTTTAAAATGAAAAAGGAGGATTTTTTATTACTCTCTAAACAAATTGTAACTTTATTTTTCCTTTTCTTTTTCCTCACAAAAGTAAGAGGAAGACATATTTTCTTATTCTCTGTTATAATTTTTTTTCTTCACCTTTTCCTCATTATTTTCCTTGACCACCAATCAAGAAATTTTTTTTTTTTGGTTAAAAGATACTTTTTTCTTTTTCCCTTAACAAAATCCTTGAATCAAACCGATCTTTTTCTTTTCCTTATTTGCCTTCCTTGAAGCAGCCAGAGCAGATATTTGAGATCCATTAAATAAGCTATCAAAATCAAAATTTGAAAATAGAAAAAAATAATATTGATAAAATTTTATGGAATGCCTACCAAAACATGATCCAAGAGTTTGTTCGGTTGTAGTACAAATTTGACGACTTTCCATACCTCGAGATGGAGTAATATTTCAAATCTTACTCCCAAAAACGTTAAAGAACAGTATGAACACAATGAACAAAAAGAGAAAAAGTGAACRTCGAGAATACACCTCCAGATAACATCATCCAATATTGACACCACAGCCACAATCTTTTGCAAATTTATGTTTTAACCAGAAAACTCCAGATACCGAACCCCATATGCAAGAAAACTATCCTAGCCTAAAAAGCCAACATTTGACTGTAAATGTTCACCTATTAATTAACTCGTCAAGGAAACTCTACTCTGGTCTTCACATATACATAGCAGCACAAGTTGAATCACATAACCATACAAGCATTAGGATTCTCATCGCTAAAAGCAGTGGTATACTTGACTTCAGTAGAACTAGCACGAGCTAGGCTGGAGGTTTGAAGCTGAGAATTATCGAACACGTTGCGAACATAACCCGGCGGTGCTTTCTTGTCGTAAACGCCGGGTGCGTAAGGATGCTCCACCACATCGTACGGCACATACGGCCAGAAGTCAGCTATCTTCCCGGTTCGATGTCTTACCCGGTGCAGCACCTTATCAGGGTCAACATGTCCAATCACGGTCAGTTTGTGCTGCTTCGGCTCTATTTCTACTTGTGTTGCCCCTTTCATGCCTTCCACCGACTTCCGAACCCTCCTCTGGCAGCCTTCGCAGTCCATTTTTACCCTTATCTCCACCGTCTGCAAATGAATTCAGCAGTAATTGTAGTATTTTAGCTTAAGCATGCACGAATAAACCATAAATTGAGCAGAGTACTCCTACCTGCTAATAGCCTAATTCTAGCATTAAAATTGATCTTTGAGTAGATGGAATACCTGAAGTGGTTTCTTTTTAAGTTTTTTAAGCTTTCTACTGTCGTTCCGAGGCCACTCGCACAKGTCAGAGAGACGATCAAGAACTCCCATGGTAGCACCACAAGCTCACACACGAAAGCAGATTCCTTCTGGTTTTTCTTCAAGTAGCTGGGGCTAAGAAAAGCTCAACAAAGAAAGCGTTACACAAACTTTGCAGAAGAGAACATAGAGCTACGGAAGCGGAGTAGTGATAGATCATTAGACTGACCGTTGCAGACTTGCAGCTGCCAATAAAGTCGGCACAAAGCTAGTCCGTAAAATCGGGAAGCAGTATATGCTGGCCAAGTGCTGTGAAACCACGTGGCACGCATAGGAAGCCAGGTCATCACTACCAACACTGCGTTTGGGAGCCTTATCACTAGAAACATCATATTTATTCTTTATATGCTGGCATGCTACTTTTGAATGTTATTTTTAAAAATAAAAAAGCCTTTTTAAAATAAGTGTCTCGTTAAATAATTTTTTAAAATTTTTTATAATTTTAAGAGATCAAGAGTATATTAAATATTTTTTATTTTATTTTTAATTTATTAATTTTATTTAACATTAAAATTTTCATTTTTAATGTATTGGAAACACAAATTGATAAAAGTATTAAAAAAAATAAGATTCGATACTTTCTTACTACGTATAATATTGTCTAGAAGGATAATTAATTTAGCACAGAAGAAACTATTTTGTGTTTTTTCTAACATGTTTAAATATTTGAATTTTTCTGATTGAAGTGGAGATTTTTCTAATGTCTACAATAATTACTGAATAAAGAATTAAAACAAGGGAAATTTAAGCATTTACTAAATTTGCAAAAGATAGAAAAGTGGACAAAATTTAAGTATAACAAATTTTCAGCTATGTTTGACATTTGTTGAATAATATATAAAATCATTTAAAAGTCATACTTTAACGAAGATAGAAGTTCTTGGAGGCAAGGTAAAGAAAGGATTAGATTGTATTCAAAATTATATTACGAAATTTAATTACGTAGAATAAAAAATTATGGAATGTAAATATATTGTTTGCAACGTTTATGAATAATGTTAATAAAGAAAATCAAGAAAATTTAATTGTAAATGTTTGGTGTAATATTATATAATTTGAAAGAGAATTTATATTTATATGAAATTGTAAAAGTTAATCTTAGAGTCCTATATAATAAAATGTTAACAATGAAACCTGAAATTAAGTAATATTAAGCTATCTTTTTGTTACAATATTATTAAACTATACGAATTAAACATTATTTTATTTTATTAAAGTAAGTAAATCTATGGAGGGGCAAAATTTACAACATTATATCCTARATTCACATTTTTAGATAATAAATTTCTTATGTGATAATTAATACTCTTTAACTTTTTTAAGATTAATTCATTAACTTTAGCATTCACAAATTACGCTCTTAATCCCCTAAAAACTAAAAAAATAAAAGCCCTTAAAATCATCCTTCCATTTTGTGATAGTATGAATTGTATAGAGCAATTAGAAACGAAAAAAGTAAGCTTAAATAACTCAATTTTACGGCTTTTCTTCAAGTACTACATATTGTGATTTCTATCTTTTCTTCAKATATTACACATTGTGATTTTTATAACTAACGTCCATTAAAAAAGAAAGAAAAAGAAACTATTAATTTGACAAATCTTAGTGTATTTAACTTTTTATTTGAATAAAAATAATCTATTTAATATTACAAAATCGACTACAATCTGACCAGAAGACTCCACACTATCTTCTTAATAGTTTCAAAAAGTTTATAATGAGAATGAGGGACTAACAGATTAGACAAAAGATCCCAATATAATCTCAGAATCATTATATAAATCATATTACTGATTTTTTTCTAGTCATTGTAATGATAGAATTGGATTAACCAATGTCATCTATACTATATTAAAATATCACAATTCATGAGAATTATTTTTCGACAACGTTGTCCRTTCACTATTTAAATATTATCAATAATAACATTACTTTAAATATGAAAGATCACACAAGATAAAAGTAATAAACCTTTCAAAAACAAAAGAAGGGACGATAATTTATGGAATATGTTGATCTGAACATCTTTTTGTATACTTGGATTCAATTTAAATTTTAGGGTTTCAGATGTAACTTACTCAAGAATATGAAAGGTCACCTAAGAATGATAAGAGAAATTTAAATAATACTTTCTTATATGTTTGTACACATAATCTTATTATAACTAAATAAATTATGTACAAAAAAATAAATAAAAAAATTATGGAGAACAATATATAATTATGTAGCAATCATATAGTCAAAGTGTGTACAAAATGCCATAATAAAATTTCAAGATAACTTGAGATCAACAAAAGATAACATAATTTTAAAAAATAATTATCTAAGTCTAAATACACATGGACCAAACTTAAACTAATATACTAACACAAGAAATTAAAATTCATAGCAAGTATAATTACATTGTATCGGTCCATTAACGAGATATATTTTTTCCTTTTCCTTTAAAAAAAATTGTTCATGTTCAATTTCCTGACCATTTTATCAACTTGTCTAAGACACGAGAAAAATAGTATGAATTTGAACATATGCAACAACAAAAGTAAGTATAATATGATTCTAACAAAAATAAGCACAATAAATTGAAAATTATAATTATAATTAGTTCAAATAATATTGTATCTGAACTTTTAATTCACATGTAATTCTTTGATATCATATTATATTGATATGAGAAACATTTGTATTAAATAAATATTTATTTTATATATATTTAGAATATTTATTTGACATAGTTTATAAACTATACAAGAACATGTGATAAAAAAATACGCAATGCATATTATCTCATTCTAGTAGAAAATAAGGGGAAAATAAGATTGTTATTAAGAAATTCTTCGATATGTAATASATAAGAAGTGTTAAAATAAATATTTTTATTGAAGGATTTTTCATGTTTAGACTTATACAATATAGGACTGATAAAGATAACAGGTAGATCTTGGATAAGTTGAGTATTAATTAATGACTACACAAAAAAAATATTACTTAAGGTCGTGAATTTAAAATATAGGATTTAAAGATATGAAATTAACCCCTCCCATAAATCTAACTAATTAATCCATACTAAATCAAACTGTAAGGGGGAAAGTATAAGGAAGTGAATTCTTTTTTTAGGATTCAGGCTTCAAGGGATGAATTCTTTGCATTTCTCATCACCCATGAAATTTCACACTAACGAAATATCGATGGGTAACTAGCAATCACTAAAACAAAACATACCATTTAGCGTTTCAAAAATATTTATCGATACTTTTAAAAATGTCCCACTTGCACTACTGAAAGTACTATCTGTCAAAATTAAAGATGCTTGTTCAGTTAATTAAGCACAATTAGTATGACACTCCAAAGTTTAAGTTAAATTTATTCAATAATTAAGCACAATTAGTATGGCATTAGATATTAAAATTTTCGAACATGTTATAAATGATATTCAAGTAATAAATAAGGTTGCGGTCCATAAATTTCCCTATAAAAATCTCTTAAATCACTCATAATCCTTACGAAAATATGCTCCATCTCGCTCAAGCTCCCTCGCATCCTCAATGTCAATTAAAAAAAATTAGCCCACAATTCTTGAAGAAGTAGTGATCAAAAGGAAGAAAKAATCAACTTCAATTTGTGATCATCTTCAATTACGATCATGAATTCTTGAGGGGGGTTTTTCTTCAAGTTGTTAATGTTTGTCAACTCCGAWTTTTTCTATTTATTTATTTACTTTGTTGCTTATTTTAATTATTAGTTAATTTAAATTTATACTAGTTTTAATTTTCCTTTTTGACTTCCTTACTTGCTTCCTTGCTTTGTTACTTGATTAATTTTGTTATTTTATTCTTAAACTTARTTCTATAAATTAAAAATGGATCCCAACACTTCGTTAAATGTGGATTTCACCGACATTGATAATTRGGTGACTTTGATAATTTAGAAATGAAATAGAATTGAGGAAACTAGTATCCAGTCATATCATATTCGAACACCAATTGGTTCGCAATCCACTACTTAGAGCAAAGGAAAAGAAAATACGATTGTTGAAAATTCTTTCAAAAAGATGGAAATAGAGAGAAAGCAATTTGCAGAACTTGTAGACACAAGTTTTCCCATAAAGAGGGAATGGACTAGTAAGACCTTTATAAATACAAAACATCTATATTTATAAATTATATAATCTATAATTTATAATATATTAAATATCACATTATGTGAGAATAATTTTTGTTAGAATTGTATGCCTTAAAGAAAARGCACTTTTGTAATTTGTAACAAAAAGAGTAATTCCATCTATTTTGTTTTGGTACATATGTTAAATTGCATGTTTTGTTAGAATGAGTCCAAGCTATTAAGTAAATGGTTGATGAGATGGATCGTTTTTCACAGATAGGCACAAACCATCGGTACTAGAGCAGCAAGACAAATTGGCTTTGGGTTTTTGATAGAACTGGGCATTATATTATGATAATATTATTGTGAAATGGATTCTAATGGTGAATGACTTGCCTTAGTTAGTGAACAGTCTGTTCACTCCAATTACATAAGTATATTTGATATACGTAGAGTAGCACCTGTGATATTGAATTTTGTTAAAGTATTATTTATAGAAACCAAAATATTATTGCTACTGAGTAGATGAATATCCTAGTACTTGAGRACTAATTGGTGGTRTGYTGAATCTAGAGTTATATTATTTGATACACTATAGAMGAGATCTTTGCATAGATCAATAACCTTGTATGTTGGGAGTATGATATCTAATTAACTAAGACAAACTAGTATAAGATAGTTACTGGGCTTCATTTTGTAAAGAATTAATCACCTCCTTGTGATTATCCGAATGATAATCAAATGATTCAGGACCTTGGGAAGGTGACTTAAGAATGTGTACTTCTAGGTAGCTCCCAGTGATAAAGACATTCGAGTTAGTCCTGGATTATTGGACTAGCTACCTAAGGATGGTAGATGTCATTGAGAAGGTACATTATTTCTCTATCAATGATGGGTGTCACATGAAAGGGTATATTCATCATTTCACCTATAGATCGAAAACTATGCTCATGCAAAGAGCGTCAGTGTATCCATGTGGCAATAAATGGAACACTTAAAATGACAAAATACAACTACTAGATAGTAAGGATATTTTAGTTATTTTAGTAGCCATGAATAATTTATTTTTTGGTCCCCRAGATAGCTCAATATTATGTAAGTACTTAATTTTACAATTGGGTATCAAGGATGAACTGTTTTAATGAGAGATATTATTTTATTCCATTTAGTCCATATTTATTGGGTTAGAATAAATTAGTCCATCAGGTATCTAATTAATTACTTGAGTTTGATCTAAGAAAATAATTAATTAAAGAATGAACTTAGGGCTTAAATTAGAACGAAGAAGAACTAGACCTGGCCATAAAAGACCAGGAATTTTGGCCTCACAAGCGAAAATCCTAGGATGGCCGAAATTCCCCTTGTCTTGGGAGGATTTTGGTACCCTAGGGATGTCTATCCCTTGARCGAAATCCCAGGAAGTTGGGAATTCCCAAACTCTGTTATTTTAGGGTTTCGTTCTTTAACCCTAATAGATATGATTTCTCTCGAAAGAATACTCCTCACTCTCTGAGCTCCTTCTTTGGCTGTCACTCTCTCTCTTCTTCTAACAAAAGTTCATCCTAAGTTATCACTAAACCTAGTCTAGATAGGTAGAGTAGTACCTAGGAAGATTAGAAGAAGAATCTTCTTGCTGTTTTATGCGGAGAAGGAAAAATCATCCTTAGCAAGTTAAAAAACCTGGGCAGCCTTTAGATCCATTGGTGTTGCCACCTCCTTTAGCTAAGACCGAAGAGTTAAGTCAAGAACATTTGCCACCGCCATCTCCAGCAAGAAATCCTAGCACCACTTTTGTTCCACAAGTACAGAAAATAATAAGTTTCTCCTAACCTCATTTTGTGAAGGATTAAAATTATGAACTTTTTCTTTCATTGTGTGATTTCTTGCTTCATAAGGTCTTTTAAGTGGTATAAGAGCCACGATTTTAACGTTAGGAGCATGCTATGGTTCCAACTAAAAAAGGCGGTTCATTTACTAGTTTTAAACATTTTGTGTGTTTACATGGATCCCTCCTAGAAGAATGATTTCTAGATCTCTTGTAAACCTCATGAATGGAGGTATAGAGATTGTAAATATTATTTGCTTGTTTTTACAAATTAGATTTGATGTAAACCTRGTGGTTGAGGTATAAGCACCTGTACAATTAAATTTGGTGAAATGTCTTACATCGATTTAATTGTTTTTATCAGTTTTCTTTATATTATGAAAGTGTTGCTGCCTTGCTAGAATTTTTAAGAAAATGGATGGAGGAAAAATTGAGAATTGAAAAAAACTATGTTGCTATTTTTCTGCAATTGTGCTGAAATTTCAGCACAAGCCTGTAAAGAATTTTACAGCAACGGGGTTTTTTTAGCAGATTTTGTGTAGWGTTTTTGTTGTTTTTCAAGCCCTATAATTTACAGATTTAAGCTGTATTTTTTTCTGAAAATTATAGGCTGAAATTTCAGAAGAAAAATACACAAATGGTTTGCTGAAAATTTCTGACATCTTTTGACACATGGGTGCTTTTCCATGAAAGAATAAGAGAAGAAGTTACAAGAATTTTACTATATAAATTTTGTAGTTTTTAGAATTTTTGCAAAATCATTCTTGGAGTTTAATTTTGCAATTAGATTAGCTTATGATATATTGCATGAAATAAATAGTAAAAGGATGGAACCACCTTAGGGTTAAACAAGATCACATTAAAGTTATTTAATGCTTTCCRATGTGATGTTTAATCTATGGGATGACTCAAGAATGATGAATAGACATGCATGTAATTGAATAAGCATGTTAATTCATGAGGATTGCTTCCTCTAGATAGAATTAAAATGGAAATAAAATGATTTACCAAACCTAATTAATWATATAGAATTAATTTGTGAGTTACTTTCTTAAAAGGATATCATCCTTGACATAGAAAGTAAGAATAAATTTGGACATTTCATTATAAGATTTTTGATTGGTTATACCAACATGTAAAATTAACATATGGATTACTCTCCAATGGAGTAAATAAGTCTAGATGTTTTACTAGATGTTAATGGAACCCTAACGTTTTATTAAAATCCTCTTTTTTAAAAGGTTAAGTGGGGAGAGGAGTTCTAATGGCCCTGTGGCTTCCATCTCACATCTAATTAGTGATTATAGATGCTTCGTGTCATTTTGACCATGGCCTCCTATACGGTGGGTATTCTATAAGGATCTAGATCTAATGGTAGAGGCATAATTAAAACCTAGGGTATTTTTATTTTTATTGGTCAACCTATAGTTGGAGTTGGAAGTGATGATGCGAGGTTATCCGTAAGAGATGTAAGGTAGTGGTTGGCCTCTAGTCAGAACTATTCTTTGGATCATTTCGTATTAAGGAAGTTTAGTTTGAGATGGTTATACACTTAACTTAGAGAACTTATAATCTTCCTACCGAAAGTCTCTCAGTTATTATAAGAGCTAAAATAACATATTATTGATAATAGTTGTAAGATAATCTAATATCATGATATACTATGAGCTTATGCGCAATATTTATTTATAACGTACTAAAACACTAAAACCCTGCATCCAAAAAGGTCTATGGCGACATATATATCACGACATTTTCGACAAACGTCGCCATAGGTCTAATTTAATGATCTATATCGATGTTTAGATTAAATCCCGTGATATACATACTTAACACGATATTTTCCAACAACATTTATCAATGCATCATCATAATACTACTAAGATGACATATGTGGCAACGTTTTTCCAAATGACGTTATACGTGGACTTGACAATTCATTTCCTAACGATATTCGCATGATTTGTTGGCATAAAAATAATATCTCCCAACATTTCATTTATGTTGGTGAGAATGTCGTAATAGAATATCATTTGCGGCGACATATGCTGACAATGTTTCCCTTTTAGTCACCTAAATACTAAATAATAAGACATTTGGACGGTATTTATAAAACGTTGTTCTATGTAGAATTGAAGCGACATTTTAGAATGACTTTTGCACTATGTGTTGGCATAAACACATGTTATACCTACATTTAATTTATGTTGAGACTAAAGGTCATCAGGAATCACGATATTAGACGACCTTTGCAGACGACATTTTACCTTAGTCACTTAAAAACTAGATAAGACAATATTTAGATGATATCTATAAACATCATTACAGGTCGAATTGAGGCGACATTTTAGAATGACATTTGCATTATGTGTTGGCTTACTACATGCTATGCCAACTTTTAATATATGCGGACATTAAAGGCCTAAGAAATCATGAAATGAGGTAACATATGCTGACGATATTTCTCTTTTAGTTACCTAAACACTAGATAAGATGACATTTATAAAATGTCATTTTATGTGGAATGAGGCAACATTTTAGAACGACATTTTAACTTTGGCATAAACACATGTTATTCCAACATTTAATATATGTTAGCATTAAAGGTCATAAGAAATCATGGTATTAGGCGACATCAAACGAGATTTCATCATACGTTGGCAGATATATTGTTTCTTTAATTTATAATTTATTTTCGTTGAAGATTTTAGTATTATCTTTATACCATAGTTGATGATGCATATTAGGTATGTCGTTATCGATTGTTATACTTTGTCATTTACTTTGATTTATAAATGGACTTCTTGTTTGCYTTTTTTATAGCCCACACATGTATTTGTTTAAGAAATCAATTTATGGGTCTCTGATTTGCATTTTTTAMAATCCACACACGCTTAGTCCAACTTTATGGACCAATTAATTTTCTTTTTTTTGAAAACTCAAAGTGATCCAATGGCCTCATTGGCCTCACACCAGCTTTGCCCATAATAATTTTTAATTGGTACACATTATTGTGACATAGATGACTARCGTAGTCGATTATGGATGTCACTTATGTCTTGAACATATATTTTTCCTTGAACGTTAAAGCTTTCTTTCYTAAACTCATGTAATTAAATATTTTTCACAAAGACTTACTTAACAAAAATCATAATGAAACATATATCACCCACAAAAACCAATCAATAAACATCACCCACAAAACAAAATCTTGTTCAACAAAGAAATTGAAATTAACTAGAATCAAATATTATTTTACAAAGTAATCATCCATAAAATGAACTCAATCTTCAACTGATTCTCTTCTTCTCTATTTTTACAATACTTTTTAAACATCGGGATATGTTTAATTTAAGCGACATTTACAGATGCCGTTTGCAATATGTGTTGGCATAAACACATTATATGCCGTCTTTTATATATGTTGGGAGAAAATATTGTTACAAATGAGAATCTTAGGTGAAATTTTCTAACGACGTTCGACTTTTAGTCGTGATAAGATCAGATAAGAAGACATTTGCAAATGACATTTTCTGAAACATCATGTGAGGTGGAAATTTAAATGACATTTGCAAATAGCATTTTTACCCTATGTTGGCATATAATTTGCTATTTTATAATTTATTTTGGCTSATAATTTTATGATTCATTGTTAGGCATAGGTGATTATGACCACTGACTATGCGRTATGTGTATTTTCACTATTATCATCATAGTCAACTAAGAAATTGGAGTATGTAAGCTGGAGATGATATTATTTTACATATATTAGCCCATCATAAAATATATCAACATTCTATATAAAATTAGCTTACATGAATATGAAATCACTCATTGGTATTCCATCATATCATAATTTGCAAAGTGGTCAAAAAACATTYGTTGGAAGAAAAACATAAYAACATTGTTCAACATAAAAAGACAGCAACAAAATCCAAATAAATAAATTCTCTATTGTAGTTATTGTTCAACATCAAAGAGAAATCAACAAAAGCAAAATACAAAATTCTCCAAGACAGTCAATCTTCATCCTCTGGCATTGTCTGTGAACTTTTTTATATAGCGATGTATATATAATGACGCTTGTTTATACGAATCTCTCATCTGCAAAATTTAATAAGAAAATAAGAGAAATATATAAAAAAATATTAATCTTATAAATTTGATAAGGAAAAATGTTACAATCTCTAAATGTTCTCGTCAAGAACTCGATCCGTTGATTCTTCTCTTTGGAACTTTCCAAGGACTTCGCAGCTTGATCTCGGGATTTGGAGAGAAATTTTATGTTCTTTCTTCTGAGCTGAAACATTGTCTAAATTAACTAAAACATTGTCAAAATTTACTAGAAATTATAGATGAACAACTATGTGTGTGTATATGTATGGAATTATCTACAAAGTTCATTATATATGAGCATATGATTATACATTATAGAATCGCGGTCTAAATTGATTGAATTGTTATTTAAATTAACTAAATCATTATCTAAATTGATTGGACTGTGATTTAAATTGGTTGAACYATTATCTAGATTGATTGAATCATTATCTAAAACCGTGATCTAAATTGATTGAACCGAACCATTATCTAAATTCTTTGACGTGTAGTCTAAATTGATTGAACCATTGCCAAAAGGACAGACCCATGGTTGAAATTGACTGAACCAATTGTCTAAATTGATTGATCCATTATTTAAATTGATTGAATCATTGTTACATTGTTTAAACTGTAGTAAAAGTTTAATGGAACATAGTCTAAATTCATTGAACCGTTGTCTAAATTGATTGGATCATGACCTAAATTGGCTAGATCATCTATTAAACAAGTATAATTATATTATTTTGRACGTGTACATTATATATTACGTGATAAATTATAGAATATCYYCGTGGACAGTATAAACATTATACAATAATACACATTATAGAAATTATAACTTCACAATTTAAGTAATTGCTATACATGATTAAATTTGAAAAATGTTCAATTAATGCTCCAAAAATATTTTAATAACTATTTTAGTATACATGGTCATTCAATGAATCAATTACAAAATAAAATACTAATTAAAAAATATATTTCATATTATTAACAACACAATCATTATAATCTACGATCTTGTTAAAACTTACAAAAACTTTTAGATTTTATTTTTAATTTAATATTACATATTTTTTTGCCATAATTTTCATATATCTTCATTAGTTCTTTTAATAAAAGCAGTAAAATTAGGAACTATGTAACTTTAATATTTAAGTTTATTCACTTCAAAATATTTAAATTTCATTCAAATTTTTCYTCTCCCGCCATTCTATTTTTTAGCATTTTCAAAACCCCACTCCATCCTAACATTTAGGCCAATTGATAGACTCAATTAATTTACCCTAGATTACTACATGACTAATCTTCCTTCAATAACCCTTCCATTCTCTGAAGTTGTTGCTCTCATCTTCTTACCCTTCTCACATCTTCTCTCTCTGTCTCTCTTTTGCCTCTCCATTCTTCTAAGAGTATTGTGATAGTGTCTGCTCTAAACTGATCCTGCCAATATCTTAAGCTTGCAAATCACAAAAATGACTAAAGTGAATAGCTCCTAGTGACGTGTGGCCATACTGGAACAAGGATTCTTTATTTTCTCCACCTTTGTTCTTGGGTTCTTCGTCGCAGATCTTCTCAAAGGCGTTATGTTATCAGCATCTCAATTGGAAGATTTTGTAGTATTTTACATTAAATCATCGAGGTGAGTTTGTCTTTTTGTAGGATGTAATTAATACTTTTTTTTTAACATAGTACTAGAATTAATTCAATGATTGATCCAACAATAAAAATGACCTGGCTACATGAAAGTTTGATTCGACTTGTTGCTCCACGTTCATTCATCTTACTTAATTCGTGTTGTTCTTTTTTACTTTTGAACATGCATACAATAGTTGATAAATAGTATTAGATGTTGTTGCTATGAATCAGATAGCGTAAAGTTGGGAAAAAAGAAAAATCATAAAGGGAGAAAGAGGTTACACACTTAAATCCTCTTTATATATATGCATATATATTTATTTGTGGCAAATGAATCAAGATTTGATTTTTAAGTTTTTCAGTGATGTTTTTCTTACTCGCTGCTTGTTTAGCYTATATACAATTCTTTATTTCTTTATGGAGTACATTATTTATTCATTATTAGGAAGCAACTCAAATTCCATCACATTCTCAATGTGCAATATTCTTAAGGAATTGAGTAAATATAATATATTCATGTGCCAACTTGGGAATGCACAGATAGAAGTCATGAAAGGTATCTCTTATACGAATTATATGAAGCTCTAAGATTAAATAGACTTTTTGGCATTATAAATTTAATCTAAGATCATCTCTTATAGTTTCATATCATTTATATAATTTTTGACATTATCTATACCCTTTAAGAACTCATGAAATTTTTTGGCATTATTCAATTAATCTTATAATATCTTATACAGATGATAAAAACTAATATTAGTTGATCATAGCATAAACTTCCATAGTCAAGTATGTCTATCTCTTATAATGTTAAAGGCACCGACTTCATAGTCGAATATCAGACTAACATTCTTTTCAACTGTTCCACGCAGCAAAAATCTAAAAATAGACGGAAAGAAAGAACCCAAATGAAGATGTCACAAACATTTTGAGAGCAGAAGGATGGAAGTGGAGGTAATTAATTAAAGAATCTTTCGATGTGTTTTATTTTTTGACAAATTCTAAATGTTACAACCATAATATTCTGAACTCAATAAATATATTTTATGTGGATTTGTAGGTTAAGAAAAATTGAACTTGTCCTAGTAGAGCATGACATGTACCAAGATGGCATACCAGTTAATGAAAAGGTTGCGAAAATACTTGTAAAGATTAGATATTCGTGACTTATAATCATGTCCATAGTCGACTAGAATACTGACTCATTTTTATTATTCTTAATCAGAAAAATACAACAAATTCTAGGTGCACATGACTCTGAAAACAGATCTTCTCAAGAATTTGATGGCGTTTCACCTTTAGTATGTGATCCCTTATACCAAGTGATTGGTTCAGAAAGTATGTGGTATGGGTTTTGATCTAACTCACAGGTCCTGTTAACATCAAATTAAAATAGATATTTAAAAAGAAAATGAGCAAACAAAGGAAAAGAACAGAGACCATGAAGACAAAGCTGTGGGATTAGCTTGATAGGTAGTTGCACTTTGTGAATTAGTTTTCACACGTATGAGTTTAAGCTCCATTTWGACCCTTTCTGATCAGGTATATAAACTTAGTCATGATCGGTTTAGTCGAATATATAAACTTTTATCCATTGTAGAAAATGAGCCTTTGTACTGATAATGTTTTGTCTAAAACTTGATTTGTAGGCTAGAGAACCTAGAAGTAGTCTTGGTTCACAAATGAAACTCGAGAAGGTGAGATTTATCGTAATTGACTACCATAATCAACTACGACAATCCTAATTATTTGATTTTAATAGTATAATTACTATCATAGCATTTAATTATAAACTTACTTTTTTTGCTCATTTTTACAGATGATACTACATTTATTGGTGATAATCTTTAGTTGGATGACAACTGCTTTTTAGATTAGGTGCTTTTTAGATTAGGAATCATTGCCAAGTATATCGTATTTTCCTTTCTCAACATAATAAATTACAATTTATTTTAATTATCTTTCTATTTTCTATAAATTAATTATTTTCATAAGTAATTGTTCCACCATAATTACATTTTTGAATTCAAAGATTTCTTTAATTTGAAATTCATAATTTTAATTAAATTAAAATTTAAAAAATACTAATTCGACATTATTTTTGAAATAATGCTGAATTATTATTTTTTCAATTTAATCATTTCTATCCAGACATTTTAAAACATTGGAATAAAACAATCAAAATGTGGGGATAGTAATGATATTGRGAGACTTTACAAATATTGAAACTAATATAAATAAGACCGCACATACATGTGTCGGCCAACATTCGTATAGTGCCATATACAAAAATTGGCATAAAGCATATTAAATGATGGCTTTGAAAATGCGGAATAATAATCAATAATACAAGTTTTTTATAAATATCGTCGAAACAACCTTTTCCAAACTTTTGTATAATATCGGCATAACTATCTATTATACGACTATCTTGCAAACGTGTGTGCAATTGTATTCTCATGGACGCATTTTGAGAACTTCGGCCTATGTTTTTTTACGCAACCGATTCTCCAAACCGTCCGGAGGCAATATAATAAATTGACTGCGACCATAAATGTCAGCATATATAATGATATATGAGATTTTAAATGTGTGGCAACATTTATCATGGTGCTACATTTGGTAAATATTCCAACTAAAATCCCTATAGATGTCGTCACACGAAAACCATAGCCTCAATGTTTATATAACGTCATCTACCTGTAACTTGTCCCACAAGTTAATTCATCAGACTCCTCATCATGTATCGCGTAGAACGATTGACAACATTTGAAACGTCAGCCCTAAACCCTATCCCAAACATTTATATATATGTTGTCATATTCTTTACAAACATATATGACCACACAAGATTACTCTAACGTGACATTTTTCAAAATGTCGGGGACCAAACCTACCTATATCGACCTAAGAAATGTCGTAATATGCATTGCCCAAAATTTGCCATAGAGAGTGTACCCACGTTTGTGACAAATGTTGGGGTAACCTAAGATGATTGTGGGCTATAACGCTTTGACCGAACTTTTTGCCAAAAAAAAAAAAAAAAAAAAACTTGCCTAAGACAATATTTTGGGACTTTTTGTGACGTCTATCATACGTCACCATAGACCTATTTTAACATAGTGAAATTATACTATATTAGTGATTTTTCCCAGAAATGTCTGTGTGGAGGGTTCCATTCAGTCCCTTGAGGTATTATTCTCAAGAAGCATAAGCTTCACAGGGGCTATTTATGTGGACCGAAAAGAGGGAACCTGAACATGTGCTCATGCCAAAAGGGCTAATTATGTAGATATGAAAGAGGAACCTGAACATAGTACTCACTGCTGAAGGGGTACCAAAATATGATCTCACCGGCCTTTGTCCGAGATTGGGGAGGGCTCCATTAACCAGGAGCGCTAGGATAAGGGGGACTAGAAAAGAGCCGATGAAATGGCTCGATGTTATATGTTGGGCTCCATGTCCAGTGTGTTTAAATCAAAGCACGAACACATATCAACTACGTATGACACGGATTTGTCAATGCGAACCATGTTTGCTGACAAGGGTCAACTCGCAAGGCAAGAAGCTCTAAGGGCAATCAAGTGCAGTAGGATGGCTGAGAGGGCATCGGCTGAGAGTACCTGTTCAAGATGATTGCCTACTTCAAGGAAGCTGAGGTCCTAGGAGCAGTGATCGATCCAGATAGCTAGATAGGCATGGTCTTAGAAACTCTGTCGGATTCATTTTGATAGTTCAAGTTGAATTACAACATGAACAAAATAAAAATGAATTTGACAGAGCTCATTAAAGAGTTCCAAGCCATAGAGAATACCATGAAGCCTACTTCAAAAGCTATGGTTGCCCGTTCTGCACCCCCTTCTAGAAATGGGCTGAAGGCTAAAAATTTTCAGAAGAAGAAGAGATAGAACAACAATGCAGGTGGGAAGGACAAGAAAAAGGGACAACAACGCAGGTGGGAAGGACAAAAAGCCTGGTATGGCTCAAGATAAGGCTAAGCCTATGGGAAAGTGCTTCAAATGTGGGCAGAGGGGACACTAAGAAAAAGTTTGTCCAGCCTTCGAGGCCAAAACACCAAGTTTTGCCCTTTACTTAGAATCTATCAGTTTGGTTGGATCCTCTTCTTGTTGGATAGTGGATTCTAGAACCACTAATCCTGCTTGTAACTATTTACAGGGGTTCAGAAAACCAYGAATCTATCTAAAGGAAAATATCGAYTYCTTGTGGTTAAGGGAGCAAGAGCATCGGGCTGAAGAAGTGGAGTTATGCATTTATTTTTTTTATTTCGAGAGGATATTAGTTTTAAAAGACATTTATATGTTCCCGCTTAAGATAGAATTTAATATCAATTCCAAAATTATTATTTCAAGAATATTCTGTTGATTTACTTTTTGGTGTTAAAATCAGTAGACTGGAAAATTTATTTTCTTAGGAAATATATATGGAAATGCCTTTTACTTAATCTTGTTAGAAGTGAAATAAATAGCTCTAAGACTGAACCTAATGAAAATAATAGGAAGAGATCATCATCATTTAATGAATCGTATCTGTGGTACTAAATATTAGYTCACATAAACCCTAATCGGATTCAGAGGTTAATCCATGATGAACTCTTGGACTCTTTGAGATTAAAAGAATGGCCTCAGTGTGAACCATGCCTAATGGAAAAAATGACCAAAAGTTCATCTACCTGAAAAGAACAAAGAGTTATGAGATACTAGAGTTAGTTCATAGTGATATTTGTGGTCCGATGACTACACCTGCTAGAGGAGGCCAGAGTACTTCAGCAAATTTCAATCAAACCCAGGGAAGAACATTGGCAAGCTGTAAAGTATATTATCAAGTACCTAAAAGTTACTAGGGACTATATGTTAGTTTACAGAGCCGATGATAATGATAATTTGGTTCCCGTTGATTACACYGACTCAAACTTCCATGATGAAAATGATGAAAGAAAATATGTTATTCGATATATATTTACCTTATCTAGAGGAGCTATTCCATAGAGGAGTGTAAGCAATCCTATATTGTTGACTCTACTATGGAAGCTAAGTATGTTGCAGCTACAGAGGCGTCCAAGGAAGCGGTGTGGCTTCGATAGTTTCTTGTAAAACTTAAAGTTATACCACATATAGAGAAGCCAATCATTATGTAGTTTGACAATTCAAGAGTTGTATCACAATGCAAAGAGCCTAGAAACCATAGAAAGGGCAAGCACATCGAAAGGAAGTACCATCTCATTCAAGAATTCATCCAGAAGAAGATAGCGGTGCATCAGATTTCCTCAACAAAAAATTTGGTGGATCCTTTCACCAAGCCTTTGGTAGAATAGGTATTTAGTAGACATGTAGATGCCATAGGGGTAGGCACCTACAGACTTTCAAGTGTGAGATTGTTAGWATTGTATAACCTAAAGACAATYTATTTRTGTAATTTCTAATAAAAAGAATAATTSCATRTATTCTGTTTTGGTAAATATATTAGATTGCATATTTTGTTAGAATGGGTCCAAGCTATTAAGTAAATGGTTTATGTGATGGGTCGTTCTTCACTATGGGTACTTAATCAGCAAGACAAATTGGCTCTTGGTCTTTTGATAGAACTGAGCATTATATCATGATAAAATCATTGTGCAATGGATTCTAATGGTTAATGGCTTGCCTTAGTCAATGGACAGTACATTCACTCCAATTGTACAAGCTTACTTGGTTTRGTAGAGTAGGACCTTTTGGTATTCGTTTCTGTTAAAGTACTATCCTTCTAGAAACTAGAGTCTCACTGTTACTGTGTGGATAAATATCCTAGTACTTGAGCACTAGTAGGTTATTTGGTGAACCAAAAACTATATTCTTTGGTATACTGTAGGTGAGATATTTGCGTAGACTAATAACGTTGTGTGTTGGGAGTATGCTATCTAATTAACTAACATAGATTGATACAAGATAGTTTTTGTACTTCATTTTGTGAAGAATTAATCACCCTTGTGATTGTCCAAAGGATAATCAAATGATCTAAAACCCTGCGAAGGTGACTTAAGAATGTGTACTTTTAGGTAGCTCTTGTGATAAGTAAGAATASTTGAGTTAGTCCTYGATTATGGGACTAGCTATCTAAGAATGYTAGATATCATTGAGAAAGTATRAGTACATTATTTCTKTCTCAATGATGGGTGTTATACATAAGGGTATATTTGTCATTTCACCTGTAMYTCGAAGACTATGCTCGTGCAAAGTTGCTCGTAGGGTCAATGTATCCATYTGGTGATAAATGCAATACTTAAAATGACAAAATATAGCTACTAGGTGGTAAGGGTATTTTGGTCATTTTAGTAACCATGAATAATTTGTCTTTTGGTCCTTTAGGTAGCTCAATATTACCTAAGTACTTAATTGTATAACTGGGTTTTAAGGATAAACTGTTTTAATCAGAGGTATTATCTTATTCAGTTTAGTCCATATTTATGGGGTTAGAATAAATTAGTTCACTAGATATTTAATTAATTACTTAGGTTGATCCAAGAAAAAATTAATTAAAGAATGAACTTAGTTCTTGAATTAGAGTGGAGAAGAACCAGACTTGGCCCATAAAAGACCAGGAATTTGGCCTTACAAAGGGAAACCCTAGGGTGATGGAAATTCCAGGAAGTTGGGAGTTCCAAAACTATTATTTTAGGGTTTCGTTCTTTCACCTTAATCGATATAATGTTTCTTGGAAGAATCCTCCTAACTCTCTGAACTCCTTCTCTAGCTGCCATCTCTCTCTCCTTCTAACGAAAACTCATCCTAGGTTCTCACTAAACCTAATCTAGATAGGAAGAGTAATAACTAAGAAGATTAGAAGACGTGTCTTCTTCTTATTTTATGCGAAGAATCAGAGACTCGCTAGGTCATCAAATTGGCACTGTTATTTTATTTCCAACATTGAACTTTTCAAAGAGCAACCAGCGTCGATTAAACTATCGAACCAATGCTGGTTCACCTTGTTTTGTGCATYAATTTCAGATTTTTATGGTATCTTGGGTGGTTTAAGATTTTATAATTGGTTTTAGACTGATAGGAAGTGTTTTAGAAGTATACAAACTCATATTTGGCTCCCAAGACCTTCATACTTCATCATTGGACTCAAAAAAAACAAGTAGGGAGATTTAKGATAAGATATTTGAGTGAAGACAAATGTGATCGTATTGTTGAAGAAAGAGATTGTGCTTCAATTTGTAGGGATATTTCTTTTCATCTTTTCATATAAGCCCTTGAGTTGTAATTCGATCATGTTGAACTAAGTTTTCTATTTAAGACTATGATGTAATCTACTCCTATTTCTATGTTATTTGAGAAGATTTTTCCATGATTAATGTGTTGAGATTCATTGAAGTTTTGTGACTATTCTTATTGTTCAACTGAATTATTGGCAATCTTTGATTGATTTTAACGTTGTCTAGGACGATAAGAGATAATACCTAGATAATTAGGTCAAGTAATACAACCATAAATTGCATGTGGAGTATAGATGTATTCACATAATTTGTGCAATCAGATAAAATCATATACCAATTGCATTTGCGTAGGTTAAATTAAGTATAGAGATATTGTGGTTGCTTAGGGAAATAGGTACATRATATCTTGAGAAAGTATAGTTGATAAATTAGGGTTCGCTTGTTTTTTTGATCAACATATTAGTCTAAAAAGTCAATTGGATAACATAGATCTGGATATATGAAATCATATGTGTTAGTATCTTCTCCCATTGATTAAACCAGTCAATTTTACATTGCTTTCTAGTAGTTACTAGTAGAATAATTCATCACACTTGAATACTTGATTGGCTAGATAAAGTTTAGGACTTTAAGTGAATGATACTTAAAATTTAATTCTCTGTGGATAGATATCTTTTATATTACGCGATACCACCTAGTACATTTGTGAGGAAAACTTGTATCAATATCTTATTGGATTTTTACCATAGTTGTGGACTCTTTTCTATTTTAACTAGTATAGAAGAATGTGCTTTGCACTTTATTTTGAACTTAATTTACATCATAGTTAAAGTGAACTAATTGAGGAAGTTTATTTTGCGTTGAGAGTACAACTAATGTTTACCTGATTAACATATATGGTGCATACAAACAAATATTCTGCATTCATCACATATATCGATAGCATTTGTAAACTAAGTTCTTTTTCATGCACTTAGAGAAATCATTGAGATCATAAATGAGTAATCTAACAAATGTGATGTGAAAGAATTAATTGTGAATTATAAGTCTAGCTAATGTCATTTCAACTAATTGTATTTTCTAAATTTAAATGAACAACTACTATACTAGTTTTATAAATGAAAACTAATCTATGGAAAGCATGTAAGAGAATTCATTTGTTCTTATCACTCCTGGTTGTTTGGTTTCTCATTCATCAACTCTACTTTCTGTAATTTGTCCAATAATATGAAATTTATTAATGGAACTTTCTCCATCTTACTGGTACATCTRATGCATCTTTCATTTCTCTTGAAACACATCTCCAACAATAAATACTTTAACATACTTTCAACTTAACTTGTTAAATTGATTAATACTTTCAATCTATTTAACATTGTAACTAACCAAGGTTATTATGGAAAATACAAGTAGGGTAAGGAATAAAAATGTCTACAAAAATATTCTTAGATCATGTGATATTTTATATATTATAGATTATAGATATATTAAAGATTGCGAGTTTCTTTATCTGAAAATATAGTGTTTTGTTAGGATAGCAATCTATTTTTTATTAATTTGACAAGTGAAAATAAGAATGATCGGTGTATCAACAAGAGTAATTTTTTTAGTCTAAATAGCTAAAGCTGAGAATTGCAAGCCCTTTTTCTTTTCATTTCCCTTTTGTATTTTTTTCTCATCAACATGGTTTATAATGATYTCCTAAACTTATTTTTGTTTCCAGATAGTATAGGGTTAGTAGTAGTGGTAAAGCCTTCATTTGTTATCAACATTAAGAGATCAAGTAGTCGAACAACAAAGAAACGAAAAGTTATCTTCTAGCCAGTGGGTAACTATCTCATTGACATAATCTATAACCCTTTTTTATAAAAAGCAAGCAAATATGCACTTTTGTAATATTATTTAATTAATGAATTTATTCTCCTACATGTGTAACACTTAAAACCTTACTTGTGCYGTGAATTGGTTTACAATGAAGAAAAAGTCATAAAAGATATAGTTCATGAGATGCCAAAAAATTACAGTTTTGAATGTCAAAACAAGCTCTTACAAAGGACCTACTTTGTATTTAATTTAATACCACTATTAAGATAATACTTAATTTTAGAAAACAGATAAATGACATGATTTGTTAATGCCTACTAAAGAGGTGAAATTCTATTGAGATTGATCCACAGGCTAAAGAAAGTATAGCTATTAAAAATAGGTGAGCATTATTCTATTCATCTTTCTTGATTATTTTATTTTACACACGTAGCTACGTAACTACAAGATGACTTTATTTAATTTTCCATCAAATAACAATTTACGCATGATGGAGGACTTTACAATTTATTAGGACTCACAAAGAGAATGAAAGATGCAGCTATCTTAGATTTAAACTATATTATTGCAAATAGCGTGACTGAAATGTATAATGCTCGCATAGGGAAGATTGTAAAGGCTCAAAATAAAAATTCATGGTATGAAGTATGTAAAGGATGCAAGTCAAAAGTTTATTCCGAAGGAGATAAGAAAGTTGTCACTTGTGTTATAAAATATGTCTTGAAACTTTAAAAATTTAATTAATTATTAACAATTAATATTTTGTAACTCATACTTTAAATTTAAATTTTGTAACTCCTCAAATGGTGTTTGTAACTCCTAACACATTAATTTTTATAATTTCTATTTCTTTATTGCAATTGGATGTTATTAAACCACTCCCAATACTAAAGAAGTGGTGAGAAATACATGACAATGGTAACTCTTTACACACAGGAAAACTCTCCACTCTCTCTATACTCTTGTTACTAAAAATCATTCGGGTAACCTTGTTAAAATAAGTTCATGAGCTCTTCCAATGAACATGCTCATTGCGGAGGCGACTATCAGATTTTAACTTGGAGTCATGACTAACCATTATCGCTCGCACATAGGGAGGTTTCATGTCTTTAGGATAGTAACTTTTTCACGACTCCCTAGCTAGCTTTCTCATTTTCTCAAAGTTTTATATGTTACTTGCTTAAATATATACTTACGGTCTATTTTGTTAGACTAATAATATTAATAAAAGACTAAGTATATATTTTTATAACAATCTAAATATGTGAAGAAATTTGTGTTTTGTCAAATAGATTGTTCATGATTTGTTTGGTTGCATAAGTGCCATTTGTTGAATGACTTTAAGAGATTATGCAATATATTCAAACTTTGGATTTTAGTTTGAAGATTTCATATATATTGAAGGTTTTCCTAGTATCCTCTTGATGGAACTAGAACATTGGGGAGAATGGAAAAAATATGCTTGAATGCACTAAACCATTCAGCCTGGCCCACTAGAAAACACAATAGCTCCTATTAAACAAAAATAATTATTTACTATTAACACAAAAATCAGTCGACCTAAACCGTTGAACAAGAAGAAAGCCAACCAAGGCAATCTGTTGGTTATATGGAAGCAAGCAAAATCTAAAACAACATTATTGGTTGGGGAATGATCGCTGATAGCCAAAGAGATTCTCGATCGACAAAAGCTTGAACAGAATACCTATATTTTTGCCTATGAATGCAGAGCATGCCAACCGAATTAGTCYATCGATTAAAGATTAGAAACAAAAGTCTACCATATAGCCAAAATATCAAGCCACTACCTAGCAACCTTGCATGATTTCAGGATGTGGGCTAATGTCGGAGAATGCAACAAGAGAGTGGATGAGTGGCTGCAGGTTCCTTTGCCGACAAGCAAAAAATTCTTTTGCTAGGTATAAAAAGAAGAAAGCAAGACGGAAGCCCAAAGAAATCCACATTAAACCAAAGAAATCAAGTCTTTATCAATTCACCAAACTTTCTAGCATTATGTGTTTTATTTCCATTATCTCAGAGCTCGTTTAGCTTAGCCTTATGCATTTATTTATAGCTTTCTAGCTAGTTTTAGACAGCTTTCTTAGCTTTCCAGCTAGCTTTATGCAATTTATTTAGCTTCCTAGATATACTACAACTTACTCTTTAGTTTCTAGGTGGTTAGACCTCGTTTTGAGTTAAGAACTCAGTACCATTATCAGCCTTTTTCATTTCAGTGTTTGTCTTATTAATATGATCAATATATGCTTTGTTTATTCAGCCAATCACTAGCGTACGTATACAATTATTAGTCGTTCCAACATCCCACACATTATTGTGTAGTGTTCATGATTTGTTTCACCAGCCACATACACATTTCATTGAGGGTTTTCTTAGTTAAACTAAGGACCCACTCTTGAATAAAAGATGAGATATGGATTTGACAAGCCTCATAGATGGCTGGCTAGTCAAAACATAGGCCTCATTATATTGAAACTAGATAAACCCCGACCAATTTAGTTGATACTGACCTAGCAGACCAACATACCCCTATCCCAGCATTCCATACAGCTGCTAGCTTCTCGATGACTAGTCTTTATCGTCTAAGGCATTTCTATTGATCAACATAATTGGTACACCCAATAGGACCTGGGACGTGTGCATGCAGTTACGCTTCGAACGGGAAATCATGACCCTAAACTAAAATAGTCCTCATCGGGCTCAAAAGAGCCAACCTAGAGGTATACTTTTGTCAAGCCCAATTAATACGATCCAAAGGAACGCCATGCAAGAGAGGGCATTCTCGCAAACAGATCTCAGCATATTAGCAAGTGCTCCTAAATCGCAGCTAATTCCCACTTCTTTTAGTACTTCAGGCTTACCATGGAGCAATGTAAAGGTGATTTAATGCGAAATATTATCCAACAGTTCACTACTCTATTTAGGCCATTGTTACAAAATGAGATCCAAGCATTAAAGCACCGGAGGTATTCTAAACCATTACCTATTACATAGCTGATGATACCGCCCGTACAGTTGATGTTGCCATGGAAAATCTAGAAGCTATGTAATCTTAGTCTTTACCAGTTCCCTAACTCCCCCAAGGGTCAGTTTCAATCGCAAAGAAAAATCCTCCCTAGGGGGTAATAGCCAGTGGAGAGATTAACTATCAAGATACTCAAAATCCCAACCGAACTCGCTCAGACACATTCTTATTCGCTTGGAACGCATAGTTTCATATGTACACTAGGGAGTCATGAGRATATTTATCAAAACGTACCATATCAGAGGCTTGTAGATAGAAGAGCCATCCTCAACGTCATGCCTACATCYACTCTTAAAAAGCTAGGTAAGGCTCTAGCCAATCTCATTAGCACTTATATACAGATGATAGACTTCACACAGACGYAATTTCGGTCATAGATGTGACTGTCGATTAGAGAACAAGTATCAATTCATTTTTTGCGATATGAGCTAAACCATCATATATTGTCCTGCTGGGACAAGATTGGATTCATGCCAATCATTTTATATTTTCCACATTGCATCAGCTTCTTATGTTGRGGAATGGAGACCAGGTCAAAATTATATCAGCCGATCCAATCTTTTTTCTACCGACATATATATGAGTGAGGCTATTTTCTATTCCCTAACTTTGAACCTTCTCGTTTCTCTAAGTTTCTCTAGGGAAAGATCACCATGGCTATCAATATATAAAGGAATATCATGTTGCTAGAGATTCATRGGTATCTAAGAGCCTTGGTGAGTTGATCGCTTATTCAATAATTCATAAGATCCAGAAGGAATCAGTTGATTCCATCCAGTGAGTAGATTCTTGTGAGCCATTTGAAGCTGAATGAAATATTAAGCAAGCTCCTGAATTTATATCTCATGACCTCCTCTGGGAAATCAATCTAGGAGACCAAAGGGAAACCGAATTAACACGGATCAACATCTTTTTTTACTAAGGAACATAAAGTGAAGCTCGTTAGTCTTATCAAGCAATATAAGGATTGGTTTTCCTAGAATTATCACGAAATGTCGAGGCTAGATTGACGTATAGTAGAGCATCATCTGCCAAAAAGGCCTCAAACCTCACAGGCGAACGAGTAGGCGATATAACCCAACCTTGTTCCCAAAATAAAAGCAAAAGTCGAACGGCTTTTGAAATGCAGATTCATTAGAATGGCCAAATATACCHAGTGGGTTTCCAAAATTGTCCTWGTCATTAGGAAAAATGACCAATTAAGGGTATGTATTGATTTCAAAAATCTAAAGCTAGCCACCCTAAAAGATAAATATGGTATGCAGATGGCTGATATACTAGTAGATTCTGCAATTTGTAATATATTTCTGAGCTTCGTGGACGACTACTCTAGGTATATCAAGATCTTRATAATCGAASAAGACATTRACAAAATAACTTTCAGATGCATYGAAGCCATCAATTTGTTCAAATATGTTGAAATGCCTTTTACGATAAAYAATGCTGGAGCTACATTCCATCGGCCTTGAATATGATTTTTCAAGACATTATCGGCCAAAGCATAAAGGTTTACATCAACGACTAGGTTGTAAAATTAGCTACCTTTCCATAGCACTTAGCCGATCTCGAGAAGTCTTTCCTCATAATACAGCGGCACAATCTGAAGATGAATCTTACCAAATAAGCTTTCGGTGTTTCAGCAGGCATTTTTTGGGTTTCCTGGTACATAATAGAGGAACTGAAGTAGACACCAACAAGGCCAAGGCCATTTTAYAAGCTAGACCTCTGCAAAACAAGAAAGAATTGCAGAGCCTGATTGGCAAAAACAACTTCTTAAGGAGATTCTTAACCAACTCGAATAGTAGGCTTAAAGTTTTTTCTTCTTTGCTTAAACTAAAGCCAGCCGATATGCAACACCCCATGATAATCTTTTTGCTTTTACAACTTATGCACAACTATATAYTTTATTTTTCTYAATAAATTATTTAATTTATTACCATATCGTTAATGTGCTTACCTATTGTGCAATGAAAGACCTTGGATGCCAAGATGACTAATGTACTAATTAGAAAGTCTTGTTATTTTTATTGTTTCTTTATCTTATGTGTTTATTTATTTAGTTTATGGAATTCTAGCAATTTTATGAAATTGAAAATTTATGTCTTCTTTGGTAGATTAATTAGGTCGAAGAGAAKCTTTGTCTTAGGGCCAAGAGAGGCCCTTGTGAATACTTCTTCATGAAGAGACATGGGTTTGGAATACTTGCCATCGTTCTCTCTAAAGATAATTATGATGAGATGGAGATACAGTAGCCTTGCTTCTATTAGATGAAGATCTCTTGTACAGAGAAAAGTCTAGCCCTTTTTTCATAAGAGACCGATGATTTTTTGTTAAGGAGCYTCCAAGATTAATAATTGAGTTTGGGTGAATAGTGATTAGASGGCTAATGGGTGGKGTGGGTGATAGTGGAGTATTAGATAATGATTGAGTAATTTTTATTCGAATTACCCCAACTGAACACCATCAATAGAATCATCACTTTCCTTTCCCATTACCTAGTTTTGTTACCCCCAACCAAATGCCCCCTTAAAAAATACTATGACGATATTCATTTATTATATGACTTCCTGATTAGATCCCCAGGCTAAAGTTTTGAATTTTTAAGAATTATATTGATTATTTTTATAAAGTGCTAGAAACTAATGATAATAGAGAAATTCTTTGGTACACTTGTTCAACCCTCATGTCAAAGACTTCCACTGGCTTAGCAACTAAATTAATGAGTTCAAGAAATTCAATCTTTCTTTATTGATATTCGGTTCTTCATCCGCGACTACCTTCTCAACCTAAAGGATAAAACCTTACTCTACTTTTAAGAGATAAAGGTGATCTTCACCAAATTCAAGCCTCAAGGAGCTCCCCATTTACAAAATGAGTCCCAGTTGTAGATGAATTCCTCGATTTCGACATCRTCTGACAGTGGAGTGAAAATGATCGGAAAGAGATATCTTGGTTATGATTGGCTCACCCAGACTTGGCGGACCTACTAGTAAGCCATTGGTAAAGCTTATGATTTTCAGCCTGATCATAAAAATCTCTCTTTTTCATTGTTTGTTAGGAAAAAAAATGTACAAATATCAAAGCTCTAAATTGAACTCCCAAAGAAGAAATTTAATAAAAATTCAAAATAATCCCAAAAATTCATTTCATTCTTTTCCGTAATTCATTGTGGGAAAACCRCGACTATTGCTATCCCATGGTCGTTTGTTGCTAGAGCTCTTATAGGGGGAAGTTGGAAAAGCAGCAAATAAACAAACTTGTATTTGAACTCAGGCTATGATGTCTCCCRCTCACCTAGACTTTTGTATATCGTTTTAGCATTACAATAAAATGGAAGTACCTTCTTTCTATACATCATTATGCCTCTAAAATACTTATTACCAATTCTGCATTTATTTACAATTGTGACACACCAACATATAGTAGATAACCAAACTTAAAAGCTCAACGTTTGTGGACTTAAGAGATCACGGTTGATTTTAAGCATCAAAATCCATCTCGTGACTGTAGAATATCGTACAAGCATATCCAAGCTAGATAACTCACAAAACATTTTTTCCTTCAACAAACAAATTTAACTCCTTTCTTGTGACTATTCTAAACAAAAACTTCATAAAAAAATAAATAAAATTTTGGAAGTCCAAAAGGGTGAAAATTTTCTCAATAAGAATCATACTGTCAAACAAGTTTAAACTCATTGAACAAGGAAAACAGATACACATCTCGCACGTATATGCACTGACACAAAAATTAGCATAGTAATAAATTCCAAAAAAATGAATCTATTTTTCTCAAAAACAAAATAAAATATCTTAAATTCAAAACCGTTCTTTTCCAAGAATCCTAATGCATAAACTCGTAGGTAATAATATATTTCTAAAGAACACAAAATCTCATAAAARTYTAAAACAATCACTTAGCAAGGATCAGTCAGGAGTGTCAATTGGGTTGGGTAACCAAGGCTTGACTAAAAAACTTGAGCTCAAATTTAGCTCACGCTCAGATGTGAATACAGACTGAACCCAAACTAGGAAAACAAACATGTCGAAAAAAGAGAAGAATAGGAAGAAGAAATAAATATCATTATGTCCATTATCTCTTCTCTAAGTATACCCTTTCTTTAAACCTAGTTGTTCTTGCCGACTTATTCATTCCAATTTCTACCCCTCCCTCTTTCACCCTAGCCCCCCCAACTACCTCTCTCTTGCACCCTCCCTTCCCCTCTTGTCTTTTCTCTTCCCATCCGTTCCCTATCACCACATCGATGGCACATCTCTTCCCATTCCCTCTCTTTGACGTGAAAGTATTTCTCCCAACCCTCTTCCYCCAACCATTGCCTACCTCTTCTTATTCTCTTTCATTGACATTGCGCCATTACCAACCACTCTCTCTCTCCTCCCACAACTACCCACATCTTTCCCTATTCAGTCGGGTGCTTGCAAACCCCTCACTTCAGTGCCACCATCTCCATTTTCTTCTTCATCCTCCTCCACCTCTTCTCTCGCTTTAATCGTGATTTTAACTCCTTTAAAATTCGACTCAATCAAATATAAATTTAGCATTTAGTTGGAACAAAAAATTCAAAGAAACAAAAAGAAAAAGAATGATTGAACTCAATGGGTACCTTCGGCATTTCCTAAAATTTTCAAGGGTAATTGAGATAATTTATTAATTAAAATTTTTTGAATGAATTTGCAGTCAGACACAATTATCAATTTCAAAGGAACGGGGGATTGAATTGACACAACCCTAAATTGCAGGGGACACATGAAGTTAACCGTAAAAGAGAAATCGAGAGAGCCCGGACCCGGATAACCAACCAAAACCACGGTTGGGATAACGGTTCTTGGCGGTAAGGAATCAAACTACATTGACTTGTTCCTTTTTTCTCCTCTCTCTCTCTCTCTCTCTCTTTCCCCTCGCTTTCACTCTACCTTCTACAACCTTCCTTCACCAAATCTGACTCCGTCAAACAGTAAAAAAAAAACTTCGATCATCATAGTCTCCGAATTCCGTCACCGATAGTTTCTTTGCCAAATCCTTCAAAACCACCTCTCAGAGATGCACCATAGCGACATGAGTTCTTCGTATTACCAATACTACCAACCCCATCTTCAGAATTCTAACCCTAGCCCTAGCACCATAGGAACCGATACGCAATTTGGCCCTGTTTCATCCGCACCCTATGCCTCCACCTCCGCCTCTGCTCCTCCGGTTGCGTCCAATTACCCTCCTCCGGATTACGCTAATTATCTTTCGTCTTCTTCAGTGCACCCACCTTATTCCCAGAATCCAGATCATGTTCCTACGCCCTATGCCCCAAACCCTAATCCCACCGCTATCTCCCAACCGCTCCAGCAGCCATACTCTTTTCCTCATCTCGATTCATCGTATTATCCGTATGATCAGAACCAAACTACTCCTGTAAATTATGATTATACAAATGTACACCCTAGTTATAATTCGTCATTCTCAGATTCACCGGCTGCTTTATATGGCAGTTCGGCTCCAGTGGTGCCCAATTATGACAATTCGTCAGGGACAAATTCAAATTTTGGTGGGTATGGTGATCGAGTTCCTTATGATGCTGGTGTTTATAAATATAATGGAGGTAAAGCGGAATCTTATGGTGGTAGAGGAACTAGGTCTGAGTCAGGAAATGAAGTAATGTTTGACGACTATGGGAGGCCTATTAGTATTCCAAGTGGAAAGGAGCAGAATAGACCTAGCAGTGTTCCTAAGCTTGTGAAAGCAGCACCGAAGGTTGAGGAACAACAGGATGCTAAGGGCACGGTTCAGAAGTTCCGGGTTAAGCTCCTCTCTGAAGGAATTGGTCTGACTGACATGGACGTGCTTTGCCAGGTTTCTGGAGTATCATTAAATTAACATTATCTGTGTCATTTTTGTTCTTTATTGTAAAGGAATAAAATTTGCAAAATCCTGAGTTTAACAATAGTGTACTGTGTTTATATTTGACTTGTGGCATGCCTTTTATTGGTGAATTCCTTATTTTAAAGGTTTAACATTTAATTTAGTTCCATTTGCTAATATCATGGCAGATTGGTTTGGACGGGATTCGTATACTTGATCCAGCTACCAGCAGGACACTTAAAATTTACCCACTTGAGACAGTGACGAGATGGGACGTAAGTTCACCACTGCTTTCTAGTTATATCTTTGTTGCATTCTTTACTGGTGGAGGAAAACTGATGTGTTGTTTACTCTTACACTGTTAGGTGTTGGATTCCTATATATTTGCCTTTTGGACAAAAACTTCTGTTGATGCTGAACCAAGACGCATCAGGTTGAAATCAAATAGCTACACCACTAACAATATATTGGACACGGTAACAGCAGCAAGCATTCAGGTTAGTAAACACACTAAGCCATCTGGAATTTTCCCTGGTTATGCTTTTCTTAGATGATTTGCTTATGCACTCCACTTAGATAGATATGGCTTGTACTGCTTATGTTGCTGTTTACTTCATCATCAGTGTGATTATTAATATCGCTAGAATAGTTMAGCAAGTCATACAACATTCCTCTATTGGCAGCGACATTACTCTGTGGTTTTTTAGTACTGTCCTTTCATGTTTGGTTGCCTACCTGATGTTGATGTACATCATCTGACCTCTCATATTCTCTGAGTAGGTCAAGGAAATAGGTACAGCTAACAAACCCTCAGATCCAAGCAAGGGAGTCGAGCAGCCTGGAGAAAAGAAGAAAGGCCTTATTGATTGGGTGAACTTAATGAAGCCTGGAACAGAGGAGAAGGATCACTGGGTAAGATCTAATTGCTTTGTTTATTTATTTAATTTATTTGTGTATTCTGTCTTTTCTGCAGTTATAGAACTACTGACTTTCATGTTTGATTTGATTAGTTCTTTTTGTCTCCTTTAGGTTCCTGATGAAGCAGTTACAAAGTGTACATCTTGTGCAACGGCTTTTAATGCTTTTATCCGAAAGGTTTTGCTTCCTTTTAATTGTAAAAGTGGATAGCTTCCTATTTTGTTGTTCATCTAATGCACTTCATCTGCAATTTTCAGCATCACTGTAGAAACTGTGGGGACATTTTCTGTGACAAGTGCACCCAAGGTAGAATTGCCCTCACCGCGGATGATCATGCTCAACCAGTTCGAGTTTGTGATCGGTGCATGGTATGAGCTCATGATGCTAATCATTAATGAATATTCTTGTCGATTTGATGACATTAGGACTACTGGTTTAGTATTCTGTATGCATACCATTTGCTATCCGCATATAGATGTGAACTTTATTCATGCCCGTAATATGATTGCTCGTAAGATCCGAAATGGTCTTCTGAAAAATAGTCGTGGAGGGAATGTGCTTATCTAATGATCTGGTCATGTAAATTTGAGCATTGCTCAACGTAGGAATTTGTCCCTTTTTCTTTTCTCTTTATCCACCTCACTTTGAAGGCCTTGTGAATAAAAGCTTTGATGAGTTCATTGACATTTTTGCTTCACACAACTGAGATTTCTTCTTTTCCCCTTTATCGTATCTTCATCTTGTCACAGTTTTGTTTGTTCAGACTGTTATTTTAAATGCCTAGTTGGGGAGAGCTCTTTGAATCAACCCTGACCTTCTCTTCCAACCTTTTTTCCAAGACTACATGTTCAAATAGTTGGGAGCACGGACCCTGGTTAATACAGGACTAAAGCCGTTTTGCTACGGATAACAGAATCTTGGATAATTTCCTGACCCTTTCATCTGGTGTATATTTATTGCACTATTAAGAACTTTTAGTTTCGTATCTTGCAACTCAGGACTAAAAAAGTRAATTATTCAAACAATTATTCCACTCAGTATAATCCTATTTCATGCCTTGTTGGTATTGCAATTTTATTTGTAGATGGCTTTGCCTGCATTTAGCATCATCATAGTTTTCAATTAACTTGAATAAAAGTCATTCATTTCACAGACATTCAGCATCAGCATATTCTTGGAGCTCAATTTTTGCATATAGGAAATTGGACATTTCATTTCATTTTGTTTGTTTTTGTTTTTGTTTTTCATCCTTTTTTTCCTCTTTTTTGTTTTTTACGCTTCATTAGATGTGTTGAAATAGTTATCTTCCCCCCCCCCCCCTTAAGATTCCCCTATCGTTGTGCCCAAGTGTCTAGGTCACAKCCTGGTGCAACTTCTTCAAAGGTTGTTTTCTTGGGAACATCTCCTGCAATGTTATGTTTTCAAACGTAAGATTCTAATGAAGTGGAACTCCAGGTTCATATACCAAGAAGAGTTCAAAAACATGCCCAGTTTTGTAAATTACCTACTTTGAAACTGAGAGGTTGCCACCTTTTTGATCAATTTGACTAACAAAGATAAGAGTTTCTCTAGAAGAACTATGGCATTTGATGCAACATCTTATCTAATAGGAAGTAAAAACAAACCCATAATAACAATGATTATTATGAGGATGCTTGATTTTATGGTTTTCTTTAWGTAATATTTCTTCCACTCTTTGGTATCCTTACGCCTCAAGTGTTGAACATGGGATGGAAGTACCTTTTGTCTTAATTTATTGTTTTGTAGTCATAGTCGATCTCTCATTAATGTCTTATTTTTGCTTCCTGTTCCAGGCTGAAGTGACTCAGAGACTGAGCAACACAAAGGAAGCTTCCGCCAGAGTTGCTGGAGTTCGCAGTCATGAGGAGCTTGTGAGAAAACTTAAGGTAACTGATGTGCAGTAATGATTTTGTTTGAATTACCATTCAGTCAATTTTCACTTCTTCGTCTATGCTTGATCTATAAGGAGCGAAGCAGTCTAACTTGTCCTCAAGCAATTTGTTATTATTAGACTTGGTCAGAAAATATTTCAGTTGATAGTTTTGATAGTTTTCTATCCTTCCCAAAGTTGAGGATCCTAGCATCATACCGAATATTAGGAGTTRGTTGGAATCTAATGAGAACTGGCAAMAATTTGATTGTCTAACAGAAGTGAATGATGAGAATTTGGTGTCCTATTTGTCCCGTGCAATTTCTAGCACTTTCTTAAGAAAGTCTTCCAGAGCTCCCTCTTGAGTCTTTATTCAAATGGTGTGTCTTCTAGTCCAAATTAAAACAGATAAGTGGTTTTGCAGAACAAGATTTCCTGATGTAAGCTTACCTTTAAAGAGTGAACTCTTCCAATATGCTTATCAGACTAATTAATTCAACGTCATTCTTTGCATAATTCTAAAATTCTCTTCCATCCATTTTGGAGGCATTAGAGACGAAAAGAATTGAGTTCCTTTTGCCATTCTATATGCCTGAGGATAAACTAGTATCTTCTGCCAAAATCCTTCTGCCAGAATAAGCGACGTTAAATGGGCCAAGAGCACYGCTTTTAGTAAAGGGTTCCAGTTTCATCTTCTACAGCAAATGCATTATATCTTCTTATTTTTTCATGCTTGTCATTATCTTGGAGGATTATTTAAAAGTGGATGCTACAAATTATTGCAGTAGCTGTATAGCTTCTTTAGAAGTGAACACTATAAATCAGTCACATCCCTGAGGGCCTCACTGCTTTAGGCTGTCATGCATGCTTGACTTTACATTATTGTAATTTTTGAATTAAAAAAAAAAGTTCAAATGGGAGCCCAAAAGCCAATGCCAAATTCTCTGCTAAATTTTTGGCCTCTTAAGTCATGTTGGACTATTTCCCCTTGTTGACATTTTCTGGTTTCTTTCTTATTTTACAGGAGGAGATGGAAAAAAATCGGAAAGGTTCAACAGGTATTCACCACTCCCTTTTGCTAATATTGGGTTTTAATTTGGTTGAGAAATTGGAATTGGGACCTTCATCCTGTGCTTGTTATATAGAAACTATCTCAATGGAAAATATTTTTTGTAATGACMATAAATGCTATAAAGACTSAGCTGGAACTGGATCAACTTTTACAGATCTTACTTCTAATGGGTCTGGGAAGCGGATGAGAGAGGTTGCCTGTCCAACTTGTACTGTCCATTTYCAGGTTTGTAAACATCTGCCCCTTTTCTTTTCCAGTTTCTTCATTTTACTTCAATTGAAAAGTGATAAATGTTACCGTAGTCAATGAGTAATTGTGAACCAAATGGCACCATCCTATGGATACTAYCATGGGGACATTTCCTATCTYTGGATATTTCTTGCAAATGAATACATTTAGCATTACTCCTTACTTGATAGTTATTGACAATGGTAACTTTCTTTGCATCGGAAAAGCTAAAATTTACTTCGTCTAGCATCTAACTGAATYTTATGGGGATTGCTTGCAGGTGGAGGTTCCAGCATCAGGTTCTGAAACCATAGAATGCAGTGTATGCCAACATGCTTTCCGAGTCAATGCTCATTGAACTGCAGCATCTTCTGCTCTGCTTGAGCAATGTATAAATCTGTCCATAAGGATGTCTTCTTGAAACCTCATCAATTTGTTTTTTTTCTTTTCCTGAGCTATTTTCTGGTCATTTCATCTTGTCCATTTTTTCCCAGAAAGATTTCTATAAAACATTGCTTCTCTCGTGGGATCCATTCTTATTGTACCATGCTARTWTGTTTTACAGTTAGTGTTATACCTTTTAAATCAACTATTGCGAATAGAGTATTTTAAAATTGTGCTCAAGAATGATTTAAAAACTTGTATATGAAATATACACTTTTTGTAGCKCATGACAGGAGGAAGCTAAAAAATGAAGTATCCTATGTTATTCATCTGGAAAGTTCTACTGGATATGATTGGGGTTTAGTGGCTAAAACATAACGGACGAAAGAAACTTGTTAAATCCATTGTATCTTGTATTATCTGGCAACCCTTTCCACTTACCATTGCCCGTAATGAATGACAAATAAGTTTTTGGTGAACTAACAAATTCGGAGCAAAGAAACACGAAAGATCGTAATAGAAACACGACACAGGAGTAATGAAGGAAAACCATACCATTCTTCCAACCCAAAAACTATTTGGAACTATACAAACATACGAGGGTGGATACATTATTCGCAAATCCCCCAAAACCTTCGCCATTGTCGAGCTCCAATAACTAGTAAAAAGAGCCCCAAGCAAAACTACAAAACTGCACCCAGTTTAACTCTAACTAAAACTGCTGAAGTTCGGGGATTTCATACTATACACATGTGAAAAGGGTATGATATTAAGTTATAGCGATCAACGAAGCTTATTCTGAGCAACAGCCTGACACAATTCGTCCTCATAGAATAACYCTCTATTTGAAGCCAAGGATTTGCATAAGGGTTTTGATAATACAGAAGGCACCAGACACCTTGAAGGGAACGTAGACTCCTGGAATAGGACAGCTGTAATCTGCCGCATATCTGTAAACTTCACACGAGAAGGAGGGCGAGGACCATGCCTTGGTGCTTTAGGGGTGTGTGGGCTGGAAATCCGCACGCCTTTTCCATCTCCCTTACTGCAAGCGACTTCACAATATTAGAAAACCGAACTCAAGAATACTTAGCAACTGCCAAGTGAAGGAAACCATAGGAAGTTTAAGAAGATCAAAATGCAGACCTCAAGAAAGGCCAGTGTTCAGTTGGGCGAGGAGTCATTGTTCTTAACATCTCTTGTCGAGTTCGATCAGGAGTGGTGTAATTAAAGTGAAACTGTCTAGCTTGAATAACCTGGTCCAATGAGCATAAGGAAAAACTCCTATAAGTGCCTCATCTCCTTTCTGTCAGCGAAATAGATAGACAGACAATTGAATACGGCAACAGAGACAGAGAGAGATGCGGGAATGAAGACTAACCGCCTTCCTAACTTTCTGAGAGACATGGAAAACAGCTCTAAGTTGGTCATGGTGAAGGTGGCACAATATTTTGACCTTATCAAGCAACAGCAATGAATTAGTCAATGAGACCCAGTAATTTAATGCAGAGATAACCAGAAGAAACGTTAAAACAGATAACAAATTTAACAGGAATTGCAAATCCATCACAGGGGGTGGAATGCAAAGCCATCTGCTCCCCATCCATCAGAATCAACTCAAAAGCAGACTGCTAGTGTTTCAGACACGTTCTTAACAGAAGACTCCTGAACAAAATCTAACCTCTGTTTTGTAGTTGACTTCGATATCCAGACACAAATTTATTTGGTTTTCCAATTTCAACGATCTGAAAACAAATTTATAGTTCATCCTAGGAGGTGAAGTAGGAAATCTTTTTTAATTAACAATAAGATCATCCTTGTGTGTACAGGTTAGCAATAACCTAATGAATATATGAATTTGAAAATTTCCCTTACAAWCTGTTTCAGGAGATAGGGATAGCAAAATTAAGCCAAAAACATCAAAAGTAGGAAGTCATAACAATACCATCAGAAAGAGATTTGCACTGAAAAAAGAACCAAGAATTCCAAAATTTGAAAGTAACAAGTATTTTACCACTTAGTTTAAGATATCAAAACTCCAGCTAAGCATTTGCATCTAAATCAGATAAGCATTGACAAATAATAATTTGACTTGGGGGGGGGGGGGGGGGGGGGGGGGGGGGGGAAAGACTATTTCAACTAACTTCTTCGTAGTATGTGCCGTGCACTTTTCTCATGTATATTGAACAAGCATTGATAACATTTGCTTATTTGAACCATTAGAAAGGGTGAAAACAACAAAAACATGAATGAAGAAATCCCATACCAGTAAATCCATTGGGAGAGACTGGAGCCTTGACTCAGACTCAGACTCCTCCGCGCAGGGTGTTTTTGGTGTCTCTTGCAAATTATTCTGCTTAAAAATATCAAGGGATCCATAGAAAGGAGTAAACCTAGATCCTGTAGGCGATAAAATGGTGGGGCTTTTGTCCACAGAATCACCAAAGCCAAATCTTACAGGTGATAAATCTGTTAGGGTTTCATCAATATTGTTATTTTCAAATACAACACCATCATGTGCCTTGTCAGCATCAACCAAAGCCACCCTTTTCTTTCCGAGATCCGTACAAGATTTAGCAGCCGATGCCTTGGTGTAACGGAGCTGCGCAAGAGCACCTGGCCTCAGATACTTGTTTGAACTCCTTAGGCGCCTTTTCTGTCTGGCAGTCCTGGTTTCCCGATCTTTTGGAGAGACTTTCCCCATTTTATTATTACCTTATCTTGGTATTTCTTCAAGATCCAACCAATCTTTCTATTTCAATTTATCAGCTCTGCCTCTTCGCCTTATACCTTAGGAAATCTGCATAAAGAAGGACAAAAATAAAACCTTCCATTTCAACCAGAAGGAGGAAACTTCATCAGAAAAAAGACAATTCCAACTCATATCGGAAAGGAGGAAACGCTTTTTCAACTATGAAAAAGAATTTAGAGCAACCAGAAGAGTCAAAAAAAAAAAAGTATAAATTCTAAGAAAATAGCATTTGATGAAGAATCAAATAATCCAAACAAACAAGCCCAACTACCATCCTTTCCATTAGGGCATAGAACATACCATGGAGCCGATTCAACAACTTAAACCAACTCCCCTGCAAGAACAGCAGAAAAAATCACATAAACTACACAGCTAATCCATAACAGAAAGAAGAACAAAAGGATTAAAACTTACCCAGCCATCAAAACCAACCTGCTCAGAATGCCGGAAAATAAAAGAAAAAAAAGAGAGAGTAAAATGGATAAAAGAAGAAAAGAGTCCAGAGAGAGAAAGTTTTTGAGAGGGAGGGAACCTGGGAAAGGGAAAGGGGGAGGAGGGAAGTGAGGAAATGAGAATGATGCAGATGGGGCCAAGGCCAGGAATCCTAGGGTTTTCTTTTTTATTTGCTTAAATAAACCACTTTTGAATTTCTTGCGAATGATTTTGCCCGCCAAATTTTTTCCAGCAACAGTTACCAAAACCAATGCAAAAACCGTAGAACGAGGGCTGKTGTGGCGTGTTAGCATTGGATAAATCTCGTACGTGCGACTTGATTCGTGGGACCCTCCTAAGTGGTTTCTGGCTTCGCGTAAATATTATACGGCGTWGATGGCGGCAATCCGTAGGTAGCTCCTTTGCTCCTGCTGTGTAGCTTTGTTTAATAATTTTTCTGGTACACGTCATTATCTCTTTTTCATTATTCTAAATTTTTCTTAGGAAGACAAATTACAGGTCATTATCTGTTTTTTTGAATTTTAAATTTTTTTGAATTGAGATTATCATCATCCAAATTTTTAAACTTTAGTGACATTTTACATTATCCAATTAAAAAGTAATAAAATCTATCCAAAAAAATTTCTCGAGTTTTGTATAGTTATTTTTTTATATCCGTTATTATTATTATAATATTTCTAGCACSTCTATAATTGAATTATAATTATATTTTTAACATATGCTTATCGTGTATCGTAAATATTTAGATTCTATTAATATAAATATACCTAATTTAATTTTGGTGCATCCTTGGAATAAAACCATGAATGCATTGTCACAAAGTTTTCTCCTTGAAATATTTGAAATGTGTCATTGCATTTGCATGATGAAGTTGAAGATTCATGCAAAGGAAGTAGTGAAATAATGGCCTATTGTTTGGTAATGCATGCATCGCTCGTGATCTCCACTTTACTGCAGTTGCCACTTCAAAATCTCATGAATTCTCATCACCTACTAGTAACACACTCTATTCTAAATTTTATTTCTTTTTTCTTTTTAAGTAATATATTCTAAAGATTCTTTCTAAAAATAAAAATAGTAAAATCAAGATAATAATGATATTGATAGTTTTGGACTCTTTAAATGATCTCTTCAGTGTGCATTTTAAATCATTAAATTCAAAAATATAGAATGTAAATTTTTCAGAATAAACATATTTTAGTACATTTTCTGTTGCATCACTGATATTAATCTTTGAATTACTCTTGTTATTACATATTTCTTACTACATCAATCGAAATACAATGTGTATATATATATATCTTAACTCTCATGATAAAGGAGAAGATATGTTGAAGGGTTTAAGGATATATACCTACCTATCTTCTTATTAACATGCAGGAGTATTTAGTAGGGAGACTAGTAAGAAAGTGTACTAGAAAAACTTTGGCCATAATACTAGCTTAGTCGAGCTAAGTTGGTTAAGGAAAAAGAACTGAGCCAAGTCGAGCTGGTAAGTCAAGAATTGGAGCTTAGCTCGACTCAGACATAAATTCGCAAGTTGATGAGCTCGATGAGTTGTCGAGATTTCCTTTTTTTTTTTTTTTTAATTTAAGCCATAGTTTAAGCTATGATTCTACTTATAATTATTTTTTGTAAGGAACTAATTGTTAAGTAATAAAATTATAAATTTTATGTAGTTATGTTAGAAATATAGGAAATAATAATTTTATTTAAGAAAACAGAATAAAGAAAACAATAAGTAAGGAAAATAATATTTCTAAAAAATATTACCTTGGAGAATAAAGAAAACAATAAGTTTTAATGCAGGTTTTGGCATTAAGTCCCCCTCTACTAATTTTATTGATAATCAAAATAAATAAATATATTAGAGGGGCACTTAATGTCAAAACCTGCATTAAAACCTTCCAAAAAGAAATATAATAATCCCGAGGGGCTAAATTCACACRCCTTCATCAGAATTCCATACCCCATCTTAGTTTGACTTTAAGATATAGTTGAATTAATTTTTCGTAGAAGAAAATTTCTATTGTTGAAAAAAAAATTAACAAAAATGAGGAACATGAAAAATTTAAATTTTAAATTTATTGTTTAACGAAAAAGTTTTTCGTTGAAAATTTTATTTCCATTGGTTAGATTGAGTTATAATTTTGTTGAAAGAATGTTTATTATAATTTTTGGTCTGGAGTGGAATTTTTTCTTTTTTAAACAAGATTTTTTCAATGAAAAAAATAAAATTGAATTTTTTGTTGTAGCCAAAATTCGTATTTCGTTGAAGAAACGAAATGAATGATTTTTTTAAATAACTCCTTTTTTTTTTAACCTCAATACAAATACAACATTAGATGTAAGGGCTTGAAGGAAGCGAATATTATTGTATATTCATTAGACGGGGTGTAGTTCTAACACCTTTCTAAATATTAAACCAACAATACAATAATATTTCAAAAATTTTAAAGTGGTATAACTATAATTTCTTCATCTAATTTATCTTCATCMTCCATCGTTTTTGAATCATCTTGAAAAGCTTCAATCGTCAATCCTTATTGTTGGTCTTTGACTTTCCACCAATCACTAATGCATATGAGGACTTCTAAGATGGAAGCAATCAATTGACTMCTTCCTTCATCGGATCTTTGTTCACTTTCACTAAAGACACTTTTTGATGCCAATGATAATTTTTTTAATTTTCTTGTCCTTAAACCAATGCATGAAACGAGAACTCTTAAAAACTTTGAGACTTTTGAGAAAGCTTGAGAGAGTTGTGATTGAATCTTATGTTACGAAGAATTTTAGGGAGTATTTAATATGAACTAGTTGTTAGAATGTAAATATATCTTTTTAGAGCTTGAAACTTGAATAAAATAGTTGTCGAGTTAAAAGAACGATTAACTCAACGAGTCAGATCATCCAAGCTGAATCGAGTTACCGTCTGTTAGTGGCTAATTGGTGAGTCGCAATTTAGTGAATTAATAATTTGAAATTTTTGAAACTCATACTTTATCAAGTGGACCTAACTCAATTTGTTTTTACTA